>ONZH01014656.1:0-111916 GCA_900303285.1 Rhinella marina
CATCTAATGTGATGGTGGAAAGATAGGATTAACATGTTTGATTTCAGCATGCACCATCTTAATGTATATACGGTAAGTGGACGTCTTCTCTCTCCCTTGCAGAGCCAAGGCAAACATGTGAGCAACATAATCACATTTTTGGGGGCACAAAACACCTCATTTGCATCTGTCATACAGAAATATAATAGTTAATCATAATTAGTCTGTTAATTGTGTGGGTGCCCTCAAAGAATGAGGAGAGTATCAAATAAGGGACGTGGCCATGGTTGTGGAGCTGCTGGTGTTGGTGGAGCTCCTACTGCAAGGAGAGGACATTGTCAATCTGTGCCAGCTACGTGCCCAAATGAAACACCTTCCTCTGGTGCACACAGGGCGACATGATGTTCATTGTCATCTTGTAGACCCAAATACTGCTGTACAAATGGTGAGGCCAGAACAAGTAGAGGTTGTATTAGATTGGATGGCTGATAGTGCCTCCAGTTCCTGCACATTGTCTTCAAACCAGTCCCCTGCTGAAAGCACAGAGTTGGCATCGGTGGCCTATGGGCATCTATCTTCCACTTCAACCCCTTGCACATTAGCCAAGCAGTCTGAGCCCCAAGTCATACAGCAGTCACTTATGTTTTTTGATGACTGTGCTGGCGGGATTTCCATTTGCCATCCACCATAACCCTTTCCTAGAAGTGGAAAGACATTGAGAGCACAGATGCCCAACCATTTATGTTTGAGGATGAGGATTTGGGAGAACCACGGCAGCATGTCTCTGATGATGATAAAGATGATGATGATGTGGAGAATGATGAGGTCCTAGACCCCACATGGAATCAAGGTCATCAGAATGATGTGTCCAGTTCGGAGGTAGAGGTGGTGGTCACGCAGCACCAGGAGCAAAAAACCACAGCGGCCAGTCCCTAGCCAGTACGCCTGCTACTATCAACCACACAGAGGGACAGAGCACATCAAAGCCAGCTCAAAGGAGGCCCCTAGAATGGTAGTTTTTCAGGCAATATGCTGACGACAAGAAACGGGCGGCCTGAAAAGAGGCATAAATGCGCTAAACCTGAGCATCACCTGCATGACCAGGTATCTACATGCAAAGCATGAGCTAAAATGGAGTAGAAACCTGAAAAACCACAAAAGATCTGAGGCTTCTCCTGCTTCCTCTTCTTCTGTGGTCTTGGCCTCTTCCTCCCCCTCTGGAGCAACAGGGCCACCTGGCACGCCACAAAGAGAGGATGTGAAAGCAGCACCACCAGAACTATCACCAAGCATCTCCACACAGTCCCATGGAAGTGTTCAGCTGTCCATCCCACAAACACTCCCTAACTGCCCACTGGGTAAATGTAGTGGCTGCTGGGCTTACCTCCTGTTGTCAACTTCTCCTACTCCACTTCCTCCTCCTGTTCCTCCTCTACACCTCCTCACCCACCTCCTCACCCAGTCAGCGTAACAACTTCACCTCCAAATTCAGCACAGCTGGGGGGAAACGACAGCAGGCTGTTCTGAAACTCCTTTGTATGGGGGAAAAAAAACAAACTGTGCAGGAGCTGTGGACAGGCATCGAAGAACAGACTGATGAGTGGTTGGTGGCCACTGAGCCTCAAGCCTGGCCTGGTGGTATGTAATTACAGACAAAATCTCAGCAGCTCTGGACCAAGCCAGTTTGACACACATCCCTTGCCTGGTGCATGTGCTAAATTTGGTGGTACAGAGATTCCTGAAAAATTACCCCAATAGGTCAGAGCTGCTGCAGAAAGTGTGGGCCATCTGTGCACGCTTTCGGCATTCTCACCCTGCTACTGCTCACCTGTCTGCGCTACAGCATAAACTTCTGCCTTCCCACTCACTACCCAATATGCGATGTACCCACAAGGTGGAACTCCACATTCTGGAGAAACCGTGCAAGCAGCAGCAGGCGACAGTGAAGTTTTAGCTGCTGCACGCACAAGTTGCTCTGCGGAACAGCACCACTTCACCACTAACGAGTAGACCTCAATGTGTGGCGTGTGTGCCATGTTGCGCTGTTTCGAGTACTCCACCAACATGGCCAGCACTCATGACGCTGTCATCAAAGTTACTATCCCACTTCTGTGCCTCCTTGAAAAAAGTTTCAGGTGATGATGGATGAGGATGTGGCACAGGAGGAAGAGGAGGAGGAACAGGGATCATTCCCACAGTTATCAGGCCAGTCATCCACACGTGGCTCCAGGGGTGGGTTCCTGCACCAACAGCAGCCAGGTACACAAATGTCCAGCCAGGGACAATTTTGGAGGATAATGATGAGGAGGAGGATGAACCATGTTCACAGCAGAGTGACACCCAAATCAGCTCGCAGGCATCAATGGAGTGTGGCTGGGGGACACAGAGGACACAACAATACCTCCCACCAAGGACAACTTGTTGCTGGCTCTGGGCAGCCTGGAACACATAAGTGACCCTGATTGTTACTCCACCTCTTCCTCCTCCACCTCTTCCACCTACTCAGCCAAATCCACTGCCTCCTCAACTTCCTACTCCATTTGGACCTCCTGATTCAAGATTATAATTTTATTTATTTTTCTGTATTCCATGTTATTTTAAGTCATGTTTCTATTTGTTTGGAGGGCAATTTTACTACTATTACCCCATTTTGCTTCCTTTCGCAGCCCTCTAGCCCTTTCTATGACTATTTTACAGCCATTTTACAGCCCCAAAGTTTGGGTCCCCATTGACTTCAATGGGGTTTGGTGTTCAGGGTCAAGCTGGGGTTCCCGAACCGAACTTTGACCAAAGTTCGGCTGATCCCATCAAACTGGAACATCCACGGATTCCCTCATCTCTATTCAAGACCAAGAATCATTGCAACACATGACATCAGGTAGGCCAGGATCAGGTAGCTCTCGCTAAAGCTCAGGGAATAATGTTGTTGAAATCAGTTGTAAATAGGTGAGATACGATTTTGAACGGTCATTGTCTTCTTCTTTACAGAGTATCTATTTTCCACTTTTGACTAAACAATTATAACTCTCTCCTAAAAATGAGAAAAATGATAACTGCGATGAAATGGCAACGGGTGAAACGAACCCCGTCGGTATGTTCATGGAAATTGTCCAGCTGTTTTTTTTAGGATCTACTGTGATGTAACGCATGTGGTTTTGACTAATCATGGCGCGCTGTAGCTTGTAGACTTGTATCCAGATAAACCCATTGAAGTGGAAGAGCTAATGATACATTGCATCGCTGCAGCAGTCTAATGAGTGGGTCTCACGCAGAACGCACCGCAGGACATCACATTACCATTACTGCAATTGTAATCTGTTGACTTTAACAAGATATCTGTCTAAAAACCCAGCAGCACTGTTTATTCCGTCTTCATATTGATGCAAGTATGAGCATTTGTAGGAGTTTACTTACTGGATAGCAGCAGGGGATGGCTTATATTCAGTTTTAACTGTATACGTATGTATGAGCGGTGTATTATTACATACACACAGCACTCAATGTGCACAGTATATAGAACACAGGTCACTGCTGCTGACATCACCTCTATTGGTCTTGGTGGTTAGGTGATTGGGCCTTTAACGTTCTTTTATGAGATATATTATAAACATAAACAAAAATAATTAAATAAATAAACAATAAATAAAAAATAATGACGTTCAAAAAAACATACCATGCTAATGGTTGGCGTAAATCTTGCCAAAACCTGATTACCTGAAGATGGACATGACCAATTAAGGCTACTTTCACACTTTCCGGTATTGAGATCCGACAGAGGATTAATGTTTCTGTTTAGTCCTCATGCATTCTGAATGGAAATTGATCCATTCAGGATGCATCAGGATGTCTTCCGTTCAGGCAGCATTCCGTTTTGTGACCGGACACAATACTGCTTCAAGTTGCGGTTTTGTGTCAGGTCATTAAAACGGAAAAAAACGGATCTGTCACTAAAAGCAATGTAAGTCAATGTTGATGGATTCCTTTTTTTAGGAGTTTTAGAGCTTGTTCACACGGCCGTCGTGTGGCTGTGCCCGTGCTGTGGACCACAAAATGCGCCAACTGTGGGGCTTCCGCATACAGATCGTGAACCCATTCACTTCAATGGGGTCTGCGATCCACATCAGACAATTTTTATGTGGTACAGAGCAGGGCCGGACTGGGACTGAAATTCAGCCCTGGCATTTTGAAATCAAAGAGGCTCACATGCCTCGACTTTTTAAAGTCACAGCCAACCCTTTTAGAGGCCCTAAAAATTATTAAAATATAATAATTTAATAAACGTAAACCACACCAAACAAGGTAAATAAACCGCCCCCTGCAGAGAGAGATGGAAAAGCTATATCTCCTGATAGGGTACGGGTCTAGAACTCAGATCCGGACTGATCAAAACTTTTGATATGTCTCTGTGACATGTCAAAAGTCTTTCAGTTCAGCAGTGGCCCTATTGCACAGATTGATGTGTAAAGGTCCTTTTACACGGGCCGATTATCAGCCGAAAAAGCGTTCCTAGGAACGGTAGTGCCGATAATCGGCCCTTGTAAAAGTGGCCCTAATCAGCCATAGTTCGTCGGCTGATTGGATCTTTTGGTTTGTACAAAAGATCCAATCTGTCGGGCGCACATCACCCTGTGTAAACAGGCGATGTGTGCCTGACAGTATGGAGCTTCCCGGCCGCACGAGTGATACAGCGATCACTCGTGCGGCCCGGCGCTCGATTCATCGGGCCGTGTAAAGGCTCCCTGCATGAGCGCCGATGTCGCTGATCGGCGGTCGGGCAGGGAGACACATCGGCCCGTCTAAAAGGGCCTTAATAGTGCCCTTAGATGTTCAATGTATGTTTATTATATATTTCTGGGGGACTACAACTCCCAGCAGGTCCTGAAAGTTTATAATTGTCAGTGCATGCTGGGAGTTGTAGTTCACCGGGGGGGGCATTTAATAACTTTATTTTTTACACTACAGCCAGTGAACCAACCTTCCCAGCCTCCCTGCTGGTTTTTCAGGTTTCTTTAATGTCTGTCCGTCTCACTAGCTGCTCCTCTTCCTGCTGTGAGAGCCTGACCCGCCGCTGCGTTGACTCACTGACTGGAGCTGTGAGCACGGCGGCGGGGCGGGACCTGCACAGTCTGGCAGATGGTCTTACTCAATCAGGGGCGTAGCTAAAGGCTCATGGGCCCTGGTGCAAGAGTTCAGCTTGGGCCCCCCCCCTCAGCGCTGGTGCACCTAGCTTTTCTGCCGGCCAAGTCAAAAATTGAACCCCCCCCATGCCAAATTCTCACCCTAACCTTTTCCCTCCTAACATTACGTATATCACTACAGAACATACAGGGTAAGGCTACATTCACACCACAGTTGTTTTTGCAGCCTCCGATCTGCATATTTTGCGGCTCAGATGCGGACCCATTCACTTCAATGAGCACTGTGTGCTGTCCGCATCTGTATGTCCATTCCTATTTTTGTTGTCCATTTTGCGGACAAGGATAGGCATTGTTACAGTGGATCTGCAAAAAAAAACGGATGCCATACGGAACATCATCCTTTTTTTGCGGATCCGCAATTTGCAGACTGCAAAACACAATGTTCGTGTGAATGTAGCCTAATACAGCGCCCCATACCTCTACATCCAGTATAATACAGCGCCCCATACCTTACATCCAGTATAATACAGCGCCCCATACCTCTTACATCCAGTATAATACAGCGCCCATACCTCTTACATCCAGTATAATACAGCGCCCCCATACCTCTTACATCCAGTATAATACAGCGCCCCATACCTCTTACATCCAGTATAATACAGCGCCCCATACCTCTTACATCCAGTATAATACAGCGCCCCATACCTCTTACATCCAGTATAATACAGCGCCCATACCTCTTACATCCAGTATAATACAGCGCCCCATACCTCTTACATCCAGTATAATACAGCGCCCCATACCTCTTACATCCAGTATAATACAGCGCCCATACCTCTTACATCCAGTATAATACAGCGCCCCATACCTCTTACATCCAGTATAATACAGCGCCCCATACCTCTTACATCCAGTATAATACAGCGCCCCATACCTCTTACATCCAGTATAATACAGCGCCCATACCTCTTACATCCAGTATAATACAGCGCCCCATACCTCTTACATCCAGTATAATACAGCGCCCCATACCTCTTACATCCAGTATAATACAGCGCCCCATACCTCTTACATCCAGTATATAATACAGCGCCTCATACCTCTTACATCCAGTATAATACAGCGCCTCATACCTCTTACATCCAGTATAATACAGCGCCCCATACCTCTTACATCCAGTATAATACAGCGCCCATACCTCTTACATCCAGTATATAATACAGCGCCTCATACCTCTTACATCCAGTATAATACAGCGCCCATACCTCTTACATCCAGTATAATACAGCGCCCCATACCTCTTACATCCAGTATAATACAGCGCCCCATACCTCTTACATCCAGTATAATACAGCGCCTCATACCTCTTACATCCAGTATAATACAGCGCCCCATACCTCTTACATCCAGTATATATACAGCGCCCATACCTCTTACATCCAGTATAATACAGCGCCCCATACCTCTTACATCCAGTATAATACAGCGCCCCATACCTCTTACATCCAGTATAATACAGCGCCCCATACCTCTTACATCCAGTATAATACAGCGCCCCATACCTCTTACATCCAGTATAATACAGCGCCCATACCTCTTACATCCAGTATAATACAGCGCCCCATACCTCTTACATCCAGTATAATACAGCGCCCTCATACCTCTTACATCCAGTATAATACAGCGCCCCATACCTCTTACATCCAGTATAATACAGCGCCCCCATACCTCTTACATCCAGTATAATACAGCGCCCATACCTCTTACATCCAGTATAATACAGCGCCCATACCTCTACATCCAGTATAATACAGCGCCCCATACCTCTTACATCCAGTATAATACAGCGCCTCATACCTCTTACATCCAGTATAATACAGCGCCCCATACCTCTTACATCCAGTATAATACAGCGCCCCATACCTCTTACATCCAGTATAATACAGCGCCCATACCTCTTACATCCAGTATAATACAGCGCCCCATACTCTTACATCCAGTATAATACAGCGCCCCATACCTCTTACATCCAGTATAATACAGCGCCCCATACCTCTTACATCCAGTATAATACAGCGCCCCATACTCTTACATCCAGTATAATACAGCGCCTCATACCTCTTACATCCAGTATAATACAGCGCCCATACCTCTTACATCCAGTATAATACAGCGCCCCATACCTCTTACATCCAGTATAATACAGCGCCCCATACCTCTCTTACATCCAGTATAATACAGCGCCTCCATACCTCTTACATCCAGTATAATACAGCGCCCCATAACCTCTTACATCCAGTATAATACAGCGCCCCATACCTCTTACATCCAGTATAATACAGCGCCCCATACCTCTTACATCCAGTATAATACAGCGCCCATACCTCTTACATCCAGTATAATACAGCGCCCCATACCTCTTACATCCAGTATAATACAGCGCCCCATACCTCTTACATCCAGTATAATACAGCGCCCCATACCTCTTACATCCAGTATAATACAGCGCCCATACCTCTTACATCCAGTATAATACAGCGCCCCATACCTCTTACATCCAGTATAATACAGCGCCCCATACCTCTTACATCCAGTATAATACAGCGCCCTCATACCTCTTACATCCAGTATAATACAGCGCCCCATACCTCTTACATCCAGTATAATACAGCGCCCATACCTCTTACATCCAGTATAATACAGCGCCCATACCTCTTACATCCAGTATAATACAGCCCCATACCTCTTACATCCAGTATAATACAGCGCCCCATACCTCTTACATCCAGTATAATACAGCGCCTCATACCTCTTACATCCAGTATAATACAGCGCCCCATACCTCTTACATCCAGTATAATACAGCGCCCCATACCTCTTACATCCAGTATAATACAGCGCCCATACCTCTTACATCCAGTATATAATACAGCGCCCCATACCTCTTACATCCAGTATAATACAGCGCCCCATACCTCTTACATCCAGTATAATACAGCGCCTCATACCTCTTACATCAGTATAATACAGCGCCTCCCCATACCTCTTACATCCAGTATAATACAGCGCCCCATACCTCTTACATCCAGTATAATACAGCGCCCCATACCTCTTACATCCAGTATAATACAGCGCCTCATACCTCTTACATCCAGTATAATACAGCGCCCATACCTCTTACATCCAGTATAATACAGCGCCCCATACCTCTTACATCCAGTATAATACAGCGCCCATACCTCTTACATCCAGTATAATACAGCGCCCATACTCTTACATCCAGTATAATACAGCGCCCCATACCTCTTACATCCAGTATAATACAGCGCCCCATACCTCTTACATCCAGTATAATACAGCGCCCCATACCTCTTACATCCAGTATAATACAGCGCCCCATACCTCTTACATCCAGTATAATACAGCGCCTCATACCTCTTACATCCAGTATAATACAGCGCCCCATACCTCTTACATCCAGTATAATACAGCGCCCCATACCTCTTACATCCAGTATATAATACAGCGCCCCATACCTCTTACATCCAGTATAATACAGCGCCCCATACCTCTTACATCCAGTATAATACAGCGCCCCATACCTCTTACATCCAGTATAATACAGCGCCTCCATACCTCTTACATCCAGTATAATACAGCGCCCCATACCTCTTACATCCAGTTATAATACAGCGCCTCATACCTCTTACATCCAGTATAATACAGCGCCCATACCTCTTACATCCAGTATAATACAGCGCCCATATACCTCTTACATCCAGTATAATACAGCGCCTCATACCTCTTACATCCAGTATAATACAGCGCCCCATACCTCTTACATCCAGTATAATACAGCGCCCCATACCTCTTACATCCAGTATAATACAGCGCCCCATACCTCTTACATCCAGTATAATACAGCGCCCCATACCTCTTACATCCAGTATAATACAGCGCCCCATACCTCTTACATCCAGTATATAATACAGCGCCTCATACCTCTTACATCCAGTATAATACAGCGCCCCATACCTCTTACATCCAGTATAATACAGCGCCCCATACCTCTTACATCCAGTATAATACAGCGCCCCATACCTCTTACATCCAGTATAATACAGCGCCCCATACCTCTTACATCCAGTATAATACAGCGCCCCATACCTCTTACATCCAGTATAATACAGCGCCCCATACCTCTTACATCCAGTATATATACAGCGCCCATACCTCTTACATCCAGTATAATACAGCGCCCCATACCTCTTACATCCAGTATAATACAGCGCCCCATACCTCTTACATCCAGTATAATACAGCGCCCCATACCTCTTACATCCAGTATATAATACAGCGCCCCCATACCTCTTACATCCAGTATAATACAGCGCCCCATACCTCTTACATCCAGTATAATACAGCGCCCATACCTCTTACATCCAGTATAATACAGCGCCCATACCTCTTACATCCAGTATAATACAGCGCCCCATACCTCTTACATCCAGTATAATACAGCGCCTCATACCTCTTACATCCAGTATAATACAGCGCCCCATACCTCTTACATCCAGTATAATACAGCCCCATACCTCTTACATCCAGTATAATACAGCGCCCCATACCTCTTACATCCAGTATAATACAGCGCCCCATACCTCTTACATCCAGTGACGTCTCCTCTGATGTAGATCTTTTCTTTCCTCATCTTCTCCTTTCAGACCAGACGCCATTTTTCAGCCATTTCTCATCTCTGCAGTTTGACAGAAAAAAATCTTAGTTTACTACTTTTCCATCATCCTCCCGTCTTCTGGACAAATCATCCTACCACCCCCAGTACTGTGCCACTAGTACCACACAGATAGTGCCCTTCAATAATTATTGGCACACAATGTCCTAAAATAACTGCGCCCAGCAAATAGTGTCCCGTAATAGTGTGAACATAACGTCCCCCAGAAATAACTGCGCTGATACTGTGCCAGATTGCCCCCCACAGTAATAGTGCCCCCCAAAGTCCCAACTAATAATTCTCTGCCAGAGTGCACTCGTAATTCTCTGCCTAGTGCCTGCAGCCTATCAGAGCAACGGGCAGGGGAGACGCCTCTCCCTCCCCTGCCCCGCAGTACAATACAGGCATCTGTATCGCCGTCCTGAGGACGGCGATACAGATGACTATGGAGATGAGCGCTTGTCCTCTGCCCCGCCGCCGCCCCCATCTGTGCGACACGAGGAGTACGGGACCGGCCCACGGAGGTCAGCGGCCATTCTGGCATTTGCCAGAAGTACCAGACGGCAGTCCGGCCCTGGTACGGAGGCACGGATAGAAACACCACAGAAGCACTCCGTAGTGCTTCCGTGGGGCTCCAATCCGTGTCTCCGTTCCACACCGCATCTCTGTAGGTCCATGATCCATGATGTGGGGTGCACACGGCGGGGGCCCGTGTATTGCGGACCCACCATATGCAGCCACGCAAAGGCTGTGTGAACAAACCCTTAGGGTGTATTCACATCACTGATTAGCTTTCCGTTCTTCTTTTCCATCAGAAGAAGAGAGAGAGAAAAAAAAGAGGATCCTGTAACAAAAAGGGATACTGTTGCATCGGTTACCGTCCGTTTGAGCCATTTTCGTCTGAGATCCGTTTTTTTAGACAGAAACAAAAGTAATGCTTTTTTTTTTCTGACGGAACAGAAGAACGGTAAGCTAAACGGTGATGTAAATGCACCCTTAAAAAAATGGATCCATCATCCATTGACTTTTAATGTATTTAGTGACCGATCGGTTGTGCAACATCAAAATGGATCTGTTTAATTCCGGTATGGAGATACCGGAATTATCAATGCAAGTGTGAAAGTAACCAAAAACTGCCATATATTGGCCAAATAGCACTTCCATGCAAATTCTTAAAAACACTGGTATACAATGGCATCACTATTATACGCTTAAATGCTGTATAGTACCTAAATAGTAGAGCTACTAATGCAACAAACACAGTGCTCAAATAGCACCATCATACATCTAATAGAAGTCCTGTACATTGTCTACATGAATTGACGTTCAAGTCAAAAGACTAATTTCCAGGGCATCTGGGGTATCCTTTACGCAGGAGTCAGGTGAACTTCGCAGGGTAACTTCATGGGGGGGTATACATCAATACCAGGCTCTATATCTATGGAATAAAAGTAATATCTTTCATTCTCTTGCTTGATCCTGTTCTTGTAATTTATTAAAACCTCCAGCAGGGGGCAGTTTGCCCTACAGGTTCCTCCACTCTGATACTGCCCGCACTGATCAGATGCCAAAGGTGAAATAAATATTTTATATAATATTCCCAGTATAATGCTGGTTACCATCTCCTCCTGAATTGTATACACAGTTTACCTCTATGCCTTCATTTTTAACCTAAAGCAAAAAAAAAAAAAAAAAAAAAAAGATTTAGATTTAAATTAAAATTTCCCTAAAAAAAAATGTAGTTCGAATTTATATAAAAATCCCTGCCCTTCTTTTATCTCGCTGTATGATTGGCCTGATGATATTTTTCCAGAACATTTGCAGACTTGCTCCCTAATGGTTATAGGGTTGAGAAGCAGAAGAAATAAGCAAACTGCATGCACATATTTAACCCCTTCCCGACATCCGTCGTACATGTACAGGTGGCACCCGCTCTCAAGCTATAGTAGCACCTGGTAGCTATGTAGCGAATGCAATAGCTACCAGGTGCCTGCTGTTTCATAGAGAAGACACCCACGGCAAATGTTCACGATCGGCAGTTATGTCGATTGTAGACATTTCACCCTTCAGATGCCATGGTCAAGTTACCACGGCATCTGAAAGGTCAAAAACCCAGAAGTGCAAGTTCTTTGGCATAACGTCTCCCTTGGACAAAGATCAGGGAAGGCGTTCCATGTAATTCCGAGTAATGAGCCTAAGCCTATAAAGAAGTGTAGTGCTCAGCATCATACTCAGAAGTTAAAGGGTTGGGGGAGGTTGGGGTGTCAGCCTTTCAGATGATACGCCGCACACTGCATCAAATTGGTATGCATGGCTATCGTCCAAGAAGGAAGCCTCTTGTAAAGATGAAGCACAAGAAAGCCCTCAAGCAGTTATCTGAAGACAAGCAAACTAAAGACATGGATTACGGGAACCACGTCCTGTGGTCTGAGGAGACCAAGATAAACTTATTTGGTTCAGATGGTGTCAAGTGTGTGTGGCAGCAACCAGGTGAGGAGTCCAAAAACAAGTGTGTCCTGCCTACAGTCAAGCATGGTGGTGGGAGTGTTATGGTTTGGGGCTGCATGAGTCCTGCTGGCTGTGGGGAGCTACAGTTCATTGAGGGAACCATGAATGTCAACATGTACTGTGACACACTGAAGCAGAGCATGATCCCCTTCCTTCAGAAACTGGGCCGCATGGCAGTATTCCAACATGCTAACAACCCCAACTCACCTCCAAGACGACCACTGCCTTGCTAAATAAACTGAGGGTAAAGGTGCTTGACTGGCCAAGCATGCCTCCAGACCTAAACCCTATTAAGCATCTGTGGGGTATCCTCAAATGGAAGGTGGAGGAGCACAAGGTCTTCAACATCCACCAGCACCGTGATGTCATCATGGAGGAGTGGAAGAGGATTCCAGTGGCAACCTGTGAAGCTTTAGTGAACTAGAGAGTTTAGGCAGTGCTGGAAAAAATTGGTGGCTACACAAAATATCCATAGCCGATCTGCCTAACGCTGTCACAACATCCTTCTGCCTGAGGAAGGGCTTTTGTCAGCCCGAAACGTCGCTCATACGTATGTTGTGCACTATGTTCGGCTGAAAAGGAATAAATACACTTCGCAATTGAACTTTTGGAGTGCTGTCTCTCTTTATATACAAGAAAGACTGTGTCCCTTAGGTGGAGCTCAGACGTGCACCCACCACTTGCCAAAAATTGGATGTGTGCTGTGACCTCATCTGAATTATTACACAAAATATTGACACTTTGGGCACAATTTGGCCATTTCACTTAGCAATTTAGACATTAATGGCTGTGTGTTGAGTTATGTTGAGGGCTCACCAAATTTACATCGTTATAGAAGCTGTACACTGTACACATGAAATATAAGTCACATAAGGAAGTTGGGTATTCGAAACGTGTGGGGGAGCCTTTCTGACAGGCCTACACACAGGTCTAGGATTTATGTGACTTATATTTAATCTCTGCAAGTATTGTCTTATACAGTATTTATTGATGCTGCAGCATTATAATCATTTTGATACTAGATTTGATTGTGTATTATCCCAGACTTTACATGTTTGGTCTATATCTGTGGACTTTGGTGGGCTGGTTGTCTGTGCCTGGTTTTATTCACACAGGCACATATCTCATTGTATACAATTTGTAAGTGCTTGTTTGTTTGTCCTTTACAATAAAATTGCTTCATAGATTTTATAATTATTGAATGTGTAGTTTTTTGCGGTTTTCTTGGTCTTTCGTTGCTCTTTTTTCCCACCACATTATATGCCATATTAAATGATGGGATGAGCAAACCTGTGGATGTTTGGCCAAACTTTGGTTCTGAACTTGAACCCGAACCCCATAGAAGTCAATAGGTATTCGAACTTTGTTGCAGTAAAATGACTGTAAAATAGTCATAGTAAGGGCTAGAGGGCTGCAAAAGGAAGCAAAATGGGGGTACGAGAAGGACAATTACCCTGCAAACAAATGTGGATAGGGAAATGTCTTGAACGACGGTCCAGGTGGAGTAGGAAGTTGAGGAGGAAGAGGTGGAGGAGGATATAGCCAACACTGTTTAAATGTTTTTTATTTATTTTTCTTTAATTTTTTTTGTTGGTTTGTTTGCCTGTTAATTCTGTGTTTGACCTATAGCCATTTTTTGGGGTGCGGCCGGTACACTTCTCTACTCTGCAAATATAATGAATAGCATATGTGGCAAAAAAGATAAAGGCGCTCATAGAGTAGTAAGTTCTTTTTGTAACTGATGATATTAAAAAGTAAGAGATTCTGCTCACCTTTCGGTGTTGTGGAAGAGAAGGTGGATGTGGGTGTAGGTGGAAGAGGCGCAGGAGTCAGAGGAGGTAGCCAACACTGTTTCAGTGTTTGTTTTTGTATTTTTTTAATGTTCCCTTTTATTTTTTTTTAATTTGTGGAGGCCTGAAAACAAGTCCTGTGGGATCCATGACTGGTTCATTTTAAGGAACGTGAGCTTGTCCACATGGGCTGTGGACAGGCGGATGCACTTGTCTGTGATCACCTAACAACCCACCCCCCCCCCGCTGTGCTAAACACACATTCGGACAATATATTTGCCGCAGAGCAGGCCAGCACCTCCAAGGCGTAAAGGGCAAGCTCAGGTCATGTGTCCAATCTGGAGACTCAGAGGTTAAGTGGTGCAGACCCATCAGTCAGTACGTGCAGAAGTGTGCACACGTACTGTTCCACCATGTTGCTGAAAACCTGCCTCCTGCTAAGATGGCCCGTATCAGCTGGTGGTGCTGGTTGTTGTGGCGTGCTGACAAGGATTTTCCACATTTGGGCCATGCTAACCTTCCCTTCTGAGGTGCTAGCGATGCCCCAGCTGCGTTTGATGGATTCCTCCGCCTCATACTTCCATTGAGCTCCTGCTATCAGATAAGAATGCCGCCAGTGGTGCGTCCACCAGCGTGCACTTGCATTCACACATCTTCTGATCACTTTCTAGTGATGGAAGTAAGGACAGCACGTTGTCCTTGTAGCGGGGATCCAGCAGGGTGGCCACCCAATAATCAGCACTGGTAACAATCAGAGCAACTCGGCGGTCGTTGTGCAGGTACTGCAGCATGTAGCTGCTCATTCTTACCAGGCTGCCCAGAGGTAACGACAAGCTGTCCTCAGTGGGAGGTGTATCGTCTGTGTCCTCTGTATCCCCCAGCCATGCTTCATTGATGCCCGTGAGCTGATTTGGGTGCCACCCTGCTGTGAACATGGTTTCCCCTCCTTATCATCACCTTCCTCATCCTCCAAAACTGTGCCATGGCAGGACAGTTGTGTAAATGGTCACTGTTGGCACAGGAACCCACACTTTGAGCGACATGTCGATGACTGGCCTGATAACTGTGGGAATGATCCCTGTCCCTCCTAGTCTTCCGCCTGTGCCGTGCCACATCCTCATCCATCATGGCCCAAAGCATTTTTTCAAGGAGACATAGAAGTGGCATAGTAATGCTGATGACGGTGTCATCAGCACTGGCCATGTTGGTGAAGTATTCTAAACATGGTGGAATACTCTAAACAGTGCGACACGGTAGACATGTTCCGCATGGAGGCCCACTTGTTTGTGGTGAAGTGGTGCTGTTCCTCAGAGCGACTCACCTGTGCGTGCTGCAGCTGAAACTCCACTATTGCCTGCTGCTGCTCACACAATCTCTCCAGTATGTGCAAGGTGGAGTTCCACCTTGTGGGCACATCACATATGAGGTGGTGAGCGGGAAGGTAGAAGTTACACTGCAGCACAGACAGGTGAGCAGCAGCAGGGTGAGAATGCCGAAATCGAGCACAGATGGTCCGCCCCATGTGCAGCAGCTCTGACATTTCAGGGTATTTTTCAGGAACCTCTGCACCAACTGATTCAGCACCAGTCAAGGGATGTGCGTCAAACCGGTTAGGCCCAGATCTGCTACAAGATTTCACCTGCTATCACACACAGCCAGGCCAGGCTTGAGGCTCAGCAGCAACAACCACACACTGGTCGGTTCTTCAATTCTCATCCAAAGCTCCTGCGCAGTGTGAGTTTCAGAAAAGTCTGCTGTAGTTTCCCCCTGGCTATGCTGAAGCTGGTGATGGCAGGGATTACACTGATCGGATAAGGAGGTGGTAGAGGAGGATGATGAAAAGATAGTACAGGAGGAAGCGGAGTAGGAGGAGGAGGCACTGAGAAACATCCAGCAATCCTCGGTGGCAGTAGGACATGTGCCAAATCACTTTTCGCCTCATGCCCAAGTGGCACTACATTTACCCAGTGGGCAGTTAGGGAGATATAACATCCCTGCCTGTGCTTACTAGTCCACATATAGGTAGTTATATGGACCTTGCCACTGATGGTGTTGCAAAGCACACATCAAAGGCCAGGAATTTGGAAATTCTAGCACTCAGGACCAGGGCTTGTGGGTGGGTAGGAGGGTACTTCCTCTTTCTCTCCAGTGTTTAGGGTATGGACAGCTGAATGCTTCTATGGGACAGTGTGGAGATGTTCGGTGATACTGCTGGTGGTGTTCCTGTCACATCCTCTCTTTGCGGGGTGCCACATGGCCCTGTTGCTCCAGAACGGGAGGAAGAGGCCGAGACCACAGCAGAAGAGGAAGCAGGAGGAGCCTCAGATCTTTTGTGGTTTTTCAGGTGTCTACTCCACTGCAGCTCATGCTTTGCACTTAGATTCCTGGCCATGCATGTGGTGATCATTAATGCCTCGCTTAGGCTCTGACTGCACAGCATGCAAACCACACATGTACATTGCCTGAAGAACTGCCACGCCAGGGAACTCTTTGAACTGGCTTTGGTGTGCTCTGTCCCTCCATGTGGTTGGCAGGGACATGGCCACGTCCCTTATTTGATGCTCTCCTCATTCTTTGAGGGCATTCCCAAAATTTACAGGCAGATTAACTATTCTATTTCAGTGTCACAGATGAAAAGGAGGTGTTTTGCACCCCAAAAATTGGTTTATGTCACCCACAGAATTAACAGACTGATTAACTATTCTATTTTTGTCTTAATGATGCAAAAGAGGGGTCTTACACCCCAAAAATGGGTTTATGTCACCCATAGAATTAACAGACAGATTAACTAATGCATTTCAGTGTCACGGATGCAAAGGGGGTGTTGTCACCCACAGAAATAACAACCAGATAAAGTATTGTATTTCTGTGTCACCGTGCAAAGGAGGTGGATTGTATCCACAAAAAAAGCAAATACTAGGCATGTCTGTGATTGCTTACAAGTGCCCACAGCTTAAAAGCTTGTTGATTGGCAGTGTTGCAGCCTTTAAATGAGCTTTATTTTTCATCCGAACCCCGAACCTGAACACGGACTTCCGCTGCAAAGTTCGGGTTCAGGTGTCCGGACCTCCCAATGTTCGGGTTCACTCATCCTTAAAGAGTTTAACTACATAATGCTGCCTCCCATGTGCAAGTATATAACTATTATAATATTGTTCCTATACTCAAGCATATAATTACTATAATGCTGCTCCTATGTACAAAAATTTAACTACTATAAGACCTCCTCCTACAGTAAGTAAAGAGTATAACTTCTATAATATTGCTCCTATGTACGAGAATATAACTACTATAATACTGACCCATCTTGAAACAAAATATAACTACAATAATACTTATATAACAAGTATAATACTGTTCCAACTTCATGTACAGAAATATAACTACTATAATACTGCTCCTATGTACAAGAATATAACTACTATAATACTGCCTCCTATGTACAAGAATATAACTACTATAATACTGCTCCTATGTACAAGAATATAGCTACTATAATACTGCTTCCTATGTACAAGAATATAACTACTATAATACTGCTCCTATCTACAAGAATATAACTACTATAATACTGCTCCTATGTACAAGAATATAACTACTATAATACTGTTCCTATCTACACAGAATATAACTACTATAATACTGGCCATGTACAAGAATATAACTACTATAATACTGCTCCTATCTACAAGAATATAACTACTATAATACTGTTCCTATGTACAAGAATATAACTACTATAATACTGCTCCTATGTACAAGAATATAACTACTATAATACTGCTCCTATGTACAAGAATATAACTACTATAATACTGCTCCTATGTACAAGAATTATAACTACTATAATACTGCTTCCTATGTACAAGAATATAACTACTTATAATACTGCTCCTATGTACAAGAATATAACTACTATAATACTGTTCCTATGTACAAGAATATAACTACTATAATACTGCTCCTATGTACAAGAATATAACTACTATAATACTGCTCCTATGTACAAGAATATAACTACTATAATACTGCTCCTATGTACAAGAATATAACTACTATAATACTCTATGTACAAGAATACTACTTAATACTGCTCCTATGTACAAGAATATAACTACTATAATACTGCACTCAAGAATATAACTACTATAATACTGCTCCTATGTACAAGAATATAACTACTATAATACTGCTCCTATGTACAAGAATATAACTACTATAATACTGCTCCTATGTACAAGAATATAACTACTATAATACTGCTCCTATGTACAAGAATATAACTACTATAATGATCTTTTATTTAAAAACTTTCAACACAATTTTACAACATATTTACAATAAAGTCATAAAAAAGAAGAATATGAAGTTTCATCCCTTTATAACATAACAAAAATTATAGAAGACTAGACAGGTGTACATTCCTCCAGTACACATCATTCGGATTATTTTTCAGATCTTTCTTGTATATGATCTTAAGACTTTCTATGATGTTACATTTGACGGTATAAGAGGTGATGTTCTCCTTATTAATGACCGTGCAGCATCGGGCACACCACAGATGGTAGATGGTCACCGCCTCATTGAGGTCACTTAGTCTTTTTAGATTTTCTCCTCCTTCCAGTGCTGTGACCTGTAGTGCCCCATCTTTTGGTGAATACAGGGGGGTCAGGGTCATCTTCCTGAGGGTCCTCATCAGGGAAGGTTGAAGGGACATGCTCCATTGGTGTCTCCTGATGCTCTTCTCCCAGTGGACTATAGCGCCCAGACATTATCTCCAGTGGCTCAGACGACTTCTTTGTTGCAGTGATTTTCCTAGAAGGATCTGCAGCGGTACTTTTCCTCTTAACCACCTGGAAACCTTCAATACCCACACTGGTCCCTGCAACTGGATCAGTTGGTTCTATGGAGGTTCTGGGCAGGTTTTTAGGTGTAACTGGTGATCCTCCTGGCATAACTTCACAGGTGGCACAGTTGTCTCTTCAGTGGCTGGTGATCCTCCTGCCATAACTTTCACAGGTGGCACAGTTGCCTCTTCAGTGGCTGGTGATCCTCCTGCCATAACTTTCACAGGTGGCACAGTTGCCTCTTCAGTGGCTGGTACTTGTTGTTCTGTAGCATCCATAGATGATATACTGGGCTTTGTATTTGCAGCTGGTACATGTGGTACAATGTCCATAAAAGAGACTTCAGACTCTGTGGTTGGAGATACTGGTGTGATGTTAACGACTGGTACAATAGGCTTAGCCATAACTGCTGGTACATGTAGTACAGCATCCATAGGTGGTACAGCAGGGTCTTCAGGAGGGTCACTGGGACTTTGATAAGCATCAGCAGTAGTCTGGACAGTTTCTGAGGCTGTATTCAAGCTTGAGGTAGTATCCTGCTGGTCTTCCTCCATGGCCTCAGTAAAAACATCACTGTTCTTGTTGTGCTCTGCGTGTGGGCACTCCCTGAATGTATGGCCGGCTCCCAAGCACAAGTTACAGATAACCGGCCCCATACAATCCTCCTTAACATGACCTAACTGTCCACATAGTGAGCACTTCACACGGGAGCAATTGATGGCAAGATGGCGGCCACCACACCTGTGACATCTGCGGGGCTGCCCTGCATAATAGCATATCCCCCTCTCTGACCCCAGGTAGAAGGAATGTGGCAGATGTCTGGTCACCCCATTATCCTGCAATAATTGGATCTTCACCGTGTATCCTCTATTCCAGATTTCTTCCTCGTCATATATCTTAGCTGGCTGACTCTTCACCACACACTGCCTGCTCAGCCAATGCATCAGATCCGCCAGAGCCACCACCTCAGACTGGAACAGGACAGTGACCGTCACTACCTGGGGCTTAGACAACTGAATCACATGCAGATTCTCCCAGATCTCATGTCCTCTGGTGTCATTATAGATGTTCCAGAACAAGTCCAGACTGCACTGCAACTTAAAGCTGACATCAAAGTTCCTACTGGAGGGGATATGGATGAGGGCAAACACCTCAAACCTCATGAACTCTTTAAGTAACGCTTTACCCATATACAGTCTTGATGGGATGCCGTCCTCTGGCCCTGTATAGCGGATTCTGACCACATTCCTCCTCTGCGGTGGGGGGTTAGCTGACTCTACAACGCTGGAGAACAGTCTCCTGTACTGAGGTCTGTCAGGTGGAGGATCAGTCCTGGATCTTCCTTCAGGTGTAGGCTTACTGACAGCTGATTGTGCTGCAGATCCTCCTGTGTGAGCTTGTGATGGCTGTGCACCCTGTGCGCTTGCAGTCTGTATATCTGGTACAGATTGTTGGGCATTGTTCACACTGCTAGCAGACGCATTCTCTTGGATACCAGGAACACCTGCTTTCCTTTCTCCAGCATCAGGCTCCAGGTCTGCTGCAGTTAACCCCTTACTGCTTGGCACATAATTCTCTGCAGTATTACCAGGAGTTTCAGTCTCTTCACCACCATATCTCACAGGCTTTCCCTGCTGCACAATATCATACACTGTACTGTAATTAATGTCCTTTTTCCCAATGATTTTTTTCACAGTCTGGGCTCTGGTCTCAATCTTTTTGTCCTGCACCCATGTTTTTACTTTGGGCACAGTGTTTATATCACCATCCACACTCTCCTTCATTATAACCAGCTCACGTGTATAGTCATCCAGCTTCTCACACTTCATCAGCTTGACCTTAGGATCAGTCTCAACTTTAATTTCTTCTCTCAGTTTACATATTTTCATTTCCAGCATAAAGATGTTTTTCCTTTTCAAATTACTGTTCTGTCTGATAACATGACAAGGTTCAGAGGACTCACCAGCCACCATCTCCAGCTTCTCTTCTCCACCAGCTCCATGCTGCAGGCCACACTTCAAGCCTTGGCCTCTCCCAGGATCATCAGCCCAGTTCCCCTCCCCTCCACCTGGGTCAGAAGCCATGCCCCCTCCCTACAGGAAGCTCAGCAGCACACATCTATCCTCTCCTATGGACAAGAATATAACTACTATAATACTGCTCCTATGTACAAGAATATAACTACTATAATACTGCTCCTATGTACAAGAATATAACTACTATAATACTGCTCCTATGTACATGAATATAACTTCTATAATACTGCTCCAATGTACAAGAATAAAACTACTATAATACTGCCTCCTATGTACAAGAATAAAACTACTATAATACTGCTCCTATGTACATGAATATAACTTCTATAATACTGCTCCTATGGACAAGAATGTAACTACTATAATTCTGCTCCTATGTACAAGAATATAACTACTATAATGCTGCTCCTATGTAAAAGAAATAACTACTATAATACTATGTATAGACTATAAATACTGCTCCTATGTACTCCTATGTGCAAGAATATAACTACTATAATATACTGCTATGTATATAAAACTACTATAATACTGCTCTATGTAAAGAATATAACTACTATAATACTGCTCCTATGTGTACATGAATATAACTACTATAATACTGCTCCTATGTACAAGAATAACTACTATATATGCTCTATGTAATATATAACTACTATAATACTGCTCCTATGTAAAAGAATATAACTACTATAATACTGCTCCTATGTAAGAATATAACTACTATAATACTGCTCCTATGTACAAGAATATAACTACTATAATACTGCCTATGTACAATAATATAACTACTATAATACTGCTCCTATGTAAAAGAATATAACTACTATAATACTGCTCCTATGTACAAGAATATAACTACTATAATACTCTCCTATGTGTACATGAATATAACTACTATAATACTGCTCCTATGTACAATGAATATAACTACTATAATACTGCTCCTATGTACAAGAATAATATAACTACTATAATACTGCTCCTATGCTAAAAGAAATATAACTACTATAATACTGCTCCTATGTAAAAGAATATAACTACTATAATACTGCTCCTATGTACATGAATATAACTACTATAATACTGCTCCTATGTACAATAATATAACTACTATAATACTGCTCCTATGTAAAAGAATATAACTACTATAATACTGCTCCTATGTACAAGAATATTACTACTATAATACTTCTCATGTGTACATGAATATAACTACTATAATACTGCTCCTATGTAAATGAATATAACTACTATAATACTGCCTCCTATGTATAAGAATATAGCTACTATAATACTGCTCCTGTGTACATGAATATAACTACTATAATACTGCTCCTATGTAACAAGAATATAACTATCTATAATACTGCTCCTATGTACAAAATATAAATATATAATACTGCCTCCTATGTGCAAGAATGTAACTACTATAATACTGCTCTCTATGTGCAAGAATATAACTACTATAATACTGCTTCTATGTACAAGAATATAACTACTATAATAATGCTCATATGTACTAGAATATAACTACTATAAATTGTTCCTATGTACAAGAATATAATACTATAATACTGCTCCTATGTACAAGAAATATAACTACTATAATACTGCTCCTATGTACAAGAATATAACTACTATTAATACTGCTCCTATGTACAAGAATATAACTACTATAATACTGCTCCTATGTACAAGAATATAACTACTATAATACTGCTCCTATGTACAAAGAATATTAACTACTATAATACTGCTCCTATGTACAAGAATTAACTACTATAATACTGCTCCTGTCTACAAGAATATAACTACTATAATACTGCTCCTATGTACAAGAATTAACTACTATAATACTGCTCCTATGTACAAGAATATAACTACTATAATACTGCTCCTATGTACAAGAATATAACTACTATAATACTGCTCCTTATCTACAAGAATATAACTACTATAATACTGCTCCAATGTACAAGAATATAACTACTATAATACTGCTCCTATGTACAAGAATATAACTACTATAATACTGCTCCTATGTACAAGAATATAACTACTATAATACTGCTCCTATGTACAAGAATATAACTACTATAATACTGCTCCTATGTACAAGAATATAACTACTATAATACTGCTCCTATGTACAATAATATAACTACTATAATACTGCTCCTATGTACAAGAATATAACTACTATAATACTGCTCCTATGTACAAGAATATAACTACTATAATACTGCTCCTATGTACAGTACAAGAATAAAAATATAATTTGTCCTTCTGTGCACAAAATGCATCTACGATAATACTGCCCTTATACTGTATGTACAAGAATATAACTTAGGTTATATTCTTTGCTGCCTCCTTATAAACAGAGGTAATATTTCCTTACCGAGAGGTAATGCCTTCTTTCCGGTAATATGAAGCATATGGACTTGTGTGTTTATGATGTAATGTATCTTCCAGTTACAACTACGCTGACATCTGCTATATCAGTAACAGTTTAGAATATAGGTTTAGATAACTTGGAATTTCTTAGCATTCTTTATAATATGACGGGGCGTCTTTTATGTTCCGTATTACAAGTGAAATGAATTAGATTTTACTGGATCAAATCATTTTATGTGATCCACTAGAGAATCTATAAAATGCTATCATATCAACTCTCAATTTTCTTAGCTTGAGGCTAAACATGCTTAGCATAGTGCAGCGCACCACATAGCTTTTGACTGTGCCACATTATTATTTATGCCTTCTATGCTCTGGCTTTAAATCACTGATATCATTCTGGAGTCATGGAAATAAAATATGGCATGCATTTTACTGATGATAGTATTATTTTATATTAACGCTATATAATTTATGCTGTATTCTTATATTATATAGTATTATGCAATATTATACTGTCTGATTCATACTGTATTTTATGCTGTATTATATAGTTTTATACTATATTGTGGGCTGTCTTTTATAATACTGTATTAGGTTACATAATGTAGTATAGCGTTATATAGGATAAGGTTATTCTGTATTAATGTACTGAATGGTATTAAAGTGTGTTATTGTGTTATATAACTGTACGATATCAGATCATTTTAGTATTGTTTATGAATTTCATCTGAAATTGCATTACAGGATTGCTATATTATACTGCAGTATAGTATAGCAATGTATTATAGCATTAAGTTGTATCATGTTATATTACAGTGAATTAATATATTGTATATTATTGTTGTATGATTTATCATTTTGCATTTATAATATTGTATTATGTATATTGTATAATTATGTATTTCCATTATATTTACTTCCTGGTATAATATTGTTATGTTGTATTACGTGTTTAATTGTACTACTGTACAGTATGTTACAGTATATCATAGTATTGCAGTGTATTATATCATTGTATTATGTTATATATTTTCTTGTACGTTGTGTTAGTTTATGCTGTAGTATGATATTGTAGCATATTTTATTATAGTGTTATATTATCATAATATACTACTTTAGTTGAATTATATTGGATTGTGTTGTACTATATGTATTGTGTAATTTTATATTTCCATGATATTTACTACCTTGTATATTATTGTGTTATGTTGCATTGTTTATTTAATTGTACTACTGTACAGTATGTTATGCTGTGGTATAGTATTGTAGTGCATTACATTATTATTGTATTATAGCATTATGTTTATTTACTTTTAGGTCGTGATTAGAGAGGAGCGAGCATGCTCGGCCGAGAGCACTCGGGAGCAATTTTCGATTAGTAGCGTACGCATCTTGTAATTTGTACGCATTAGCGTACAAATTTATAAGATGCGTACGCATTAGTGTACAGATTAGAAGACACGTATGTATTAGCGTACAGATTATAAGATGCGTATGCATTAGCGTACAGATTATAAGATGCGTACGCATTAGTGTACAGATTATAAAATGCGTACGCTACTACTTGAAAATTGCTCCCGAGTACGCTCGGCCGAGCATGCTCGCTCATCTCTAGTCGTGATGCATTATTCTGTAGTATGATATTGTAGTGTATTTTATTATATTATAATATTATATTTAGTAATTTAATATATTCTATTATATTGTGTTTTATTATAGTGTCATAATATGTCATACTATGTAATGTTAGCAGATCGTTATCGCATTATGCTGTATTATATGTATTGTAAGTTGATATATTGAATGAAATTACTACTTTATATTATCATTGCATGTAAAGTTTTGTTATTCTATTATGTTGTGTTATGATTTGTTATATTATAGTTAGATTACTTTGCCTCCTCCTTTACCCTACGTGTCCACTTGTGACAGAACGTGGCTGACAGAAAGGCGTTAGTCGATCTCATAGCTGATTCAGGGTCTTTAGAGATGACAGGCATCAGCTGGTGCACAGTAATTCCTCATGCATGGATGGATCCAGCTCAGCCTCCATGTGTAAATGCAGGGTTAGTGGCTGTACGGTAATCAATGCCCTTTTATTCCTTTTGAGTCCATTCCAATGTTCCACATTCTGACATCTTCTACCAAGGTGAGTTCTCTGGATGGACAAGGAATCTCTTCTTCTTCCCTTTATGTAGGTGTCAGTAGCTCTAAACATTACAAGTGGTGCTCATCACTACAATCACAAATGAACATATACTGTAGTAGGCTAGATAAACCTGCACCGTGAGTGTCATGACCAGTTGGTACCATAGGACAAGAACAGATTTTTATCCACAGGAGGTAAACAACGAAGATCTCTCTGGACTGACAGCAAGCAAAGATCTTTGACACCATAGCAATTCATACAGGATATATATTGCTATATTTTTTTGCTGTACCGGGAATATCGTCTGTAATTTACTGGAAGAACTTACTTTGGAACATACATAAAGTGTCTAACATGTACAGAAATAAGTGTTGCAACATACGTATTGTGTAAAGAAAAACAGGTTCTGCAACAGCTGCAGTATGTATTATACGCTAATATGTCCCAGCTTCTTCAAGCTGCTTCAGAGTATGGTAATAAACTTCTCACCTGCTATAGAAAATCTTAATATACAGCTCTGCTGCTGCAGAACCTGGTAATACACCCATCAGGTGCAGCAGAACCTCATAATACATACCTCATCTGCTGCAGAACCTCATAATATACTTCTCATCTGCTGCATAGCATCATAATGCTTTAGAACAACTTATTACACACCTCAGCAACTAAAGAAACTCACAATACACACCTAAGCTGCTGCAGAAAATCCTAATACACACAGCTTCTACAGAACTTCATAATACACACCTCATCTGTAGCCGAACCTCATAATACAGCCATATGATGAAGGAGAACCTCAAAATACACTCCTTAGCTGCTACAGAACTTCACAATGCACCCAACATCTGCTGCAGAACCTCCAAATACACACCTCAGATGCTGAAGAACCTCCTAATACACACCTCACATGCTGAAGAACCTCATAATACACACCTAAGATGCTGAAGAACGTCATAATGCACACCTCAGATGCTGAAGAACCTCATAATACACACCTCAGATGCTGAAGAATGTCATAATACACACCTCAGATGCTGAAGAACCTCAAAATACACACTTCAGCTGCTGCAGAACCTCATAATACACACCTCATCTGCTACAGAACTTCACAATACACACCACAGCTGCGGCAGAACCTCATAATACACACCTCAGATGCTGAAGAACCTCATAGTACACCATTCAGCTGCTGCAGAACTTCATAATACACACCACAGCTACTGCAGGAAATCCTAATACACACATCAGCTTCTACAGAACTTCAAAATACACACCTCATTTGTGGCATAACCTCATAATACAGCCATATGATGAAGGAGAACCTCAAAATACACTCCTCAGCTGCTACAGAACTTCACAATACATACCACGGCTGCCTCCCCATACGCCTGGGTCCCTGACAGAGGTTATTCTTACCTGGCTCCCCGTCACCCGCGTTGTTTCTGGCACCCGCATGGCCGCCACTGCATCTCTCCGTCACACAGATGAAAACATCCAGTGGGGGTACCAGCCAATAGCAGGCCACGACAGGAACGAGCCACGCTAGTATCATCCGTGATGATAGGAAGGCTTGTTCCTGTCGCGGCCTGCTATTGGCTGCATGTATAGCCTGTATACCAATGAGTATACAAGTATTTCCTGGTGGCGTATCTAAGTATAATGACAGTATAATTAGGGTTAAACATATCTACGTTGTCAAAACTAACTATGACCTGCTGTCCTGTTCCTAAATACACAAGCACAGTGTTCATTGCATCAGAGTGCTGTAATAGTGTGGGGCAGGTCCTCTGAGGACTCCTGTTTGGGCTGTGTTATTACTACATGGTTCCTTAAAAGCTATGGACACCTTTGAGGTCAGTTTTCTTTATTATTGCCACATACTCATTTTGGGCTACATATCGTTTTTACAATTGGTATATATATATAAATAAAAAGTCAACTTTTCTCTGTACAGTTTTCAGCCTCGGTGTATTTGCTGAGTTAAAGGCTTTCTGTTTACAGTGAGTCCCGTAAGGGAACTCATCTGACAGCTCATGTGTAGCCCTGAACTCCTGACAGCTCATAAGCACTTATTTACAATACATTCTTATAAGTTTGATAAAAATTGAACTATAATGAGTGTTAATTTTCAGAGATAAGGGCTACACATGATACTAACATCTGTATAGAGAAAAGGGCTGGACATTTTTTAATGAAGATCAATTGAAAACATAATTTGTAGCACAAATGAGTGGAATAATTTAAAAAAATGTCCCAAAGGTGTTGATAGCTTTTAAAGGGTTTCTTCTATTAAGGTAAATATTACCTACCACCAAAGAGAGAGGTGGCATGAGATTAAACTATCATTCTTTTCTGTTTCAGAAGAAAAGCTAATTTGAATATCTTCCCCAGAAACCCAAAGGTATGCAAATTAGCCTGCCTAATAAAAAAAAAGAAAAATGGGATATCCTATCTGATACCAGAAGAATTAAGTTATGAGATTTTCATATACTATTCCAAGATTTTGCTCCACTGGATTTCTGGGTAAATATATATGCAAATCTAACATTTGCCAGCATCAGATAAGGTTTAGGAAAGCTAATTTGAATATCTTTCCCAGAAAACCAGAGGAGCCCGGCCTACAATACTGTGCACACAACATAGACAATGCATTATATACTAGGCTCTCTCTTTCTCGAAGAATGTATTTGTGCCTGAACTGAATTTTTCAAAACAATTCAGCAAACTTCAAACAAACCAAATGTTGCCTGGTTCGCTCATCTCTAGTGTTAGGTAATATTTACTTTAATGGTAATTACCTTATGGTAATACCTTGCTCTCTTAGTCTAGTTACATCTTTAATACGGTTAATAAAATGCATAAGTCCATCCAAGTTCAACCAAGGGATAGGTGTGGGGTGTGAATTTTTAAAAAGAGAGGAATTAAACCCAGATTTCTACACATTTTCATATGCATTAGTTCTTTATTTTTAAGAATTAATCTAATATCTTCTTAAAACTGTCCACTGTTCCTGTTGTAACCACCTCCGTAGGTAGACTATTCCACATTGATAGGAACTGATGAAAAAAGGCGTAAAGTCCAGCCATCAAATAATTCAGACGATTAAAATTTCTAGCAACCGTCAGGTCCTGTGGATACAAGATTGATGGAATGTTACTGTGCATGCTTGTTCTGCCTTCTGTGATACCATAATTAAATAGGTCATTGCCGTGAGCAAAATGTACATTAAGCTCCTGACATATTCAAGACTGTTAACATACAAATGGTAGAGAGTGTCCCAGGTTGTCCCAATTCAACTCATGGTGCAGTCTGACAAACGTGACCCATACTGTTACAGAGGAGCAAGAAAGTAAGTTGATATAGACCCCTATGTGCCTCCAATTTTATATGGAATTTATGAGAAAGAAACAGATTGTTGCCTGTTCCAATACATTATGCAATAGATTGAATTCATTCTGGAGTGTGCTTTTGGAGTATGCGTTAGGAAAGCTTTAGGCTCAATCATAGGGCATCATATTATGGGCAAAAGAGTATTCAATTGGCCTCTGTCGGACTGAATCCTAAGAGAGCCATCATGCAAAAAAGTATACCATGCTTTATAGGTTTTTTAAAATGGAACTCTATAAGGGATGCAGGCCTAGGGGCAAACTTTGCTGCCACTCAAACCAAGCAATTGTTGCAGCTGACCACAAAAAGTTGGCTGAAAAAAAAAACAATTAAAGTAGTAGATAGTCCATCTTAGTTGAGAAGCTACAGGGTTGGGGGCCACTGTAGCTTCTCAACTAAGATGGATAAGTTTGTTTCAGGTCCTATGGAGGTAAATCTGCACCTGTTTATGCCATTGTCTGCAGACATACCCTGCAAACCCGAACAGACCCTTATGGAGATATCCTCCTCTTGAACCGATAAGGTGGTGGCTCATGAAGTGACTATGGGTCCATATTAGGATTCTATGTGCTGAAGCACAGGGTCAATGTGTGCGGCTTTGAACCATATTGGAAAAATGAAATGTTGACCTTTGTAAGGTAGGTCTTAACATTTAAGAAATTTCATGGCCGTTGTAGAACCTATGGTATTACATGGCTTTATGGCCAATTATATGAGTACCTGGAGTGCATTTGACACTTGGGCTAGTTCTTCCTTCCAAAGTATTCTATATCTATTTTGCTGTGAATGTATACAAAATGTAGTAGTTGACCCCATATTTAGTGAAATTGGGATCTTTGCATTCACTTCTTGCTACTTGAGATGACTAGAAATGTTGAATGCATTAAAACTTGTGATGCACCATCTCTGATTACAGTAAGAATTTAAGAACCAAGTAAATTTCAAGGAAATCAAGCTAATCTAGGTGTGAAATAATAAAACTAATGCAAATATCTTAAAAGTTCTCATTTACAGAAGGATCATCTTGAGCAATAGTAGAAGAAAGATTATAAGTTTAATAGTCCGATTTCACAACAGATCGGTATTAGAGATGAGCCAATCATCCAAAATTCGCTTTGCCGAATGTTCGTCAAATTTTTTAAAAGATTTGTACTTAATATGAAGCTATTCGGTCGAAGCTGCGTACAAATCATTCGTTATTCTGTCGTGTTCAGTGAACATTCCTGCGAATACTTACGCCTGAGCTTACAAAGTGCGTACGAAGCTTAAGCGTATTATTGTCTAGGCCCGCACAAAGAACGAATATACAGTAAAAGTACACTACTTAACTGAATATGTACGCATTAGCGTACAAATGATTAGATGCGTAGCATTAACATACAAATTATATGATGCGTACATAGCGTTAGCGTACAAAGATTTCAGAAGAATCTTCCGAAGCGAATCTGAAAATATTCGGATTCGCTTTGGTGTAAAACATTTCCAAGATTCATATTGAATCTACGAAGCGGCGAATAGATTCGCTCATCTCTAATCGGTATCCATAAAAAATGAATTCCTGTCAATGTATTGGTGTGCTGGGAGGGCTACCAAGTCCTGGCTGGTTGACTTCTCAGTGTGACTGAAAGACAGTCAAGCTTCTGACTCTGTGCCCAATCCTAGATCAAAGTGGGGGTGTTAAAACTGCTTATTTTTAATTGACTTGCCTGTGATTTAGTTTGTATATTGTGCAACTTCCTATTGACTTTTCTGGTGAACTAATTACTGGCTTGTTTCTCGATTTAGCCTGTGGCTGTTGTTTCTGCTTGCATCGACTCTCCTGGTAACTGACTTTGGCTTACCTCTGGATTAACTTCTCATTTACTTCATGGACCCGAGATGGATCTGTCTCTACTGGCTTTAACCCTGCTTACTGACCCCCTTTGTTAATTCTCAAAGGTTTACCACTAGTTTGCCTGCATCAGTTTTCTGTTATCAACATCACAGATGTAACTTGGCCTCAAGTTGGGCTCTAGTGTAAAATCAAGGAGTAGCCTTAGCTTTCTACCACCACAAGTTTTGGCAGGCCGATAGCAGTTTTGGAACTCACTGTCCGAGGTCCAAATGGTCACCTTAGTACTCCCAAACAATTCCACAACTCAGTCAATGATGGGGGACCAAATATGCAAATAATTCCAGATAAGACGTTCCTTGACTTCTGTCAATTTTGTTAAGGGCTCCAATTCCTTGATCTACATTTCTTATGCAGAAATGTATCTCATTCACGATGCCTGACAAGATAACTCATTTTTTTTATTCTTTAGCTAAGCTGGTCACTCATGCAGGACACATTTGTGGTAAAAAAAAAAAAAGAGCAACATCATAAAGGATCAATACTATGCTTTAAACTTGGTGATTTGGTTAACATTGGCTTTTCGATTAGAAACATATTTGACCCATGGGTAATGCCTTTGTTGTAATGTCTAGATGATACTTGGAACTATCAAATAATTCTTCATATTGTACTTACAAACCATAGTGAACACAGTAAAGAGGGGCAAATAACAAGTCAAGATGGAAACTTTTTCCAGTACTGGCTTATGCCACCACTTCCTCTAGTTTTTCCCTCTCCCACTTAACATATGTATGGTCCTCTCATGCTTGCTTACTGTGGTGCCTTTGATGAGTAGAAGGCAGGTCAAGTGTTAAACTGGTCATGGAGATGGTAATCGGTTGGCCGTCGTGTATTACAGAAAAGACTCTGATCTTGTTGACTCAACAACTCCTTCCATAGTTTGCCCATCTACCATGAACGCAATGGTTGATATTATCGTTTGGGAAAGGGGAAGAGACAACTTCCCACAACACCATTCCTTAGCAATGTGATAATTGCCTATATGGCACATACATAGTTTATAAGGCCAAAAATAGACATCTGTCCATCCAGTTCAGCCTGTTATTCTGCAAGTTGGTTCCTGCAAGTGGGTTCCTTCTCTCCACAGGCTTCATAGCAGCCGTTAGGCCACCTCCAACGTCTATGCGGCCTTCCTTGACAAACCAACCGCCAGGCCTACTCAGAACTTTAACGTCTGGTCTTTCACATCCTCTATATCCAACTATAAGTCCTACGAGCAAATACCAGCCATTGTCCTGTATATTAGAAAAAAGCAAGACAACAAAATGTTGATGTTCCCTGTCCTCATTGTCATTCTAGCAATGCCCTGCTTGCTCCCTCTCTTCTCCAGAGGTCAGGCCGAGGTCTGCACAGCATCATTAACGGACAAGCCAAGATCGCTAGAGCAGATTCAACTTCTGCACAGCTACCTAGTCCCTACACATCAAGGCGCTCTTTCTCTCAGCCTTGCAAATTACTCAGAGGAACCAGACTATATGAAAAAAAAAAGCACTCATTTTTTTTAACTGGGTTCCCAGAGAGCACTCATGGTTACCACGCAGTCCTGGACGCCTACCTGCCCAACTGCAGGGAAACAAGCTTCTGAAGGCTTTAATGGGATTTTGCCTGAGGCAGTTTTATTAAGATGTCGGCTTTTTCTGCTGCCTATGCAGCTGACACCATTCACTGTCAGCTGCCCCCTCCTTCTAACAATGCACCAAATTACTCGCTTCATTTAGTGTTCATAGCTCAGTGCAAGTAAATAGGGGGAAAGAGCTTTACTTGGCCAGATGAGGCTCAGCCGGGGAAGGTGAAAAGCCGTTCCCTGCTCAACTGGAGGTTTTAAGCAAAGGAATAAAAAAGTGAAGTGATCAATACCTCTGGGATAGATTCCAGTCTATTAGTAGGGAGCTTGTTTAGTATGAAAATGACTGACTGATTTTCTTTTTTATTATTATGACTTTTTTTTTCTTTTTTGAGCTCATTGGCATATCTCATTTGCATAGGATTTTCTTCTTTCTGTAAGCACGTTAGTAATGCAGACTTTAATTACTTTTAATGGAGGAATCACAAGGAGGATAACAGGATGAGATGCCAAAGAGATTAATTCCACTTACTGACAATACAGTCGCGCTTAACTCAGACCGGGCTGGTTTTATTTCTCTATTCAATCTAGGGATCAAGAAGTTTTGGAGCACCGACGCCCGGAAGTACGTGGCCGGCGTCCGGTGCTCCAATATACAATTACATAATAAAGGTAGCAGGATGGAATATAAAAGAGCGTAAAGGATACACTTTGGACTGATAAAAGTTTGTGAAAGAAATATCACATTTTTCCTAAGTTGTTATAAGGAGAGAAAATTCAATGAAAGAAGCACAAAAAAGAGGCTTATCAATTAATATCAAATCCTTTGTTAGATAGATAGATAGATAGATAGATAGATAGATAGATAGACTTGAGAAAGGCTCCAGAGCAGAGCCGAAACATCGCGGTCCCACATTATGGGTAAATAAAAGGACTTTTTTTGTGTGTTTACTTTTAAAGAGAGTGCTGCCTCCTTGTGGTTTTTGTATTTTGGCCTTTGTCGGGTCTAAGGTTGTGTACCTCTATCGTTGTTCATAGTGCTGCCAAGATTTTGGTATCTTTTCAGATAGATAGATAGATAGATAGATATTAGGTAGATAGATGACAGATAGATGATAGATATTGTAGATATTGTAGATAGATAGATATTAGATAGATAGATAGATAGATAGACAGACAGATAGATAGATATGAAATAGATAGATAGATAGATATTAGATAGATAGATAGATAGATATTAGATAGATAGATAGATAGATAGATATGAGAGAGATAAATAGATAGATATGAGATAAATAGATAGATAATGCACCAGGTATGAGTTTAATGCTGGCTATATCTGATAGACAAACAGATAAGAGAGAGATAGGCTGCTCGATAGATAAATGAGACAGATAGATGATCCTGGTGTAGCAATTCTTATCTTGACACTTAACTAGTTAAAAATAGTAGTAAGAAACTTTTTCTTAACTTTTCAGTGGCCTTTGTGCCTCTCGTTCCTGTGTTGTTTTAAATTAAAAAACTTTAATAATTAATTTAAAAATTAATAATTCTCCCATTGTGCCCATACCAGTAATCATGTTCATCATAGCTCCCCAGGACTAATACTTCTCCTTATGATGTTTGCCAGTAGAAAAACTACCCCTTAATAATGTGATTCAGTGCAAATACCCCCTTATAATGTGCGCTAGTACAAAAGAAATACCCCTTTACCTTTCAGTTCAGACTCCCATATCAGACCTCAGATCAGACTCCTCATATCTAACCTCAGAGGAGACTCCCCCGCCTCAGATCAGATCCCCTTTAGACCTCTATGTCAGACCCCATATCAGACGCCAGTTTCAGACCTCACATCAGACCTTCATTAGACCTTCATGCCAGGAACACCCAGACCATAGACGAGACCCCATTAGACCTCTCAGAACTCCCATGTATCAGACCTCAGATCATACCTCCATTAGAACTCCCATGTATCAGACCTCAGATCATACCTCTGTTAGACCTCAATGTCAGACCCCCCCAATATCAGACCCCTAGTAGACCTCCATGTCAGACCCTCCCCAATATCAGACCTCAGATCAGACTTCATTAGACCTCCAGACCCCCATATCAGACCTCAGACCCCCATTGGACCTTACAGACCCTCCCTTATCAGATCTCAGACCAGACCCCCATTAGACCTATCATACCCCAATTAGGCCTCCATGCCAGACACTCGCAATACCAGACCTCAGATCAGGCCCCCAGTTAGACCTCCAGACCACCCACCATATCAGACCTCAGACCCTAATAGATCTCTGAGACCCCTATTAGACCTCTCAGACCCCCATATCAGACCTTAGATCAAATGTTAAAATAAATAAATAAATAAATAAATTAACCTCTCCTGCTCCACCGCCACTATCCAGGTCCGGCGGTCTCCCAGGCTCTCTTGTCTTCTCGAGGCCCAGGCTGCAGCATCAGGTCATAGTGCACTGTGTAAGTCCTGACACTGTAGGCAGCCAGGACACAGCAGCTTGGGACCCAAAAAGAGAATGGATAGGTGAGTACTGCGCTTGCAGCGATTCACTCCCCCCACCTCCTGCAGACTAGTGAGCACTTCCATAATGGAAGCGCTCCCTACTATTCCCTTTATAAGATGCCTGTGGGCTTCCAGGCTTAGAGGACCAGTCCCAACTGAGACCGCTGCGACTGTAGGCGACATGATAAAAACTTGTAAATATGTTAAAAGTACACATAAAATTCAGAAAGGAAATGTTGAAACAGATAGAAAGGGAAAATCGCCAAAACTCCCATCTTTGCCTAAATTCATACATCGTTATCTGGGAAGAATCGCACTGAATCCAGTTGTAACCCTGTTTTTTGATTATGTAGATGTACTGCATCCTATTTTGCGCTTCAATAAAGATATATTTTTATTCTGCTACTTTTGGCCTGGTGACTGACACCTCTGGAACCCGCACCTACATCGAGAAAAGAGCGGCGAAATGAATGGAGGGTGCACTGTGCATGCGCAGCCACCCTCCATTCATTTCAATGGGGCAGCTGAGAATAGCCGAGCGCTGGCTCAGCTATTTCCGTCTGACCTATAGAAATGAATGGGAGCAGGGGCCGCGCATGCCTGATGCTAATATCTGTAAAGTGCTGCCGAATATAGTAGTGCTATAGTTGCTGACCCAGGAAGAGGTACAGCAACGTCTTAAAAATATTAAAATAGACAAATCAGCAGGACCGGATGGCATACACCCCCGTATCCTAAGAGAATTAAGTAATGTCATCGACAGACCCTTATTTCTGATATTTAAGGACTCTATACTGACGGGGAGTGTTCCACAGGATTGGCGCATAGCAAATGTGGTGCCAATATTCAAAAAGGGTCCAAAAACAGAGCCCGGAAACTATAGGCCGGTAAGTTTAACTTCTGTTGTGGGTAAACTGTTTGAAGGTTTTCTGAGAGATGCTATCTTGGAGTATGTCAATGAAAATAAGCAAATAACTCCATATCAGCATGGCTTCATGAGGGATCGGTCATGTCAAACCAATTTAATCAGTTTCTATGAGGAGGTAAGTTCTAGACTTGACCGCGGCGACTCAATGGATGTCGTATATCTGGACTTCTCCAAAGCGTTTGACACGGTACCACATAAAAGGTTAGTATACAAAATGAGAATGCTTGGCCTGGGAGAAAATGTCTGTATGTGGGTAAGTAACTGGCTCAGTGATAGAAAACAGAGAGTGATTATTAACGGTAGATACTCAGATTGGGTCACTGTCACTAGTGGGGTACCACAGGGGTCTGTATTGGGTCCTATTCGCTTCATAATTTTTATTAATGATATTGTAGAAGGTTTGCATAGTAAAATATTAATTTTTGCAGATGACACTAAACTGTGTAAAGTAATTAACACAGAGGAGGACAGTGCGTTGCTACAGCAGGATCTGGATAGACTGGAGGCTTGGTCAGAAAAGTGGCAGATGAGGTTTAACACTGACAAATGTAAGGTTATGCATATGGGAAGGAATAATGCAAGTCACCAGTACATACTAAATGGTAAAGCACAGGTTAACTCTGACATGGAAAAGGTCCTAGGAATTTTAGTGAACAGCAAACTAAGCTGTAGAAGCCAGTGTCAGACAGCTGCTGCCAAGGCCAATAAGATAATGGGTTGCATCAAAAGAGGCATAGATGCCGGTGATGAGAACATAGTCCTGCCACTTTACACATCACTAGTCAGACCACACATGGAGTACTGTGTACAGTTCTGGGCTCCTGTGAACAAGGCAGACATAGAAGAGCTGGAGAGGGTTCAGAGGAGGGCAACTAAAGTAATAACTGGAATGGGTGGACTACAGTACCCAGAAAGATTATCAAAATTAGGGTTATTCACTTTAGAAAAAAGACGACTGAGGGGAGATCTAATAACTATGTATAAATATATCAGGGGTCAGTACAGAGATCTCTCCCATCATCTATTTATCCCCAGGACTGTGACTGTGACGAGGGGACATCCTCTGCGTCTGGAGGAAAGAAGGTTTGTACATAAACATAGAAGAGGATTCTTTACGGTAAGAGCAGTGAGACTATGGAACTCTCTGCCTGAGGAGGTGGTGATGGTAAGTTCACTAAAAGAGTTCAAGAAGGGCCTGGATGTATTTCTGGAGGGTATTACAGGTTATAGTTACTAGATATGGGTTGTTGTTGATCCAGGGAGTAATTCTGATTGCCTGATTGGAGTCGAGAAGGAATTTTTCCCCCTAAAGTGAGGAAAATTGGCTTCTACCTCACAGAGGTTTTTTTGCCTTCCTCTGGATCAACTTGTAGGAAAACAGGCTGAACTGGATGGACAGATGTCTTTTTTCGGCCTTACAAACTATGTTACTATATAAAAAATGTGTGAAACAAATAAAAAAATATTCAAAGCATTAAATATGTTAATTGCAATGATACATTTCACGTCGTTACAACCCCTCGCCACCCCCAACACCACCACCACACACACAGTGTGCTGTAGAAGAATGCATGTCTATGAGCAAAATATTACCTTACAGCCCCTGCTAGTGGGGAGCATGTTTGCTACTGTACCTTTTCTCAGATACCTAGAACATAGTCCTGCCACTTTATACATCACTAGTCAGACCACACATGGAGGACTGTGTACAGTTCTGGGCTCCTGTGAACAAAGCAGACATAGCAGAGCTGGAGAGTGTTCAGAGGAGGGCAACTAAAGTCATAACTGGAATGGGTGGACTACAGGACCCAGAAAGATTATCAAAATTAGGGTTATTCACTTAAAAAAAAAGAAGGCAACATCTATTAACGGTGTATAAGTATGTCAAGGGTCAGTACAGAGATCTCTCCCATGATCTATTTATCCCCAGGACTGTGACTGTGACGAGGGGACATCCTCTGCGTCTGGAGGAAAGAAGGTTTGTACACAAACATAGAAGAGGATTCTTTACGGTAAGAGCAGTGAGACTATGGAACTCTCTCCCTGAGGAGGTGGTGATGGTAAGTTCACTAATAGAGTTCAAGAGGAGCCTGGATGTATTTCTGGAGGGTAATAATATTACAGGTTATAGTTACTAGAGATGGGTCGTTGATCCAGGGAGTTGTTCTGATTGCCTGATTGGAGTCGGGAAGGAATTTTTAAAAATTGGATTCTACCTCACAGGGTTTTTTTGCCTTCCTCTGGATCAAATTGTAGGAAAACAGGCTGAACTGGATGGACAGAGGGATTTTTTCCGCCTTATAAACTATGTTACTATGTTACCTTACCCTTTCTCAAATGCTCACTGCTCAGGCATGTCATGGATTTTTCCAGTGTGATAAATACAAATCTGTAGCGGTATTGGATCAGGGAGGGTTTACAGAGGAAGGCTGTGCATGCCTCTGGGCGGTAGGTCAGGATTGGGTGTGATTTGGTTTTCTCTTTGAAATGTCATGTTATTAAAATAAATAAATCTCTATTAAGATACTGAAGGGTTCGACATGCTCCGAATTATTTTTCCTTTTCTAGTTCCTTTTTAAATACATTTTTGGACATTTTATCTTGGAATTACAAAAAAAAAAAAAAAAAGACTTTTCTAATCAATGGGTGAGTTTATTTAATATTATATAGTCATGTAGTGCTGGGTACCTGATAAATAGAAACATATATGTCCAGAGCCAGAAATAATGACATATTTAGAGATGAACGAAATTCGATTCGGATGCTTCGCTACAGTTTTCAAAAAAAATTGATTCGATCTGAATTAATTTATCACGAAGTGCATTATAAATCATCTATTTCCTTGCTGCAAGAGAGCCTGTATATCTGTGGACATCATTGGGCAGCGCAGAAACATGCATAGGTAGTCCACTGTGGTTGTGAAACAGTTAGGCCTCGTCCACATTTCCGTTTTTCACTGACGTGTGCTGTCCGCATTTTTCACGAACAGCACACGTACCCAATGATTTAAATGTATCTGCACATTTCAGCATTTTTCTACTGACCGTGGGTCAGTAAAAAAATCCCTGAGACATGCACTACTTTGATATGTGATGCGGACCAAGCACGCCCATTGAAGTCTATGGGTCCGTGAAAATCACTGACATACATCCGTATTGTGTCCGTGATGCGTTCGTTTTTCACTGATAACTAATAAGAGCTTCTTTGGAAACTATTTTTCAGCTGAGCAACGTCAGTTAATTACGGATGCCACACAGATGGTAAAAACGGACACACGGACCAACCACGGATCCTTCACGGACAGCTTCACGGATGAAACACGTACGCTTTTTTTCACGGATGTATAACTGACACGGAAATGTGGACGAGGCCTCACTGTGCGTCAGTCTGGCAGGTGACAGGCGTCACTCTTAAAATTACACTTCATTTATTTGGTCAGTTATGGGACAAAAACTGCCCAATTAACTGAGGCGAGACCTCAGCCTTACAGGTCAATGTTAGCATCAGGTATAAAGAACCGTGCAGTAGCCCAAGATTCTACTAAAGAGTGAAAGAGCGCATTCCTTTTATACCGTCTGCTCACAGGTTATTCTCCTCAATATAAGAATGAAGGCTTAATAGAACTGCTTATCTATGAAATCAGGTGGACACCACACTAACGATTATATTACATAGGTCATTCATCCCAAGATGAGAATCAAGGCCTAATGAAATTGATCAAAATCAGGTGGACGCCACACTAACGGTTGTATTATATACTATACTATATACTATATTATATATATTATATAGTTTGTTCACCCCAACTTGAGAATCAAGGTCTAATAGAATTACTTATCTATTAAACAAGGTGGGCACTGTTCAGTTAGATAGCTCTGTGCCCTACACAGGGGATTGATGGAAACTGCACTGTCTGCTATGGATCCCTTCAGCTTACGGAGCCTTCACTATGCTGCAGTCTCCCTGTGCTCTCCTATGCCCAATTACACAGTCTATAGAGAGTTAGAAATTGTTTTTAGAAAAAAACTTCTACTATAAACTGTAGAAGTTTTTTTTTGTTTTGTTTTTGTTGTACAAAAAATCTATAAAAAAAACGCTGACTGGATGTTCAAACAGACAAAATATAAGTTTCTTGCAAGATTCAGAACTTTCTAGAAAGCTGTATGAAAGAACTGAGACAGTGCCCAGTCCCTCACTCATTCTCTATGCTACACTTTCTCTGGTTAAGCTCTTAAAGCAACCCCATTACACATCCAGTTCTCTCCCCATAGTGCCCCTAAAGTGTCCATAGTAACTGACTTGTGTCTATGATTGTTTTTTAGCAGACACAGACACAACATTTTCTTTCACAACCTTAACTGCACACATAATTGAATTTCAGAGCAGAAGGACAAGGACTTGGCTGACTACTGTTGCCCTGATGTGCTGATGCTCTTGGATACAGCCCTCCACCTCTCTCTCCCAGTGTCATGTGATCCTCCATCTTCTTCCTTCTGGTTGTTTTCATCAGAAACAAATCAGCAAAATTTCTAATTTGCTTGGCAGATGAATATTTTTAAAATGAATCTGATTTATTTATAATTAATCTGTCCATCTCTACCTTAGACAAGACCCCAAAAATAAACGCAGACCGCACACCATGTCCCAGGCTAAACACAGACCTCAATAAAAAATTCAGTCCCTATATCTGGTGCCCAATAAATTCATATACCCCAGACCTCAGAACAAATGCAAACCACAGACTAGACTATAGAATAAATTGACCAAACTCCACTATAATTACAGGCCCCAGACCAGACCTTATAATTAAAGAGACCCTGGACCTATTAAAATAAATTCAGTACATTCAGGCTCCAGACATGAAAATTAATTTGTAGATCAGACCCCAGACCCCTTGAAGTAATTTATCTTTTCTTTTTTCTACAATGTTCTGCCCTGTTCACTCATATAACTGGCACACACATTCTTCGGGCATTGGTGCCAAGGAAGGAAGCGCTTGTTGGCCAAGGCATCAAGTCAAAACCTAGTGCCTGGGAGACTTACCAGCTTTCTGAAAGTATAGGAGGTCTCCAATTTGTTTTGCCTCTTTTTCCGGATAATGTTTTCAAGGATTACATAGGCAACACCATAGTGGTTTATCTGGATCAGAGGTGTACAAAGTTTTGTATTCTGAGGAATTTTCCCACAATTCAATATTACATTCCTCTGTTAGATGGTGCAAAACATTACACCTTTTTGAATTCCAATCATAACAAATGATCCAGGGATCAAGCAGTGAAGTGCCCATTACCCAGTTCCTCTCAAGGCTTGAGGCTGAGGGACTGTTGTGTCACAGGGTTAGGACCTGTGGTTTTATTCACTTTCAACCCTCATCACCTGCAGGTGGTGACCAGACAACAAGACCACAGAATCCTGGTCTGCCTGAAGGAAACTAAGATCACAGAGGACCCTGCAGATATGGAACGTGGGGTAAAGAATACAGCAACAACTTGTTTGGAACTGCATTTCCCTTACAATTCACTTCATGGACAACCGTGTTATAGAGCTGAGAATGACACACTGAGATCATCTGGGGACTAATGTATCTCCCAATATTGGGGTCCCAGAGATGTTATCTTCTGAGATATGAGACGTTTGTGGAAATGTTATGTCCAATACAAGGGTAGGATATTACATGGCACAGGAAAGAGCACCAAGGAGAGAAGATGATGTCCTGTTATTTTCTAAGTACCAATTTTACACTTTCGTAAAGTACCACAATCACACTTGTAAAAACAATTTATTTGCTAAACTGAAAAAATGGCCCTGAATTTTTGTTTTTATGCTTACATTTATTTATGCTAATTCTTGGTATAAAATATCACATGTGGCAAATTCCTGCTTCCCTTCCCCCAAATTAAACTTCAAAATTGAAAAGTGATTAGAAAAGCAAGCTTGGTCCATAGGACAGCTGATATAGTTCTCTCAATGATCACTAAAATGAGTGTCCCAAACCCCCGTTCCAGAAGCATTTGAATGGAGCAGCAGCATGCATGACTACACAGCTCTGTGGAACACAGCTCTGATCTCTCAGGCTAGCATTGGGGGTTCCAGTGGTTATCACCTATGCTCTGGATAAGTAATACAAGTCTGTTGTGGGGTAAAGGAGTCTTACATATTTTACGGCATTGTTAAAATGTGTCCACTACTGCACTATGCCTAAGGAAAAAGGACACTCACCTGCTCCACTCCATTCGAAAAATCTAGGGTCTACCGTTTCTCCTTTCAGTCCCCAGTGTGGAGGTCCCATGCTCTGCTGCAGCCAGTCACAGGCCTAAGTATTGACATGACCCTAAGTTTCACGTGATCCCATCTGAGAAGATTACACCTTATAGACCTGTAGGAGCTGGACTAGACCTTGGGTGCTGGATTGGAGCAGCAGGGAACAGGGGAGTGTTTTTTTTTCTTGAGATATAGTGCCAACCTTGCAACATTTAACATTGCAACTTCCTGGATTCGGGTATGGGAGAAGGACACGGTAGGTTAGGTTAGAGCTGGTCATGGCGGTATAGAGGCAGCAGGGTCACTGGTTGTAGGTTTGTCTGAAGAGGTGGGTTTTCAGGTTTCTTTCGAAGGATTCCCCTGTAGGTGAGAGTCTGATATGTTAGGGTACAGAGTTCCAGAGTATGGGGGCTGCACAGGAGAAATCCTGGAGGCGATTGTGGGAAGAGGTGATAAGAGGAGAGAAGGAGGTTTTGTGAAGATCGGAGATTATGTGTGGGGATGTATCAGGAAAGTAACTCACAAATGGATGGAGGGGACAGGATGTGGATGGCTTTATACATGTTTGTTGGAATTTTGAACTGAATTAGCTGGGCAATGGGGAGCAAGTGAAAAGATTGGCAGAAAAGGGGAGATGCAGAGGAGTAACAGGGTGAGAGGTGGATTAGTCAGGCAGCAGAGTTCAGGATAGATTGGAGCGGTGTGAGAGTGCTAGATGGAAGGCCATAGAGGAGAATGTTGTAGTAGTCTAGGCGGGAGATGACGAGAGCATGTACTAGCACTTTCGCAGACTCATGCTTGAGGAATGCACGGATGCGGGAGATATTTTTGAGTTGGAGACGGCAAGTGGTGGAAAGGGCTTAAATGTATGGCCTGAAGGAGAGTGAAGAATCCAAGGTCACTCGAATTCATCGGACTTGGTTGACCAGGGAGAGTGAGCAGCCATTGATCGTGATAGATAGGTCTGTTGGGGAGTTTGAGCAAGATGGAGGAAAGATGAATGATGAATTCTGATTTATCCACGTTAAGTTTTAGAAAGTGAGAGAAGGATATGGAAGATAGGCATTGTGGGTTTCTGGATCGTAAGGTGTTTTTATATGTTATGACTAATTTGTCAAGGGTTCGCTCCCTGTATGTTGCACATTCTATTGAAAAAATAGACACCATCAGGATGAATAGTGATAGGCCAGACAGAAAAGTGTTGAATCCTGCAAGCATAGCTGCAATCTGGGGAGTCTTAAATTTAATTTTGCATTGTAACTAATTCAGGATGCTTTTTTTAATAATTGTACCCATTTACACTACTAGAAAATCTTCCCTTAATGGTTTTCTAAGTGTAAGTATAGCAGGGAATACCTAAGGTATGCTATAATCCCCGTACTGAATTTTACTTATTACGTTGATTATCTATTGGAGAATTGCTACATTAATTTCACAACGTACGAAAAATGGAAAAAAAATTGAATGAAACCATTTATTAAAATCTTCCAGCAGCAGATTTTTCAGTATCTTCAATGTTTTCTAATTGGCTTTTTGAAAAATTGCGCATGATAGAAATATTACCCAACGGCTATGGAACTATAAATATGGTTTGGCAGTTCAACTTCGGTGATTTTTTTGTAAATGGGTAATTTATTTTTATTATCTTGTTGTGTTTCGCACCTAATTTACAATCGCCTAATAAATGAGAAAAAGGGATATTAAAATAATGAGGTTGGCGTTAGGATCTGCCGAATGTAAGAAAACTGAAATAATGTCATGATGGAGTTGTTTTCCACTTTATCCCTTTGCAGTAAAATTTCAGAGTTGTGTTAGCACAAGGTATAAAAGTCATTAAAAGAAATATAGGAGTAAAAAAATCACCAGCGAGAATTTAACTGTTGCTGGCACTTTACATTCTTGGAACAAACTTTTCTCTGGTCTTATGCTATTCGGCAGCTAGGCAGACATCTTGTTACAATTCTGAACTTATTATGGATGTGAAGAGGGTATTATCCTAGTGGCATATCTATCATATATTTGCAAATCCTACTACGATGAGACAGTGGTGAGCCAGTGATCGGAACTCCACACATGGAGTCTGTGTACAGTTCTGGGCTCCTGTGAACAAGGCAGACATAGAAGAGCTGGAGAGGGTTCAGAGGAGGGCAACTAAAGTAATAACTGGAATGGGTGGACTACAGTACCCAGAAAGATTATCAAAATTAGGGTTATTCACTTTAGAAGAAAGACGACTGAGGGGAGATCTAATAACTATGTATAAATATATCAGAGGTCAGTACAGAGATCTCTCCCATCATCTATTTATCCCCAGGACTGTGACTGTGATGAGGGGACATCCTCTGCGTCTGGAGGAAAGAAGGTTTGTACACAAACATAGAAGAGGATTCTTAAGAGCAGTGAGACTATGGAACTCTCTCCCTGAGGAGGTGGTGATGGTAAGTTCACTATAAGAGATCAGGAGGGGCCTGGATGTATTTCTGGAGGGTAATAATATTACAGGTTATAGTTACTAGAGAGGGGTCGTTGATCCAGGGAGTTATTCTGATTGCCTGATTGGAGTCGGGAAGGAATTTTTCCCCTAAAGTGTGGAAAATTGGCTTCTACCTCACAGGGTTTTTTTTGCCTTCCTCTGGATCAACTTGCAGGATAACAGGCTGAACTGGATGGACAGATGTCTTTTTTCAGCCTTATAAACTATGTTACTATGTTCTTTAACGTTGGGGGTTTCTGTGATTTAGATATTAATGGTCTATTTTCAGTAAAGGTCGTCAATATCTGATTGGTGGGAGTCAAACTCATGGCACCAGTAACGATCAGCTGTTGGAAGAGGCTCAGGTTCTCCAGGGAGTGCTGTGGCCTCCTAACAGCTTACCAAGCACAGTGGAATACACTTTTTAGCTTTGGTGCTTGGTATTGCAACTCAGTCTCATTCACTTGAATGGAAGTGAGAGGCGCCTAGGCCATGTGATCAATAAGCTTGACGTCACAGACCTAGGAAGAAGCTGCAGCATTATCTGGAGCACTACAGCTGTTCATCAGGGTGGTACGAGATGGACCCCCACCTATAAGATATTGACAACCTATCCTGAGGAAAGGTCATCAACATCAAAATCTTAGAAAACCTCTTTAAAAGAGTTCTTATCTTATAAAGACAAGGGCGAAGAGTCTCTCTGTAGGAGTGTTCCCTGTTTTGGTGGACCCCGGCCATCTTTGTATTTTATACTGTATGTACTTACTCCAACAAAGTCAGCTATTTGGCTTTCATTTCAGGATCAAGACGCAGTTGATCACAATAGTGAGCGTTCAGGATCTTGCTGTATGCTCTAAGGAGACAACCCCTTTAAATGATAAAATTATGTTTAGCTGTGGGTTGGTGTAATTATATAAACCAAGGTGCAATAGCCTTTAGTTACCCTTTTGTTGCCTGTAAATAATCAGAAAGCTAAGAAGGATATTGTAACTGGCAGTGCTGTGTGAAACCACTGTGTCAACCAACCAGTTTAAATTTGGGTTAATCTTAAGGACATTATCCTGGCAGTCTCCCATATAGTCCCTTATTAACACCTATACAGAGATCTGAACTTCACTGCAGGGAAGCCACCAGGCTGCAACATCCTGGAATAGTCCTGGTGTGGTTTACAGCTTACTTGCAGGCACTGATGCAGGGCACCAAGGGGACAGACAAAATTCATAGTCAGTAATAGGCCAAGGTCAAGGCAGGCAGAGTTCATGCAAATCCATGAAACATGTCCGAGGTCAGGACAGGCACTGAAGGGTCAATAGAGTAATCAGAAACAGGTCAGGAAAGACAGTGGAGGGTCAGATTCAGTAATCAGGCAAAGGTCAGTATACATGCAGACAAATAGAACAGAACACTGATGCAGGGACTAGCATGCTAGAACACCTGTTTCTCAGACACCATCTGATAGGGGAAGGTACCTATGTACCTTAGGTTTGCCACCTGTAGGACAATGGGGGCATATCCTAGTGATATGCCCCCATTGTCCAAGATGAGAATACCCCTTTAACTGTGTTCCTGCCAACCATACCTCCTCTGGTGGTGTATATGGCAGAACATAGCCTAACATATAACAATATACAAAATATAACAAGGAAATTCAGAGACTCCCAGGTCTGAGGTACTGCATGTGCAGCTATATGTGAATGTAAATAAACCTGCAGCAAACCATCTAATGAATGCACTTGACCTAGCTGAAATAATTTTTTGTGTAAAAAAATTACTAATTTTGACATATTATTCATTATGCGGTAAATGTGAGCTGCAATATTCCTGTTAATAAGATATTGTATGAGATTTCACATTAAATAATTAAAAAAAATAACCCAAGTAAAAAATAAAAAAAATCAAGGTTCCAGATTAAAATACTTTTAAAAGTATATTTCATGGATTCCAAACCATTAGGATTTCCAAATAATTTTTGAGGACTAGAAATATTTTAGAATATGGTTTCCTAAACTTTTTTCTGTTGTTTGGTTTTCATCCATTTATCATAAAAATCATAAAAATTTACAATTTCTAACGCTAAATGATCTTAACACTTTTATCAACCAGCATCATATTTTGAGCCTGATTTTAAGAAAATATAGTCATACATGAAAGGAATCTGTCATTTGCTCAATTACAGATGATGTATATGGAGTGAAATAATTCCCATATAGATAATTACATCAATAAAATGTCTCTATAAATTAAGGTCAAACATTATTTGCATCATACAACAGTGTACATGGTTCTTTCACTCATTAAATTATTTATTAATATAGCTCTTCTGCACTAGAATAAGAATTTATCAGTCCTAGTATTTTTATACATTTTTTTAATCTTCACTTTATTGTAATGGTGAGTTTAAAAAAGTGTGGCAGTATAAGAGAATACATTATAAAAAAAAAAAGAACAATTGAAATTAAGGTGTAAATGAAGAATGTTATTGGAGCACTTCCAAATGTATTTCTTTCCCTCTTTAAGGCATTTTTTAAATTTAATGTAAAAAAGATTCAATGTAAAAAAAACTAAATAGAATAAAAATTATACAAAAATAAAAAAACATGGAAATAACACAAATAAACATATTTTAATACAGGGAACTCATTTTTTTGGACTGGTGTCAATGTTTCCTTTGAAACTTAACACATTTATGGTGTCAAGAAGAGCTTAAACATATACAGTCGAGTCGAGACAGATGGGCTTACCACATGGCACATTTGGCTGCACATTGTGCAGTTCAGATGGTGTTTACCTGCAAATTCAAATTTTTGAATGTTTTTACATTTTTAATAGAAAAAAAAATGAAAATAAAAAAGATGAATGTTTTGAGCTAAGGAAAAAGGCAAATTACAAATTGGTCAATCTGTTCGGTTCAGAAACAAATTAAAAAAGAAAGATGTGCAAAAAGAATAATGAACACATATAAAAGAAAGAGTAGTACTAGTAAAGGGCTTATCTGAGACAAATGCTTCCCTATATGCCTGGCCCACTTACACTGATACTTACCTGACACCCACACCGCTCCTGATCCCAGCACCGCCAAATCTACTTCTCCCTGTGCGCGGATGAAAACATCCGGTGTCGTGGGGGTGGGAGTAGCCAATGGCAGGCGGTGATGGGGACAAACCTTCCTAATTTCCTCTGCGATGCCAAGGAGGCTCGTCACTGCCTGCTATTGGCTGCAATCCACCTCCCTCCCCGACACCAGATGTTTTCACCCACACGTGTCGAGAAGCAGCTGCGGCAGTGCGGGGACCAGGAGCGGCGCAGGGAGAGGGGAGCCAGGTAAGTAGATTCAGTGTGGTGAGGGGGGGGCATTTCTTAGTCTCGGATAACCCCTTTAAGGCTACTGTCAGGATAACGACTACTGTCACATACAAACAGTGATTCGGAGTGCAGCCCTAAAACTTCCTTGACCCACTATCACTACCTACTTGCATAGTCACCCTAGGAAGTGACCCTACAACTGGGTGGTAGTCCCTATACTGAAATACGTGTGAAGAAATCCTAAAGCCAGATGAGACTTCAATACCACATGGGAACAGCAGGGGGAGCCAGAGCACAAGAAAGTCACCAGCACCTGCAAATGCAGGACCCCGACCTTATATTGTATGCCAGCCATCGTTAACTGCTGGCCTCTCTGTGCGTCGAGTGGAGCTGACAGCTTCGTGATAATGCTCTAATGTACCAACACCTCCCTTCAATGGCCCACAGAGAAGATTGCAGAGCTGCTTCAGTTCCCCTGGCAATAGGACGCGGATGCCGTGCCAAGGCAGTGCTATCCAGGGGAACTATGATGTTTGTTCCCTGGGTGGGCTGCACCAAAGCCGGCGTCTGCCAGGGGAACCATGACAGCTACATTCACATCTGCAACAGAAGCTCTGTTTGGTGGTTCTTTCACAGAGTTTGTCAAAAATAGCGGAGAGAAACCTCTTGCATGTAGGACTTTTTTTCTCCACTTAAAAAAAAAAAAAAAAAAAAGGTTTTCCCCGAACAGAAACCTAACAGATCTCATTATAGTCAATGTGATCTATTAGGCACCGTTCCTATTAGTTATAAGACAAATCTGGCACTTCTGTATTTTTATTCTTCTGCCCTTAAAACGTAGCAGAACAAGGGAGATATATAGTGTTGATGAAAAACAGCCTTACAGTTGGACCTGCCAGGCCACCAGTGTCCTGCAGCTGTAAGTGAAAAGTAATGTGGTGAGTTGTTAATAGAGAAGATAACCGGTAAGTGAACAGTTCAGAAGAAACCAACAGAAAAGATGAAAAAATTTAGATTTTTTTTTTATTGTAATGTTTTTTGAATGGAAGATGGGAGTTAACTATTGATGAAGAAGTTCTGGGATGGTTGGGCTTCACCTCTCTGTTTCTCAAGTGATATTACACATAATATAGGGACCAAAGACAGAGATTGGACTCCTACAAACCAGTCTTTTTGGGCTGCTCCTCGTGCCGAGCGCTTGAGCATTGTTCTGTTATTATTATCTTTATTGTTATACTGAGATTTACACATACATTTTAGGCACAGTCAGTCCCCACAACTCTGAGCTTACAATCAAATACGTGTTGCCTTAGGCACAGAGAAGTAAAGTGATTTGCTCATGCTGACATGGGAACAAAATCATGGGAATCAAAGTTCCCACGCTTTAGCAGAATTTAATGGATATGGAATTGTTTTTTATTCTATATTTAAATTTTCTTTTGCACTTTTCATTTTTGAACACATGAAAGTGTTGCTGCTGCAATGACTGTCTGCTTCGGCAACTACCTCTTTGGTGATTTGACTCTTTTAAGACAAAGTTATTTATGATATCATTGAGAGTGCCTCTCCCAGGTGGCATGTAAACATACTGGGCTTTGTGTTTAGAGCAGAATAATGGCATTGGGTACCAATATGCTCTGGAATTCGAGTGGCGAGGATGTCCTTAAAAGATCTGAACTAACTACATTCAAACGTGCCACTTAAAGTTTTAATCACCAGTATGCCTGACATGCAACTAGGGTGAAGGCAGGGCCTAATAGGATTCCATACCTTGGCAGTCCTGGAGGAACGAGGGCAGGGTGATGGCGTCAGTACAGCTTGCCAGAATGCACTATAACATTGATGTTCTGTCTATTATTTTGCCTTTTAAGGGGTTTTCCGGGATAGGTCATCAATATGGGATCGTGGGGTTCCGACTTCTGGAACCCCCACCGATCAGCTGTTTGAAGAAGCTCCAGTGCTCCAGTTAGTGTTGCATCCTCCTAGCAGTTTACAAAGCACAACGCTGATAATAATCACTAGCCCAGGGAGAGGCCATGACTCTCACCTAGGTCAGTGATGTCACCCTCATCAATCAATGGCCTATGTGCAGCTCAGTCCCATTCAAATGGACAGCACTGTGCTTGAAAATCTAGTTTTAGGCCGCAACTCTCACTGGTGTGTCTTGGCTTCTTCAAACAGGTGTCAGACTCCAGCCAATCTGATATTTATTACCTATCCTGAGGATTGGTCATCAGTATTAAACACCTGGAAAATCCCTTGAAAAGTTACCGATGTAGTGCTTGAAGGGCATCTATCATCAGATTTATACCTATGAAAATGACTGACCTGTTAAATGTGCACTTGGCAGCTGAAGGCATCTATGTTGGTCCCATGTTTATATGTGCCCACATCGCTTAGAAAAATGAAGATTTAATATATGCAAATGAGCCTGTAGGGGCAACAGGGGCGCTGCCATTATACCTAGAGGCTTAGCTCTCGCTGCAACTTCCATGTGACCTGCACTTTGATTTATAGGTCCAGGCAATGTAAACATGATTACACCAGTCTGGTCCTGTCAATCAAAGTTCCTTCAAGCAGGCACATGTGGTTTGCTCCGTGCTTGCATTATATGACAGCAGGACCTTTAGTATTCTGCCATTAAATCGGGAACAAGAGATTCATAGTGAATCATAGTGTAAACTACTTGTCTCAGTTGTATAGTTAAATGCTACCAGTTTGTATTTAAAGACCACAACTTAAAAGTTTGTAGCCTCATATGACAGAGACAGTAGTCACACTCCTGTTGAGCTTTGTATATACAGCACAGACCAAACGTTTGGACACACCTTCTCATTCAAAGAGTTTTCTGTATTTTCATGACTGTGAAAATTGTAGATTCACACTGAAGACATCAAAACTATGAATTAACACATGTGGAATTATATACTTAACAAAAAAGTGTGAAACAACTGTAAATATGTCCTATATTCTAGGTTCTTCAAAGTAGCCACCTTTTGCTTTGATTACTGCTTTGCACACTCTTGGCATTCTCTTGATGAGCCTCAAGAGGTAGTCACCTGAAATGGTTTTCACTTCACAGGTGTGCCCTGTCAGGTTTATAAGTGGGATTTCTTGCCTTATAAATGGGGTTGGGACCATGAGTTGTGTCGGGCAGAAGTCAGGTGGATACACAGCTGATAGTCCTACTGAATAGACTGTTAGAATTTGTATTATGGCAAGAAAAAAGCAGCTAAGTAAAGAAAAATGAGTGGCCATCATTACCTTAAGAAAGAAGGTCAGAAAATTGGGAAAACTTTGAAAGTGTCCCCAAGTACAGTCGCAAAAACCATCAAGCGCTACAAAGAAACTGGCTCACATGAGGACCGCCCCAGGAAAGGAAGACCAAGAGTCACCTCTGCTGCAGAGGATAAGTTCATCCGAGTCACCAGCCTCAGAAATCGCAGGTTAACAGCAGCTCAGATTAGAGACCAGGTCAATGCCACACAGAGTTCTAGCAGCAGACACATCTCTACAACAACTGTTAAGAGGAGACTGTGTGCAGCAGGCCTTCATGGTAAAATAGCTGCTAGGAAACCACTGCTAAGGACAGGCAACAAGCAGAAGAGACTTGTTTGGGCTAAAGAACAAAAGGAATGGACATTAGACCAGTGGAAATCTGTGCTTTGGTCTGATGAGTCCAAATTTGAGATCTTTGGTTCCAACCACCATGTCTTTGTGCGACGCAGAAAAGGTGAACGGATGCCTGGTTCCCACCGTGAAGCATGGAGGAGGAGGTGTGATGGTGTGGGGGTGCTTTGCTGGTGACACTGTTGGGGATTTATTCAAAATTGAAGGCATACTGAACCAGCATGGCTACCACAGCATCTTGCAGCGGCATGCTATTCCATCCGGTTTGCGTTTAGTTGGACCATCATTTATTTATCAACAGGACAATGACCCCAAACACACCTCCATGCTGTGTAAAGGCTATTTGACCAAGAAGGAGAGTGATGGGGTGCTACGCCAGATGACCTGGTCTCCACAGTCACCAGACCTGAACCCAATCGAGACGGTTTGGGGTGAACTGGACCGCAGAGTGAAGGCAAAAGGGCCAACAAGTGCTAAGCATCTCTGGGGACTCCTTCAAGACTGTTGGAATACCATTTCAGGTGACTTCCACTTGAAGCTCATCAAGAGAATGCCAAGAGTGTGCAAAACAGTAATCAAAGCAAAAGGTGGCTACTTTGAAGAACCTAGAATATAAGACATATTTTCAGTTGTTTCACACTTTTTTGTTACGTATTTAATTCCACATGTGTTAATTCATAGTTTTGATGCCTTCAGTGTGAATCTACAATTTTCATAGTCATGAAAATACAGAAAACTCTTTGAATGAGAAGGTGTGTCCAAACTTTTAGTCTGCACTGTATGTTTGAAACCGCCATATTGGAATTGCCTGAGTATTGAGTAATGTTTATGGTAATTTGCTGAATTAAACCGTGTGTCCATCTGCCATCCTTCTACATCATCAAATTTCCTGTGGTGGTGACATTCCGATCAGTGTTTCCACTGCACTATAGTGGCTCTATAAGGCTCTACTATGGACATAGCACTGGAGAAGTCCATAGTGTTTGTTTTCTCCTCCATACTCTTACCATGACCCCAAGCCTAATTCCTTACCCCTTTGTTTGCCAACAATGCTGTCCTCAAAAATAAAAATACAGCCACAAAATGGGATATTTTTAAAAGCATCTTAATATCTAATTGTGAGAGGTACATACATTATGGGAATAAAAGGATAAGAAACAAGAAAAAAACAATGTGGATAAATAGAACTGTAATGAAAGCAATAAATGACAAAAAGAAAGCATTTAAATCACTAAAACAGGAGGGGAGCGAGGAAGCATTACAAAAATTATAAGGAAAAAATAGAATATGTAAAAGACAAATAAAAGCAGCCAAACTAGAGACCGAGAGAGTAATTGCAAAAGAGAGTAAAACTAACCACAAAATGTTCTTCAATTATATAAATGGTATAAACCTGAAGGTGTCGGCCCCTTACAGAGCACTGAGGGGTGAGTTGCAGAGAGTGATGAGGAGAAAGCAAAGCTACTAAATATTTTTTTCTCCAATGTATTCACTGAGGAAAATAAACTGTCAGACGAAATACAGAATATAAAAGTAAATTCCCCATTAAAAGTGCACTGTCTGACCCAAGAATAAGTACAGTGACATCTTAAAAAAATTAAAATAGACAAATCACCAGGACTGGATGGCATACACCCCCGTATCCTAAAAGAATTAAGTAATGTCATCGCCAGACCCTTATTCCACAGCAAATGTGGTGCTGGTATTCAAAAAGGGTCCAAAAACAGAGCCTGGGAACTATAGGCCGGTAAGTTTAACATCTGTCGTGGGTAAACTGTTTGAAGGTTTTCTAAGAGATGCTATCTTGGAGTACCTCAATGAAAATAAGCAAATAACTCCATATTAGCATGGCTTCATGAGGGATCGGTCATGTCAAGCCAATTTAATCAGTTTCTATGAGGAGGTAAGTTCTAGACTGGACCGCAGCGAATCAATGGGTGTCCTATATCTGGACTTCTTCAAGGCATTTGACACTGTACCACACAAAAGGTTAGTATATTAAATGAGAATGCTTGGCCTGGGAGAAAATGTCTGTATGTGGGTACGTAACTGGCTCAGTGATAGAAAACAGAGGGTGGTTATTAACAGCACATACTCAGATTGGATCATATTAAGATAATGGGTTGCATCAAAAGAGGCATAGATGCCCGTGATGAGAACATAGTCCTGCCACTTTACAAATCACTAGTCAGACCACACATGGAGTACTGTATACAGTTCTGGGCTCCTGTGAACAAGGCAGACATAGCAGAGCTGGAGAGGGTTCAGAGGAGAGCAACTAAAGTAATAACTGGAATGGGTGGACTACAGGACCCAGAAAGATTATCAAAATTAGGGTTATTCACTTTAGAAAAAAGACCACTGAGGGGAGATCTAATAACTATGTATAAATATATCAGGGGTCAGTACAGAAATCTCTCCCATGATCTCTTTATCCCCAGGACTGTGACTGTGACGAGGGGACATCCTCTGCGTCTGGAGGAAAGAAGGTTTGTACACAAAAATAGAAGAGGATTCTTTACTGTAAGAGCAGTGAGACTATGGAACTCTCTGCCTGAGGAGGTGGTGATGGTAAATTCAATAAAAGAGTTCAAGAGGGGCCTGGATGTATTTCTGGAGTGTAATAATATTACAGGTTATAGTTACTAGAGATGGGTCGTTGATCCAGGGAATAATTCTGATGCCTGATTGGAGTCGGGAAGGAATTTTTTTCCCCTAAAGTGGGGAAAATTGGCTTCTATCTCACAGGGTTTTTTTTGCTTTCCTCTGGATCAACTTGCAGTATAACAGGCCGAACTGAATAGACAGATGTCTATTTTTTGGCCTTATAAACTATGTTATTTTGTATGCCATATGCCGGATCTGTGTCTGTATGTATCTCTAATAATATAGTCTGCTGTGAGTCTATACAATATTTAAAGGCTATGTACAGTACACCTTTAGAGACATTTTCTGTGATTGCATTTTACTCATTTTGGGCTAAAAATGCTTTTTTTTCAATTGGTCTTCATTAAAATATTGAGCCGCTCTGTCACAAAGGATTAACTGTTTATCTAGCTGAGTGAATGGTAGTTTCACTTTGTGCCGTCATCTATTAAATCTTATCTCTAAATTACTAAATTGTCATAAACACTTATTTAAGCCACATTCTTATCAGTAAGATAAGAATTGAGCTATAATGAGTATTTAGGAAGCCAGAGATAAGGGGCCATCAGCTGAGCTGTCTGATGGAACAGAGCCTGCTCCTAGAGAAACTTAAGGCTGCACAGAGACAGTGTGTACATAGACATTAAGTATAAATTATTGAGTAGAATGTATATTCTCCCTCTAGTTTCTAGAACTGAACAAGGAGTTTCAAAGAGGCACCATAAGGTCCCCGTGTATATCTCATACAGTTTCCTATGGTCCACATGTGCTGTCTACGGGGTCCATAAAATGGCAATAAATTTAGTGACAAACTTAAAGTGAGTGGGAACAGAATTCAGAGTCAATCACCTATTGTAGGCTAGGAAACATGTGAATTTGACAAATTTCTGTAGGGTCATAGGTATAAGGGGTGCAAAGATAAGAGTGGAAAGCCACCCAGGTGCAGAAGACACTAGCATCATAAATGACACCATAAATCATAGTGGTACCTGTAATTCATTTGACCCACCACAAAGGATGTGTCACTTCAACAGATTTGGCTTGGGGCTACTCCTAAGGCGATTATCTAGGTGGAACCCTAGGTATTTGCCTTTTAAGTCATATACAGGGGTCTAGACTTTGCTGCAGGGAGTCATTAGGTCACTACCGCTTGGAGTAGTCTAAGTCCAAGTGACTTCTGACCCACAGGGGTCAGAAGACACTAGTACAGAGCACCAAGGGATAAGGCAACAACCATAGTCAGGGACAGGTCAAGTTCAGGGCAGGCAGAGTATGTACAATCTGATAAACAGGTTGAGGTAAGCGCAGGTAGCTCAAGGCCACAACAGAGAACAGCCAGAGATCAGGCACATGCAACAGGCATACGAACACTGCACACCTTAACCGGAAACTATTGAACTAGAACCTAGTGCTCAGGCAGCTTCCCACAAGCAAAGATGCCTAAAGTACTCTAGGGTAACGTGGCTAGGATAAATTAGGGTGCGTACTGGTCCATTAAGGGAGAGAGGAGGAATGCACGTCCTAAGGGCAGAGAGAGGTATTGCCCTGGGAAGCCGGTGTGGAAGGAGCATTGCTAATTTGACAGTCAGGACCCCTGGGCAGGAGGAGGAAGATGCCGATGAGAACAAACTGCCAGAGCCCTGCAGCTATGGAACAGCTCAGCTACACCGCCACCATAACACTTTTTTTTATTATAAGGTTATGAGTGGAGTTTTAGATCATGATGTTCTGCAGTGAGTCAGAGGCATGCCTTAACGCTCCAGGGCTATAATGCAAAATTTCAGTCTGAATACCCCTTTAATTGCCCTTTTAAAACTCTTAGATACTACACTGAGACAATGTTTTTACACTGAATCAAAATTATTTGTGACAGCTCTCTGTTTTGCCCATTGATATTTTTGATAAATATTCCAGGGGTGAATGGGCCAAATACAAATTTTGTAAATGAATCAGAAAATATTTTGAAAAGGAAAAGTCCAAAAAACATCAATTATTTTATTATTTTTTAATTAGAATTGGAAACCTTCCAAGTTTGACTTTCAGATAAAGAAGCTTTGATACACACCAGCTCGTGTTGTTCTCATGTTGAGCCTGCCAGAAATCCTAGGTAGATCAGAGGTTTTTTTGAAATAAACACAGGCTTAATCTGATGTAAGTATTTTCAAAACTCCCACTGCTTTAGTTACAACATCATCTGTTTCTGAATGATTTATAAAACTTCTCACATCAATAAGGCGTCTATAATGCATGGAGGTATGTGCTATCTTAAATACACAAGAGCAGTTAAAAATCTTTTTTAAGGGAATATGTTAAAGACTTCAGAGGTAGAAATCATACTTACCATTGATGAAATGATCCAGTTTCTTGACTTTTTGAAACTTATACTTTACATCTTTTGTTTCATAATATTTTGTATAGATTTAAAAAAAAACCCTTTTGAGGCATTCTGAGTTAATAGAGCCCCCCCCCCATCCATCTGGATACTTATCAAATTGCCAGGGTGGGGGGAAGAGTTACAAAGAACATCTCTTAGTTTGGAAGACCCAATAGGCCCACGTATTATACCTGCACCAAGATTCAACCTTATAGGCCACAGGCCACTAGGCCTGAAGTCTATAAGTCTGTATATCAACAGGACAAGCGGTCGCCTGCATTGATTTGCACTTGCGTCAATGACGCCAGAAGAGCCCTGTGGCTGCACTACAATCTGCCATGTGGAATGGGCTCATACAAATATATATTTTTTTACTTTCTTTGATCACTGTAGGGGCATTATGGCGGCACTATGGAGGGCATTACTGGGAGCACTATAAGAGGCATTGCTGGAGGCAATTTAAATAGTTGGGGCACTATAGGAGTTTATTTTTATTATCACTGAGGGTACATTACAAGGCACTTTTAGTGTACTAAAGTACTGTAGGCAGCATCACTATTATTTGGGACACAACAGTGGGGCATTATTATTGTTGGAGACATTATAGCAGGTATTAATAATACTGGGAGCACTATAGGGGACATTATTATTACTGGGAGCATTATAGGCAACATTCTTATTTCTTAGACTCTGTAGTGAATATTATTACTACTGGGGGCATTATAAAAAGTTTTATTATTACTGCCTCACTATAGGGAAACTTTGTGACTACTGGGGGCACTATAAGGGGCTTTATTTCTGCTGGAACCATTCTGGGGAAACATATTTCTACTGGAGCCACTATAGGGGCACTATCTCTACTGAGTTTTGGGCATTGTGGATCACAGAAGGCACAGTGTTAAGGGTGTCTGTAGGATGCAAATGTCAGGGCACCACAATAGTGAGTTTGTGTTGAGAAGGTGGGGAGTTCTTAAAAATTGTATTTGGCTTCTTTGCTGAATTTTGCAAAAAATTATTTTATCACAAAGCACATTTGTTTGTAATTTGTGGGCATAAAGATGGGGAACTGCCCCTGTCATTGAATCCCTCATCGCTGATCGTGGCATCTGAGATTAATATTTTTTCAGGGGTTAATCATTTAAAAAAATTATAAATTCTACTTACCTTATCCACTTTAGCGTGAAGAGGCCGCCACGGCCATCTTGGTTGAAGATCATCAAGCTGGCCAGATTTTGTGCAGGATCTTTACACAAAAAAGGATGAAGCGAGTATGATTTTTTAAAATTTTTACGGTCATTTCAGGAAAAATTATTTAGTTACCAAAAAGAACAAGGAAATTCGGCTTCAATCCAAAATTCTGGGAAAATTTGATTCATTGTGAAGTCCACTTCAGTTCGCTTAACACTAGTGTGGCGTATGCTGAAAAGGTAAGGTATATCTGTTTCTAAGATGTCTATGTGACAACCTTTGCAGAGACAAAACATGGTTGAAAGAAGCTGTCATGGTAGTCTGGGCTGAATGGAAAAGATGAGGAATTTAAATCCTACAATGAGAGTTCACATCACTGGATGTAATAGGTGTGTCGTGCTATTGTACATTCTCCTGTATGTTTGGCCAAACTGAAATACCAGGCAGCATGCTGTTGGAAAGGTTGGCTTGGTGCTGTGGTTCACATCTCATCCCCTCAACCCCTTCCACTGTATCTTAATTAGAGACAACTGGAGGAGGAAGAAGAGGACAAAATGTGGCATCTGGAGCTACACAGAGGGATAGCTTTAGGGAAGGTATTTTATTCTGTCAGACCCGTATTTTGTGCTGAACTGTGGTATTTAGTTTGGCTGAGGCAGTATATTGAGCTGCACCATGGTATTTGGTTCCTCTAGAGGGGTATGTTGTGCCACACTGTAGTATTTGATACTGCTGGGGTGGTACTTTGTGCTGCACTATGGTATTGTTGGGTTAGCCCTGCCTTCTGTCAATATGGGACACTTTTAGTTTTTTTTTTGTTTTTGTTTTTTTTTCAGGGACACTTTCACTTCCCATAATGCTCTGTGTTAAAGATATTAGGTGCTAGGAATGACCCAGGTCAAAAGGTAATTCAGAATATAGTAAGTTAAAGTTCCGACAGTTCCTCTGCTACACGAGTAGACAATGATAATATTCATTACAAATGACCCAGAGAAATATTTTGCAGCAGGGTCCTTCTAACTATGTGTAATTTTTCAGTTCAGATTGTTGATTACTTTACTTTACAGGTATAAGAGCTCTAAAACAGAGTTTTAAATCCTCTTTTATAGGCACAGGTCAGGATTTACTGATGTCTGCAAAAGAAAAGTGTCACAAATTGATGCATCTAGGGGTTCTCTTCTATTCTTTTTTCTGACATGGGGTGGGGACTTTATGGGACCTAAGGCACATCATTTTGAATTTTGTTTTAAAAATCTGTCTCAAAGTACAGTAAGCCATTCATTAGCTGGTATAAGGTCAAGAAAAGTGTTTCTCCCTGCATCACATTAATCAACCGACCGCTTCCCCTTTGATAATTCTAGTGTACAGTAGGTGTAGAAAACCTGTCTAAGCTTACAGCATGTTTAGGCCCTTCCTGCGCACAATCATTGAGTTCCATGTATAAACAATATAAAGCAAGCTCCAGATCTCCCCCTAGTGGTGGATGCTAGTAACACAATTTTTACTATTCACTTTTTTTTTTGTAAATGGGAAATGTAGTTTTATGTCAGAAAATTCTGATATATAAAGAAATTTAAGCAGCTCTGACTATGATACGAGTCCCCCAAATACCACACCAAAACATGACCTTTTACAAAGACAGTGCTTTGATCCTTCGTGTTTATGAAGGCTGGATTAAACATATAACCATGTTAATCCAACAGAATGTTGGACACATAGAATATATCATGTTAAGCACTTAAGGAAATTTTGAGCATGCTTAAAGAGGCGCTGTCACCATAATCAATCCCATTAAACCAGGCATACAGCCTGGTAGGGTTGATCTAGCTAGGTAAAACAATATCTGTTTTTTTCTTTCTAGGTGCCAGCACTATGGAGAAATGAACATTTTTGTTCCTATGCAAATGAGCCACTGGAGCACCAAGATTGGGGCATATGTGGTTTGAGCACTACTCCAGTCATGCCCCTAGTGCTGACTACAGACACTACCAGCGCTCCCTTTGATTGAGAGAGCTAGACTTCATGTCTAGCTTTAAGCCAATGGTGCCTCCACCTCTGGTTGGTGCAGAAGATGGGGTTCGCATGTGTCGTGTTGGCGAACAGGTGTGCATGAGAACTCTAGTGCTGTCAATCTAGGGGGGTGTTTGGAGCACTGGCGGCAGCACCAGGGGCATCTCTGTAGTGGTTCTCATACCACATAGGCCCGCCCCTTAGTGCTCCAATAGCTCTTCTGCTTAGGTATAAAAGTCTTCATTTCTCCACAATGTCAGCACATACAAAGGAAAAACGGGTATTGCTTTACTCTGCTAGATAAACCTACCAGGCTGTATGCCTGGTTTAATATAGTTGATCCTAGTGACAGAGCCTCTTTTACTCCTAACCAGGTACGTAAATACAAAACTGACACTCCCAGTGTTTCTAGCCCAGACTGATGTATCACAAGCCCCCCATTCCATTTGAAAAACTGGAGCTGAATTCAATATTCAGTTTCAAAATGATTTCTGAAAATGTTTGCTAATCAAATCGAAAGTGCTTCAATTGAGTTAAAAATTAGAGTACGACGCTCTGAGGTTTTCAAGAACTCATATTTTTTCTCCCAAAATTCAACAGAATTAAATCCACAAAAGTTCAAATCAAATTTTTATAACATTTGTGACCAATACGATTCGTTTAGTATAATTTCACTCATCTCTAGTGTTGATAAAACAAATTTTGATTTAAATGTCCCTTCTCCCTGCATTGATAGCAGTTCCAAACCAGATGTTCCCTTTAAGGGACACATTTATCAAATCAGATACATCAGTTTTGTGGTCTAAAAAAGTCGCAAGTCATGGCAACTGCGACATTTGATTAAATTTGCATCATTTTGTGATCGAAAGTGGTCTGTTTAAGAGCTAAAATGTGATTAGACCTGGATTATGGCTCATTTACTATGTGCAAATAAGTCACAAAAAAGTTGCAACCTCTGTCAGGCAGCGCCCTGGTCTACTTTTACACCTAAAGAGCTAACAAAAAGAGGTCCCTAGAGGGTAAAGCCCATGAGGATTTTGACAAAAACTGAATCCAATAGGCAGTTTTCAGCCAGACCACTAGACCTAGACGTTTTGGGTAATCTAGTTGCAAAAAAATTTACCTTAAAATACTGGTAGATCAACCCCCCCACTATAATTTCATGTGCACTTTGAGCCAACACCTCACTCCAATATCCTGTCAGATAGAGACATGTTCTGTACAACATAATAGAGTAATAGTTTTAATCGATCACACTTGTATTTTCTTTTAGCGTGAATAGTTTAATTTTATCTCAATACAGATACAGAGACTATATTTTGGGTTATCAACCCTCGCATTCAGTTTTTTTACTCCTAAAGGTGCAAACCACAGATATATTATTAAGGCTCACCATTTCATAAATTTGGTGCAGGCACACAAAACAAAGGCAGATTTAAAACTCACATAAAAAGAACCTCAGATGATAGATAACCACCTAAATCCGTATTATCTTCCAGAAATACTGAGCTACTGTAAGTTAAGCAGCAAGGGCACTGAGGTCAATAGCAACATCTCCTTCAGTTTCTTAAGACAAATGTGCTTGGCTAACACATCTCTCGACTCTGCGCTCGTTATATAATTGTTAGTAAACGTTAAAAAAAGAAAAAGAAAATCACCTGTCAAAAATACAATGACATCCCGACATCAAGGTTCACTCCGGAGAGATTACACCTTCAAGAACGGGAGGGAGAAATACATAATGGCATGCCAGGAAGCTTGTCATTTACACTCCATTGGCTGCCATTGTCAGGGTTCACATCCATTAAGCTTTGTGTCAGTCGAGAAAGTTTACAAGTGAGGTAATGTGAAGCTTTCTACCACTGCTGACTGCCTGAGGCAAGCCTAAAGTGCCAATCTTGTCGCTGGTTTTCCAGAAAGCTTCTGTGAGAATTGGATGCATATGCTTCCTAGCCAAACAAAACAGTTTAGGCATTTTTTGTAGCGGGTTTTAAACATTCAACATGTTATAATGGGCTTTGTAATACAAACATTTAGTTGGTTGTCGTGGTTAAAGGGGGATTTTGAGGGGAGTGGAGTGAAAAAAGGTCACAGCACAGCTTAATGTAGGAGTCAATTTTTTAAACTTAGTTATACTGTAAAAATCTGTTAAAGGTCATCTGTCAGCAAGGACCACCCTATTAAAACAGCTTTAATGTCTGGTAGGGCTGACCCTGATGATTAAAAACATACTTTTCTTCCCTCAATCCGTTGTTGCATTTAGGTGAAATAAGTGTTTTTAAATTTTTGCAAATCAAGGCTAAAATTGTCACTAAATTTTCAAAAAACTTTTGATTTGTCATAGAGACATATCACAAGTTTTGATTGGTGAGGGTGTGAGTACTGAGACCTCACAATGTCTAGGAAGAGTGGGGAGAAGCATTTGCATATCACTGCACAAGACAGGCTTATTAGATGTCTGTCTTCAGCATCGAGAAGAGAAAGGCTCCTCAGATGTCTGTCTTCAGCATCGAGAAGAGACAGGATCCCTAGGTGTCCGTCTTCAGCATCGAGAAGAGAGAGCTCAATACACATGTGCTTCTCTCCCTTCGTTCTAGAGATCATGGTGGTCTCAACACTCAGACCTCAACTGATCAAAACTCTTGATATGTTGCTATGTTAGTGATGCTTAAAGTGCAAAGAGGGTGCTTCCTTGGACAGTCCCCCTGCTTCTAGGTGACGCTAAGAGAGAGTCCAGGGTAAGAGAATAGAGGAGATAGGATGCACACAGATGCTAGGGCTCAACCTCTCTGCACTTAAACCTTATTTTGCATATTTTTGTAAAACACTTATTGCTCCTAAATACAAACATAGAAACATAGAAAGTTATGCTTTGAATCAGCAGGACCAGCCCTTTCAGACATTGTGGCTAGTTTAAGAGGGTTGATCCTACTGAGGTAAGCTGAAATCCAATGGTTAGAAATTCTGACAAAAATAGTCCCAATGGGAAATTCAAAAATTAGCCTTAGAATTAGACTTATGGAGATTCAGGACCCTGCCTAAGCCTCTTCTAAGACACCCCACTGAGACAGCCAGAATCCTACACTGTGCTGATAAGCTCCCTAAACAACTGTCTATGATTGGATAACTGGCTTCGCTTTAATTCCTTGTCAAATCCTAAGGTTTGTTGGAAAGTCGGATCTTGACCAATAGGAAGCCACTTACAGTAGGTGCCGCTGGTAAGATAGTTCTCTTTCTTGGGAGATTACTCTTTGTATATTTGTTTCCCATGGAGCATTGCCAATAAGCCTTCAGTCCATACCATGATGTACTTCCAGTAAGTAACATAGTTTATAAGACTGAAAAAAAGACATCTGTCCATCCAGTCCAGCCTGTTATCCTGCAAGTTGATCCAGAGGAAGGCAAAACCCCATGAAGTGAAAGCCAATTTTCCTCATTTTAAGGGAAAATAAATCCTTCCCGACTCCAATCAGGCAGTAAGAATAATTCCCTGGATCATCTTCATACAGGACTGGTCTCAGGATTCAGCACCCTGCCTAAGTACATAGAGAAGAAAGGATCTAGATTACAGTATATGGATAGATGATACAAGATAATATTTAGCGGAAATGCAAGACATTAACTCCAGTGAGATGGGTGTGTTCACCTCAGTTTACATCTGAGGATGTACACAATCTCTCATCCAAGGTCAATTTAGGCCTCCAACAAACCCCTTTCCATAAGTTGTTTTTGGGTCCATTCTCCATGAAAGTGCTCCATCCAACTCTTTGATTTACCATACAGACTGATTGGCAGCAGGTGGCTCAGTGGTTAGTGCTGGGGTCCTAGTATCACATCCAATCAAAGACAACATCTGCATGGAATTTGTATGTTCTTCCTGTTTTTTTGGGGGAATTTCCTACACTCTGAATTTCATACACTCTAAAAACATACTGATAGGGAACTTAGATTGTGAACTCTCTTACCCTGAATTCTCTCAGCTTCACCTAGAAGCAGGGGGACTGTCCAGGGAAGCACCCTCTTTGCACTTAAAGCGTCACTAACTTTTTAAAAAACCTTTGATATCTCATAGTGATATATCAAAAGTTTTGATCAGTTGGGGTCTGAGACTCCCATGATCTCTAGAACGAGAGAAGTACATGTGTAAGGAGCTTGTCTCCTCTTGATGCTGAAGGGAGACATCTAAGGAGCCTGTCTCATGCAGCGATATGCAAATCTTCTCTCCACTCTTTCTAGACATCGTGAGGGCTCAGTATTCACACCCTCGCTGACTATCTTGCAACTGTTGCTGTCTGCCTACCATAACGTTCTGTACGGTTGCTGCTGCGGTCAGCATCATGACACTTATGCCACTTTCAAACCATCACGTTCTATACAGGTGCCGCCACCTCCATCATGCCACTGCTGTGACTTGCCAACAATCATCTTCCAAAAGGCTGCTGCTTCCTCCAAAATGCTGCTGCCTGCCAATATATGGCTTCTGCAGCTGCCTCTGCCTCAGCTGCTGCTGCTCCTTGCTGTTAATTCCCGTTTTCTTAACAATTTTGAGTCTTAGGAAGCTTTGGTTTGGCTCAAAACTTTTTGAGTACAAACCAAACTTTTTCAAAACTTTGGCTAACCAGACCCCAAAATAACCTTGACCTGAACCTTTGCTCATTTCTAAATGGGACTAATGCTTGTGGAGATATATGGCAGTACAAAAAAAACTAAATATGGCACATCTGAGACAGAAATCCTAGGGACAAGCATTTTTTCTTCAGAAAACATTCTGTCATGTGAATATTTGTTAACACATACCGTGTTTCCCCGAAAATAAGACAGTGTCTTATTTCTTTTTTTCCTCCGGAAAAAGGGTTAGGGCTTATTATTGGGGTAGGTCTTATTTTTGCCTCCACTGAATATATATGTCATCTTTGGCCCCTCTGAATATATACTGGTATGTCATTTTTTTTGTGCCCCCGGGCCCTTGTGCACACACAGACAAAAAATAAGCTTACCTACACTCCGCTCCGGACTTCTTCTCTTCCAATCCTGTCATCCGGCGTGTGCTGTGTCATCCCGTCAACCAGCATCATCCCGCGAGGCCTGGTGCTGAGGTCACGTCTCGCGGGATCATCACAGGGGAGACGTCTTGCAGCGCCGGATAGGGTATGGGTATAGGTGTGTATATAGGTAACTAACTGCACAGTGCTGCGTAGGTAGCGTCACCAGCAGAGAGGCCCTGACTGGCCATTAAAATCACCCCGCCGGGACCGTAACCCTATTCCCAGTGTATCCTCAATGTACCTAGGGCTTATTTCTAGAATAGGGCTTATATTTTAAGCCTACTCCAAAAACAGGGCAAAATAGCACTAGGGCTTATTATCGGGATAGGTCTTATTTTCGGGGAAACAGGGTAGTTGTAGCTTGACCTACCTTTACCCATGTCAAAAAATTGTTTCATAGTGTTCAGCCGCTATCCATGCATCTATCTTGGCCAAGACTATGCCTTTGGGCCCCCATGGCACCTAGCACCTTGAGCAAATGAGCAAATGATCTGCCAGCTTTCACATATCTATGTCCATGAACTACAAGCTGTATTGAGTCTAGGTGAGTTCTGAAGAGGTTCTTAAATTCAGAAAATCTGTTATTTTTGACAGATGAACTCTGACAACCACATCTTCAAGATCCTCCACCAATAGACATCTACATACAATCATGTTCCGTTAATGACATCCTGCTGCAGTTATGAAAAATACGTTAATTAGTCACAAGAGAGTCATTCCAATTAATTACTATGGTTTTCAGTAAAATTGTAATGTTCTTAAGTATATGCCCATCAGTAATATGACACATTTCATTATTTGCCTATTTAAATAAGCCATAGACATTTATGTAGTAATATCACATTTTCTTACAAGAGTGCTGAGTCAGCTTCTTTAATAAGCAGGACAGCAATGCATGTCTTATAAATATAAAAACTGTGCATTCCAAATTGTACTTTTGAAATCCCATGTGGTTAAACTGTCTACGGTCAGGGGGAGTCGACAAGTGTCTGTCAGGACTTCTCTCCATGAGCTTGTCAGCTATGGATCTTCTTTATCGTGATCAAATGGATACTGGATATGAAGATTTTCATACTCATATCTTCACATTCGTTTGGAAGAATATTCAATTGCTTGCAAATGCTAGTAATTTTCCTTGGTCTCCATAGGGACTATAATGTAAAGTTTTATATTTCATAAAGTTTTCATGATATTTAATATTTGACACCTTTTATGCAATACAGTATTATTACTAGTCAGTGAGCTTTAACTAAATAGTTTTACCTACTATATATAAGACACAAAGATTGAAGGAAAAAGGTTGAGAACACATTGTTAAAGATCGAAGGTCCCATACTGAGGACACATTGACAATCAAAACTCCCCTAGTGAGGCCACATTGACAATCAAAACTCCCCTAGTGAGGCCACATTGACAATCAAAACTCCCCTAGTGAGGCCACATTGACAATCAAAACTCCCCTAGTGAGGACACACTGACAAAGATCTTAGATTCCAGACCTAGGACACATCCAGGGCAGTTTCTAGGGAATTTTACCAACAGGGCGAACATTAAAAAAGCGCCCCCCTTCCTTCCCAACATCAAATAACACTGACTTAAAGGGTTATTCCCATTTTGTGACAATGGGTGCACCTCTATAAAGAACGGAGGGCGCACTGCGCATGCGCAGCAATCCTCAATTAATTTCTATGGGGCCATCGAAAATAGTCAGCGCCATAGAAATGAATGGGAGCGGTGGCCAGGCATGCACGGTGCGCTCCCATTCATTTCTATGGGAGCAGTGGGGAGCCTCTAGGTCCAGCGCTCCCCGCTGCGTTCCACTGGAACCCACACCTATCAGACAATTGGGGCATATCCGCCCTAGTGGAGCGCAGTAGCACTGTTAGTTAGATTGCACACTGTAGGTAGGCAGTTAGCCTGCCAGCCTATAGGTCAGGTGTCAAGGTTGGGGTACACAGAAAAGGGAGATGTGATCCCTGAGCTCTCCCCAACCCCTGTCCCTGCCTAATTGCCTCCGTGTCCTAGGCGACACGGCGACAACCACGAGGACTGCAATTACACTACTAAGGTGCAGGGAAAGGGACAACAAACAGAGACGAACAAAACACAGAAGAATGGTCAACTAGCCGCGTCAGAAAACCAGAGATAACGTAAGTACAAATCAGAAGACGGTAGAGTAGTCAGGTACGAGCCAAGGGTCAAAAATAAGCTGTCAGGATACACACGATACAAGAGCACAAGCAGGTATAGCAAGGATTTGCAAAAACCGGCAAAGAGCAGAGAAGAAGGCAGGTATTAATGCAGGAAGATATCCCACCCCCAGGTTCTGAATGGACCAGATTCTGAGAAGCCACTCAGCCCAGCACCTGAGTATTAACCCTATGTAGACAAACAAAAACATGAAGATGGGCGTTGGCTCCAAAACAACCCCACAGTGTGAACATGGTTAAAGGCAAGGCGTAGGCACTAAACAGAAACACACAAAAACTCAGAATACCAAGCAAAAATAGAAAACCTATGTTCTCCGGTGACCAGACTTGACATCAGGGGTACTCAAGTACTTTTGGTAAAGGTCCACCTACCTGAGTCTGCTGTAGGATGAAGGTCCGAGCTGCAAAACAAAAAAATATATAAGGAGGGACAACACCAGTGGCTTGTAGCCTTAATAGTAGTAATGCCCTCTGTGCACTGTGCCCCCATTCAGAGGAATAATGCCCATTGTGCCCCCTCCAGAGTAGAAATGCCCATTGTCCCCCTTCACATTTGCAATACCCATTGTGCCCCCTCTACAGTAAAAATTCCCATTGTGCCCCTCCAGAATAAAAATGCCCATTGTGCCCCCTCCAGTGTAAAAATGTCCATTGTGCCTCCTTCACCTTGGTAATGCCCTCTGTGCCCCCTCCATAGTGATGAAGCCCTTTGTGCCCCTCCATGGTTATAAAGCCCTCTGTGCCCCCTCCATAGTTATGAAGCCCTCTGTGCCCCCTCCATAGTTATAAAGCCCTCTGTGTCCCCTCCATAGTTATAAAGTCCTCTGTGTCCCCTCCATAGTTGTAAAGCCCTCTGTGTCCCCTCCATAGTTGTAAAGCCCTCTGTGTCCCCTCCATAGTGATAAAGTCCTCTGTGCCCCCTTCCATAATTATAAAGCCCTCTGTGCCCCCTCCATGGTTATAAAGCCCCCATGGATTCGCTCATGATTTGGTAGCCAAAAGCAGGAGTGGGTACGAAACACAGAAGATATGCAAATTTTCCTATCACTTGTCATCTCTGCTTTTGATCCACTCCTGTTGTTTTTGGCCTTAGCAATACTGATGGATTACTAACAAAATGCTGACCATGTGAAGGCGGATGCTCAAAAAACAGGATACGTTTTTTGGGGGTTGTTCTTATGATCGATAAGAATAGAAGGGCAAACTAAACAGTGACGTCAACACAAACTTACCGCCGACACCCTATCCATTCTGTCTGGGGGACACTATTGGATCAGTGTGTAACAGAACAGGTTCTGTAGAAACCTACGTGGAATCAGCTGATGACGATGTAAAAGGAGTGTGCTCTTTCACTCTATAGTAGAATCTCGGGCCACTGCACGGTTCTTTATAACTGGCGTTAAAGGGGTTATCCAATATCATAACATAATCTTCCCCTCCATGTGCCGGGCCCCTCACAGGGAATATATTTACCCAGCACCCCACTCCCTGCAGCGCTCCTGGTCCCTGTATTGCAGCTGCTGCTTCTCCATGTGCGCAGATAAAAAAAATACGGTGTCGGGAGAAGCAGCCAATAGCAGGTGGGGTTAAAGGGGTTATCCAATATTATAACATAAACTGCCCCCCCATGTGCTGGCCCCCTCACAGGGAATATAAATTACCCCGCATACCACTCCTTGTGCCACTCATGGTCCCCACATCACCACTGCTGCTTCTCCTCACGTGCAGATGAAAACATCCGGTGTAGGGGGATCAGCCAATGACAGTTGGGGATGGGGGTGACGCTAGGGAGGCTTGTCCCCATTCCCACCTGCTATTGGCTGCTCCCCCCCAACACCAGATGTTTTCATCTGTGTACAGGGAGAATTCTTGGCAAATCTAAATTTTCCTAAACTTCAGATTGAATTCCACTTTGGATGCTTCAATTCCATCAACACTAGATATAATATGTCTATTATATTATTTCAGTGTTCGTCCATATAATACTGCTTGTTATCATCTTTCTCCTCTCACATAACCTAGAATAATAACTAAAGCAATAACACACAGCAACACAATATCTAATATTCAACATTCCACTTACCATTTCAGGTATCAGCTTCGGCTACTGAAGGAGCTAATCTTACAAGAAGCTTGTAGTCATTAGTCCTGGATCACTGGCTAGGATTTGAGAGCAGTATGAGGGCAGCGGCTTAATGCAGCAGATAATGTTGAAGGATCACATGTGAAGTCTAAGATGTTATTAATTCCTTTCCTGTAGAGGGGTTGGAAGTTGACAAAGAAAATGTTCATAAAGGACTATGTGCACACTCTGACGGCAGGACTCAGATGAATCCAGTTCTTGGTACATAGTACAGAGTCCTGCATAGGGTGAAGATAATAGTTGGTCTAGCTTGTGACCTGAGGTTAGAAGTGAGGCTATCACTGTTGTCAAAAGCAGCAAAAGTTAACTAAAGGCACAATATATTAAGGGGGAGATACTACTATGGAAGAATACGTCATTTGCATGGTGGCAGAGGTTGGGTTGTACTGTTTTATGGGCACTAAGCAAGTAGGAAATAAAGGGAATATGTACGTTAAAGACATTTTCATGAAGCAATTGGGTGGGGAGAACCTATGTAAGACTCCCCTCTACAAAGGAACTGTATTTGTATCAAACAAAGAATTTACCAAAGGGTCATTAAAGGGCTTCTGTCATCAGATTTGTACCTATGAAACTTGCTGACCTATTGCATGTGCACTTGGCCTCTGAAGGCAGCTGTGTTGTTTATATGTGATTGATTGCTGAGAAAAATGCAGATGCGTTCCGCTGCCAAGCATACAGTACATGCAATAGGTCAGCCAGTTTCATAGGTACAAATCTGCTGACAGATGCCCTTTAACAGGGTGGATGAGGAAAGAAAACAACAGGCCTTTATATCCTAAGTGCAAAACCCATGGGAAGGCAGTTTGATCTCTGTGTTGTAAAGGATCCGATGAACGAGAAGTGGCATTGAGTCATAAAATGTGTGGAACATCAACTCAAAACGCACCATAAAACTTTGCGACAACTTGCGACCATCTTGGCTACTGGCATTACAGTGATTGGCTTGCCGGGAACGCGTCATCGGGTGCTATATAGCACCCGGTGACATGTGACCTGGCTCAGTCCGAGTCAGGGAGAGCTGCTGCAAGGAGGGACAGATAGTGTAGGGATAGAAATTGGCTAGGCAGGGCTAGTTTTTTTGTTGAAAAGACCCAAAAGCCCTTTTAAGAGCTATTATATCTGGCTGCAATATATTTTTTTTTGGGGGGGGTCAAAAATTGTGCAAGGCTGCCAGACCTTAACACCACCTGCGCAGCATGTGCTTATAACGTTTCTGTATCCTATATATAGTTACATAGTTACATAGTTGTTAAGGTTGGGAAAAGACACAAGTCCATCAAGTCCAACCGGTAATCCTGCTATATACATTCCTGGATGGACATTGATCTTCCTTTTAAAAAGGGGTTGGGCCAAGGGAAAGGGTGAGTAGAACAAGATTTCTATACATTGTCATAAGCCTCAATTTTATGTTGAATTAAAAAGGCATCTAAACCCTTTTTGAAGCCATCTATTGTATTTGCTGTGACCAGCTCCTGCGGCAGGCTATTCCAGAGATTCACACACTGTAAAGAATGCTTGTTGCCTCTTATGACAGAATCTTTTTTTCTCCAGACGTAGGGAGTGGCCTCTTGTTTTTTGAGTTGGTTTAACACAGAATAGCTTCCCTTTATATTTTTTGTATGGTCCGTTTATATATTTGTACAGGTTAATCATGTCCCCCCTTAGACGTCTTTTTTCAAGGCTAAATAAGTTCAGTTCATTTAATCTTTGCTCATAACTAAGATCTTCCAGGCCCTTTATCAGTTTAGTTGCTCTCCTCTGTACCTTTTCTAACTCCAGGGCATCCTTTTTATGGACTGGTGCCCAGAACTGAATTGCGTATTCAAGTTGAGGCCGCACCAAAGCTTTGTATAGTGGCAATATTACATCCCTGTCTCACGAGTCCATACCTCTTTTAATACAAGACAGAATTTTGTTGGCCTTAGAGGCAGCTGACTGGCACTGCATGCTGTTATTTAGTCTATGATCTACTAGTACACCCAGATCCTTCTCAACAAGTGACTGTCCCAGTGTTACTCCCCCTAGGACATATGCTGCATGCAGATTATTCGCCACCAAGTGCATAACTTTACATTTATCTATATTGAACCTCATTTGCCAGGTGGAGGTCCAAACAGTAAGTTTGTCCAAGTCAGATTGTAACTTATTAACATCTTCCATAGACTGGACTGTATTACAAAGTTTGGTGTCATCTGCAAAAATAAAAACAGCACTACTACTCTCATCCTCTATGTCATTAATGAATAAGTTAAATAATAACGGACCCAGCACAGAACCTTGGGGAACACCACTTATAACCAGGGACCATTCAGAGTAGGAATCATTGACCACAACTCTTTGGATACGATCATGAAGCCAGTTTTCAATCCAATTACAAATTATAATTTCTAAACTTATAGACCTCAATTGACTTATTAGTTGTCCATGAGAGATAGTATCAAACGCCTTTGCAAAGCCTAAAAACATAATGCCTTTCCACTGCCCAGTCTTCTACTCACCTCCTCATAAAAACAAATCAGGTTAGTTTTGACAGCTTCTGTTCTTAGTAAAACCATGTTGGCTTTCACTTATTATATCATTGGCAGTTACATAATCCTGTATGTAGTCTCGTAGAAGGCCCTCAAACATCTTTCCCACTATGGATGTTAAGCTTACTGGTCTATAATTTCCTGGTGAAGACCTAGCACCCTTTTTGAAAATGGGAACCACATTAGCCTTGCGCCAGTCTCTTGGTACAATGCCTATCATTAAAGAATCTGTAAATATTGTGAACAGAGGCGAAGCAATAACTGAAATGAGCTCCTTTAGAACTCTACCTGACATCCGGTGTCATTTTTTCTGCAGCTAATCAAGGCGATATTACCTGCGCTGCGTCTGCTGTATAACGTTTGCGCAAGAAGGGACAGATAGTGTAGGGATAGGATTTGGCTATGCGTGGCTAGTTGTTCTGTTTAAAAGACCCCAAAATCCTTTTAAGGATTATTGTTATATCTGGCTGCAATATTTTTTTTTCTTTTGGGGCAATAATAACGCAAGTTTGCCTGACCTTAACACCACCTGCACAGCGTGTGCATTATAACGTTTCTGTATCCTATGTACCTGACATCTGGTGTCATTTTCTTCTGCCTCTAATCAAGGCAACATTACCTGTGTTGCTTGTGCATTATAATGTTTCTATATCCTAAATACCTGACATCCAGTGTCATATATTCTGCCGCTAATCAAGGCGACATTACCTGTGTTGCGTGTGCATTATAAAATGTTTGCATCGTATATACCTGATATCCGGTGTTATTTTTTCTGCTGTTAATCAAGGCGACATTACCTGTTTTGCGTGTGCATTATAACGTTTCTGTATCCTATATACCTGACATCCGGTGTCATTTTTTATTCCGCTAATCAAGGCGACATTCCCTGTGTTGTGTGTGCATTATAAAGTTTCTGTGTCCTAAATACCTGACATCCGGTGTTATTTTTTCTGCCGCTAATCAAGGCAACATTACCTGTGTAGCGTGTGCATTATAAAGTTTATGTATCCTATATACCTGACATCCGGTGTCATTTTTTCTTCCGCTAATCAAGGCGACATTACATGTGTTGCGTGTGCATTATAACGTTTGTGTATCCTATATACCTGACATCCGGTGTAATTTTTTCTGCCACTAATCAAGGCGACATTCCCTGTGTTGTGTGTGCATTATAAAGTTTCTGTATCCTAAATACCTGACAGGTGTTATTTTTTCTTCCGCTAATCAAGGCGACATTACCTGTGTAGCGTGTGCATTATAAAGTTTCTGTATCCTATATACCTGACATCCGGTGTCATTTTTTCTTCCGCTAATCAAGGCGACATTACATGTGTTGCGTGTGCATTATAATGTTTGTCCTATATACCTGACATCTGGTGTCATTTTTTTCTGCCGCTAATCAAGGCAACATTACCTGTGTTGCGTGTGCATTATAATGTTTCTATATCCTAAATACCTGACATCCGGTGTCATATATTTTGCCGCTAATCAAGGCGACATTACCTGTTTTGCGTGTGCATTATAACGTTTCTGTATCCTATATACCTGACATCCGGTGTCATTTTTTCTTCCCCTAATCAAGGCGACATTACCTGTGTTGCGTGTGCATTATAACGTTTCTGTATCTTATATACCTGACATCCAGTGTCATTTTTTTCTGCCACTAATCAAGGTGACATTCCCTGTGTTGTGTGTGCATTATAAAGTTTCTGTATCCCAAATACCTGACATCCGGTGTTATTTTTTCTGCTGCTAATCAAGGCGACATTACCTGTGTAGCGTGTGCATTATAAAGTTTCTGTATCCTATATACCTTACATCCGGTGTCATTTTTTCTTCCGCTAATCAAGGCGACATTACATGTGTTGCGTGTGCATTATAACGTTTGTCCTATATACCTGACATCTGGTGTCATTTTTTTCTGATGCTAATCAAGGCAACACCTGTGCAACAAGCGTGTACCTGTGTTGCGTGTGCATTATAATGTTTCTATATCCTAAATACCTGACATCCAGTGTCATATATTTTGCCGCTAATCAAGGCGACATTACCTGTGCTGCGTGTGCATTATAAAATTTTTGCATCGTATATACCTGATATCCGGTGTTATTTTTTATGCTGTTAATCAAGGCGACATTACCTGTTTTGCATGTGCATTATAACGTTTCTGTATCCTATATACCTGACATCCGGTGTCATTTTTTCTTCCGCTAATCAAGGCGATATTACCAGTGTTGCGTGTGCATTATAATGTTTCTATATCCTAAATACCTGACATCCGGTGTCATATATTTTGCCGCTAATAAAGGCAACATTACCTGTGTTGCGTGTGCATTATAAAATTTTTGCATCGTATATACCTGATATCCGGTGTTATTTTTTATGCTGTTAATCAAGGCGACATTACCTGTTTTGCGTGTGCATTATAACGTTTCTGTATCCTATATATCTGACATCCGGTGTCATTTTTTCTTCCGCTAATCAAGGCGACATTACCTGTGTTGCGTGTGCATTATAACGTTTCTGTATCTTATATACCTGGCATCCAGTGTCATTTTTTCTGCCACTAATCAAGGCGACATTCCCTGTGTTGTGTTTGCATTATAAAGTTTCTGTATCCTATATACCTGACATCCGGTGTCATTTTTTCTTCCGCTAATCAAGGCGACATTACATGTGTTGCGTGTGCATTATAACGTTTGTGTATCCTAAATACATGACATCCGGTGTTATTTTTGCTGCCGCTAATCAAGGTGACATTACCTGTGCTGCGTGTGCATCATAACGTTTCTGTATCCTATATATCTGACATCCGGTGTCATTTTTTGTTTTGCTGCTAATTAAGGCGACATTACCTGTGTTGCGTCTGCTGTTTAACGTTTGTGTATCCTAAATATTTCTGACATTCGGTGTAATTTTTCTGCTCATACACTTAAAAAAAATCTGCGCAACTGTACTTGTGACAAACTTGCATATATACCATTTAAAATGTGCAAGGCGAGCAGTAAGGGACAGGGAAGTGGATGTGCTGCTGATGGTGCACGCAGAGGTCATGGCTCTGGGCGCGGTGAAACTGTGCCTGCTGTCAGAGCACAAGAAGCAAAGTCATCCAAAACTCTTAGCTTCATGTCACCACTCTTGATGCCACACCAGTGCGACCAGGTAGTCAGTTGGATTGCAGTCGGTTAAGTCGGTTAAGCTTCCAGTCAGTTAAGCACCACCGTCTCTTCCACAAAGTCCAGTCTCAGTAGCCAAGAGTCTGGTCAACCAAATCCTCACCCTGATCCTCCACCATGCAGAGTCTGGGCAAATAAGTGATCCCACACTCGGATATTCCGAGGAGCTTTTTTCATCGCTGTTCCTTGATTTGGGCCTCTCGCCAAGCCTGCTTGAAGAGGGACAGGAGCAAACTCATGAGCATCCACAGTCTAAGGAAGATGACGGTGGGGAACAGCAATTAGTGTCTGGAGAGGTGCATGATGATGATGATGAGACACAGTTGCCAATACGTCAAGGGCAATTAGTGCCTCAAGAGGTTGATGATGAGGATGAGACGCAGTTAAGTCAGGTTCTTGTTAGGTCACCATGTCAGGAGGAGGACCAGAGTGAGGAAGTGGAAGAGGAGGTGGTGGACGATGAAATCGCTGAAACAACCTGGGAAGGTAGCAAGCCGAGCGAGGACAGCAGTACAGAGGGGGAGGTATCCGCAGCACCGCAACAGGCTGGAAGAGGCAGTGGGGTGGCAAAAGGGAGAAGGCAGGCCATGCCAACCAGGCCCACAACTGTTCCCCGAAGCAGCCCCTTGTGGCAATCACCCTTGCCATGGGGTAGGTGTTTCACAGTCCGGTGCTTTTTTGAGGAAAGTGCTGACGATAAACAAATTGTAATTTGCAACTTGTGCCGTACCAAGATGAGCAGCAGGACCTCCCCCATAATGTTTTACACGGTCAGCTCAGCAGCAGGACCTCACCAATAATTTTTTAGACGGTCAGCTCAGCAGCAGGACCTCACCCATAATTTTTTACACGGTCAGCTTAGTAGCAAGACCTCACCTATAATGTTTTACACGGTCAGCTCAGCAGCAGGACCTCACCCATAATGTTTTACACGGTCAGATTAGTAGCAAGACCTCACCCATAATTTGTTAGACAGTCAGCTCAGCAGCAGGACCTCACCCATAATGTTTTACCCGGTCAACTCAGCAGCAGGACCTCACCCATAATGTTTTACATGTTCAGCTAAGCAGCAGGACCTCACCCATAATGTTTTACATGGTCAACTCAGCAGCAGGACCTCACCCATAATGTTTTACACGTTCAGCTCAGCAGCAGGACCTCACTCATAAATTTTTACACGGTCCGCTCAGCAGCAGGACCTCACCCATAACGTTTTACATGGTCAGCTCAGCAGCAGGCATTCACCCCTAATGTTTTTGATGGTCAGATGAGCAGCAGGCACTCAACCCTAATGTTTGAGATGGTCAGCTCAGCAGCAGGCACTCGCCCTTAATGTTTCTTATGGTCAGATGAGCAGCAGGCACTTGCCCCTAATGTTTTAGAGGGTCAGCTCAGCAGCAGACCCTCACCCCTAATGTTTTTGAGTGTCAGCAGCAGGCCATCAATCATAATTTTTCAAGGGTGTGTCTGATGACCTTCTTTTATGTGTAATAAAGTGTGTATTCGAGTGCCAGTTCCTTGTAATTTTTGGCAGCCCTTTACCTTTGTGCATAAGCTTTATGAGTGTAGGAGTCCCACGACACGAACAATTGTACCACAATGTGAATGAGGCCCTCCTTTATGTGATATACCAGTTGTATCGGAGTGCCTCCTGGTAATTTTTGGCAGCACTTGCACTTTATATACAAGTAAATATATGTTTCCTAACAATATTTCCTCTAAAATCAATGTTATCTTCAGTTTTGGAGGGTATTCTTGTCATTCCGTAAAAGTGGCGTAATACTCGGACAACATTGTTAAAAGCATTGATTTTGGAGTCCAAGATGCATCCAGACATCCTCCTCATGCTGTTCCCAAACCATTTCAGTGGTGTTTCCACCATTTTCTGACCTTTCCCTATGAACCAGACACCCTCCCCTCTTCAGAGCAGGGGATGCCTGGTTTAGTGCTCAGGTTCTCCCATTGACTTCCATTATGCTTGGGTGCTCGACCTCTCGCACTCGAGCACCACACTCGAGCACCGCCTAGTGTTCAACCCGAACACCTGAGCACTACGGTGCTGGATCAACACTAGTACTCACGTTTCTGCAGCTCCTTGGGCAGACGTTTAGTGATGGGAAGGAAGGCATCGTATTCCTTTGGGGCATACTCTGGTATTGAGGGGTCTACTGCCAGATATTAGTTGAGGTGCCCTTAATGGTATAGGGTTTTAGGTACAGTGAAGGCAGGGTCATTGATGTTGTGATAACGGCACCCTTGGGTGCAAATAAGGTGTAGAAAAAAAGAGGAGTCCATTTGTATAAATAACTGGAAGATTTACTGGTATTCAGTTGCCTTGAGGTAGAAATATTCATGGAAGAGGTAGTTGTATTGTAATCCATACAAAGCACATCACAGATAGCTCTGGCTATAATCCTAGTAACAGTATCTTGGTGAGGTATAGATTCTGGTCACACTCAGGCTGTTATATCTGTAATCCTAGTAACAGGATCTTGGTGAGATATAGATTCTGGTCACACTCAGGCTGTGGCAACTTCTGGCTGACTGTCTTCTAGGTGTGGCATATACATCAATAAACTGCTTCACATGGCCATTCATATGTCTTGCCTTACTTATTGTCCACACTGTCCATAAAGGAATGAGGTTCTGCATACAGCTTGTACTGCACTTGCAGAGTTTGAACAGGCACAGCAGGCTAACTCCTGTCTCACATGGGTGCTAATGGAGTCTACAGGCTGAGGTAACACTCTCATCTCCACTAGTCTCTCTCTATACTCTCTCATCACACAGGGTTTCTGCTATTCTTCTGTTCCACGCTCCATCCTCATTCACTATAATGGGGCGGGCCGGAGTTCCGGCCGCAGCACGGCAAACATGTCGAGAGGCGGTCGGACTAAAATTACAACATGTCGTAATTTTAGTCCGGCCGCCTCTCGGCATGTTTGCCGTTCTGCGGCCGGAACTCCGGCCCGCCCCCATTATAGTGAATGAGGACGAAACGTAGTTCCACCCGCAGACGTGCAGTAGTGGCAGCATGGATCTGGCAGGCTGTTCACCCTGCCGGACACCCCTGCCGCTAGCGTGAAAGTAGCCATAGACATGCAGAAACAGATCTAAAAAATAAAAGGATTAAAACAGAAACTTTTTTAATACTTAGTGAATGGCTTGAGAAGAGTGTGTTCTTGTACCTGGGAAGGGAGAATGCGGAACACAATTCAAAGTCGTTTAGATCCCCAAATTGTGTTAAAGAAATGTCCAAAATCCCTCATTTTTATCCCAGTTCTGGTGAGGGTGGAGCTGAGAGGAGACTCCCTCCCATTCTAGGCCCAGCCTTCTGGAAAGGTATTCATTACACATGTATACTCCACCTCTGTCACTCAGCTGGAAGATGTGAAATATTAATAAAACATGTCTACCCATCCACTTTAACGGACATACGGTGCCAACATGTTTTCATAATGCCGATCATTTTAATACCACATTAGACCTGTGCATGGGTCCTAGATCCTTATTATGTGGGAATGTTGGATGTTGTGGTTCAAGTGTTTAGATTCCCTGTGATGCCCACCTTATACCAAACGCGAAGATTACCAGGAAAGAGTTACAGTTTATGACATATTTTATTAATCCTCTGGTATTCAAGCTGTAAAACTCATGTTCAAGCACTTTAGCCCATTGTGTGTATTCTTTTTCAGGTACTGCAATGTGTCCTATTATGCACTTATTGTATGGTGTTTTCAGTAAATTATGCACTTAACCGGATAGCTAGCAGTGAGCACCTTACTTTTCTATCTCATATGGACTGCCTATGAGGACTGTACGCTGCGGCCTAGCCTCGTGCGTGCATGCGTATGACGCAATCGCGAGTCAATAGTACGCTAAGGATTCGTACACACTTTGTACGCTAATGCTTACGCATTCAGTTCAGTAGCGTACTTTTAACTACGCTTATACTGTATGTTCGTAATTTGTGCAGTAATGTTTGCAAAACGAAAATTCGACCAAATAAATTTGTGTTAAGAACTAATCTTGTCATTACCACATAAAAGGTTAGTATATAAAATGAGAATGCTTGGCCTGGGACAAAATGTCTGTATGTGGGTAAGTAACTGGCTCAGTGATAGAAAACAGAGGGTGGTTATTAACAGCACATACTCAGACTGGGTCACTGTCACTAGTGGGGTACCACAGGGGTCAGTATTGGGCCCTATTCTCTTCAATATATTTATTATTGATCTTGTAGAAGGCTTGCACAGTAAAATATCAATTTTTGCAGATGACACTAAACAGTGTAAAGTAATTAACACAGAAGAGGACAGTACACTGCTACAGATGGATCTGGATAGACTGGAGGCTTGGGTAGAGAAGCGGCAGATGAGGTTTAACACTGACAAATGTAAGGTTATGCATATGGGAAGGAATAATACAAGTCACCAGTACATACTAAATGGTAAAATATTGGGTAACTCTGACATGGAAAATGACCTAGGAATTTTAGTGAACAGCAAACTAAGCTGTAGAAACCAGTGTCAGACAGCTGCTGCCAAGGCCAATAAGATAATGGGTTGCATCAAAAGAGCCATAGATGCCTGTGATGAGAACATAGTCCTGCCACTTTACAAATCACTAGTCAGACCACACATGGAGTACTGTGTACAGTTCTGGGTTCCTGTGAACAAGGCAGACATAGCAGAGCTGGAGAGGGTTCAGAGGAGGGCAACTAAAGTAATAACTGGAATGGGTGGACTACAGTACCCAGAAAGATTGTCAAAATTAGGCTTATTCACTTTAGAAAAAAGACAACTGAGGGGAGATCTAATAACTATGTATAAATATATCAGAGGTCAGTACAGAGATCTCTCCCATCATCTATTTATCCCCAGGACTGTGACGAGGGGACATCCTCTGCGTCTGGAGGAAAGAAGGTTTGTACACAAACATAGAAGAGGATTCTTTACGGTAAGAGCAGTGAGACTATGGAACTCTCTGCCTGAGGAGGTGGTGATGGTAAGTTACTAATATTACTAATACTATTACTAATACTATATTACAGGTTATAGTTACTAAAGATGGGTCGTTGATCCAGGGAGTAATTCTGATTGCCTGATTGGAGTCGGGAAGGAATTTTTTTCCCTAAAGTGGGGAAAATTGGCTTCTACCTCACAGGGTTTTTTTTGCCTTCCTCTGGATCAACTTGTAGGAAAACAGGCCGAACTGGATGGACAGATGTCTTTTTTCAGCCTTATAAACTATGCTACTATGTTACTATAATTCGTTGATTATTTGCCAGAGCGAATTTTTGATGATTCGCTCATCTCTAATATAGATATATCTTTGACTTCAATGTCTAAGAGATGGATCCCAGGCAAGGATATGACCTGACCCACTTCAAAAGCTTCTAAAAGTGTGGATGGTTGATAAATGTGAATGATATTTTTTTTTCTTCTTTTCCCAACAATTTGAAATGCAGGCAAACAGTAGACAAATAGCATGTGGTGAGAAGATCATGTGGGCTGTGGGGTCCTTTCTTCTTGGACAATTCATCTTTTTGCTTCACAGATAAAAATCCCCCCTGATGATTTTTGCCAAATGTTAGCACAATATTCCTCTAGAACAGAACAGTAATATGTGAATTTTCTGAAATATTCAAATACAATGTTTTTAAGTCATCCTTTGCCATTTAGGCAGGAAATGCAAATTTGCATAGCACTGTCTCGACATCGCAGTATGGAGCCCTGTTCTAAAATGTCAATAAAACACTTTTAACTTAAAAAAATATAATAATCAGACACAAAAATAGTATAATTGCAGCGCTCTTTAATTGCAGGTTCTTACTGTGTGTAAAGTGTTCATACTCCAAATCTCAAAGTATAGGCAAAATAACCTAAAAAAACAAAACATTGCCAAACCCAATTAAAAAACATGACATACTGTAAGTGAATATTATGGTCATTTTTTGTTTTGACAGATGTTTACTGGTAGTCCTTAGAAGAAGAGAAAATTCTCCACACAGATTTGTTATCCTTGCTTCATATTTATTTATTTTTGTGCCAAAAATAACTTTTTTCAATATGTGCCTTACTTATTTTTAATTTCTTTATTTATACAGTGCTTACATATTTCACATCACAGTGCAGAAAATATTATCACTCACATTGGTCCCTATCCCTTATGGGGTTCCCAATTTAAATCTAAAACCTAAATTAGGGCGGGTTCACATCACCGTTATGGATTCATCCATAAGATGGAAGCCAAAAAGGAATCCTTTAAGAAGCATTCCGTTTTGATCCGTCATAAGAGAAGTCTATGGGAATCATAAAGATTCCGTCTGGTTCCCATCATGCAAGACGGAAAACAAAGTCCAGAACTTTTTTTCCGTTCTGCATAACAGAAACCAGACTGATCAGTTATGCTTCCGATAGACTTCTATTATGAAAGAAAGAAAAACGGAATGCCTCTTAAAGGCTTCCATTTTGCATTCTATCATAATACAAGTCTATGGGCAGCATAAGGGATCCGTCCTGGTTTCCGTTATGCAGGACTGGACTAGTGCATAATGGAAACCAGGACGGATCCGTTATGCTTCCCATACACTTCTATTACGAAGGATCAAAATGGAATGCTTCTTAAAATCTTCAGTTTTGACTTCCATCTTATGGATTCCGTTATCTTCTGTTATAACCATTTTATAACGGAAAACAATGACGGAATCCATAACGGTGATGTGAACAAGCCCTTAAAGGGATTTTCCAGGTAACAGATATATTGATGACCTACCATCAATATTATATCAATATTCGATCTGACACCCGACATCAAAACCATCAGCTGCTTCACGTAGCCTCAGCGCTACAAACTAAAAAATGTACAGAGCTGGAAGCAGACAACTCCATACAGTGTGTAGTGGCCATGCCAGGGTACTGCAGCTTAGCTCCTATTCAGTTCTGCAGAGCCGTTTGCGTCCACTCCATATACTACATAGTTTCTGGCACTGCTGGCTGCCCAAAACAACTGATCAGTGATGGTACCTGGTGTCGGCCCCTCACTGATCTTCTATTGATGACTGATCCCCTTCCTGACCATAGGTGGGAAGCACGCTGGCTCAGTGTTTAGTTCTGGTGCCATACAGTGCTGGGGTCCTAGGTTGAAATCTGACCAAGGACAACATCTGCATGGAGTTTGTAGGTTCACCCTTTGTTTGCGTGGGATTCTTCCCACACTCCAAAGACATCCTAATAGGGAACTTAGATTGTGAGCTCCATTAGGGACAGCCTAATGCTAATGTCTGTAAAGCACTGCAGAATATGCAAGTGCTTAAAATAAATAGGTCACTAATATCTGTAGATTGGATAATTAGTTTAATCTTTTCATTTTTATTGTTTTGGTTACACTTTAAAAAAATGGACATGTTTTTTCATTTGGCTTATTTATGGGCACAATTACGAGTTTCTCAAGCTAGGTTTTGGCAGAAAAAGTACCAGACAATAAATTTTAACAACTACTTCATCTAAACAGAGGGCCACCAACTTATTGAGTGTGACTGTGTTCTGGGGCAGCGAGGTGCAAGAGTCGATGGGCCAAAATTATGTCATGCCATGCACCACAATATAAATCAGACTAAACATAAAACCACTCAGAGCGTTAGCAAGCAAAAATGAGAAATATTTCTTTCTGCTCAGCTGTGTTTTTTTTTTTGTGGCACTATTGTCCTTTTGGCCAAGGAAGTTTTTGTTTATTTCTTTTTTTCTTTTTCAAAATTAAGTATCTAATGTTTTTAGGGGCTTGTTTACTCAGATTTAGCAAAAAATGCATGGAAATCTGCACTTGCTTGTGTTTTTAGAACAGTTCTTTTTTATTATTAACAATTTTTATTTGTATTTTTAGTAGATAAAACATTCAGTGACAGAAAACACTGTCAAATTGCACCTGATACTAGTACAGTTATATGAGGACATAGTATAATAAACAACCAATAACTATTGGTTTTGGATTTGCGTACATAGCATTATCAAGGATTTGGATTTGCGTACATAGCATTATCAAGGAGAAACATCTATATCAAGTTAAAGAAGGGCGTGGTAATGAAGGTGGGAGGGGTGAGTGTACTACAAAAATTGTCTGTATTGTTTCCAGGGGGTCCAGATGGATAGAAAGGTAGGCCTTGTACGAGATTCCCAATTGGATAGCTCCACGAGTCTATATAATTGGTCCACTCTGTTGATCCAGTGATCTACACTGGGCACTTCAGGGGAGAGCCAGTACAATGGTAAGGAGCATCTAGAAGCTGGTTGTAAGAGAGAGAACAAAAAGGCTCTATGTGTGCTCACTCCTTTAATGCCCAGGGAGAGTAAGGTTAATTCTGGAGTGCAAGTAAAAGAGGTATTGTAGATTGAGTTGCATATTCGAGTTATCTTGGACCACCAGTCTTTAATCCTTGTGCAAGACAACCAAATGTGGAAGAACATGCCTTTTTCATTCTGGCACCGCCAACATTTGTCAGATACATTTGGAGTGAACATGTAGATCTTGTCAGGGGTTTTATACCATATCATCAAGACCTTATATCCATTTTCCTGTATGCGAATGCACCTTGAGAGTTTATGAGGAGTGATAAACAATTTTTTTTTCTCAGAGGGGGAAAAGGATCTCTTTAGATCTTTCTCCCATATAGAAATTATGGCCGGTTTAACTTCGGGGTAAGGGATTTTGAGTTTCTTATATATTGTGGAGATAGTTTTGGTTGGGGGAGTGGAACTGCTAATGAGAAACTCAAACTGTCGTGGGGCGGGGAGTTTGTTTCAATAGAAGGAGGGCTTCTTTTTTAAGCGAGGATATGAGAAGGACATTAAAGTCAGGGAGGTCTAGTCGAGTCCGGATGTCTGACTCAGTTTTAATACAACCATCTTGGTCAAGTAACTCTGATGTAGGTATGATGGAAGAGCGTAGAGGAAGCGTAAAGATTTCTCTCAATTCCCTTGGAGTTAAAGCAACATGGTCTTTGATTGAGAGAAGGGGGGAAGGGGATGTCAAGGGAGTAGAGTTACCCAAGAACCACTCCCAGACCTTAAGTGTAGTCCTAATTAAGGGATTAGGAATGGAGGAGGGTGTCGGGAGAGGTCTGTTAGTCAGTAACAAGGCCCTAAGTGAGGTTGGGAGAAAAGCGTCCTCTAGGTGGGGCCATATTTTTTGAGGAGGCCTTCTAATCCAATATATTGTTCTACATAAGTGAATGGTTCTCATATACATTTCTGGGTCTGGGAGACCGATTCCGCCCCAGAGCTTAGGCTAAGATAGTGTGTCAAAGGAGATCCGGGAACTCTTCCCCTGCCAAATGAATTTACGAATATGGTTATTCAAGGAAGAGAAGTAGGATTTGGGGATTTTGATAGGAAGCACTTGCATTAAGTAGGTGAGTTGGGGGATCACAAGTGACATAAAGATGTTTTTTCTGCCGAACCAGGAAAGGTAGGGAAAGTACAATGAGTCCAGTTGGGCAATCATTGAGCGTAACAATGGTAGATAGTTGAGGCAAAACAAGTCCGAGAGGCGAGGGGAGAGTTTGACTCCAAGGTAGGTTAATTGTTGGGTGCGCCAGTTAAATGTGAGTCTATTTGAAGAGCTGAGAGTACTGGGAGAGAGAGGCCAACATGCAGAACCTGAGACTTCGAGGGGTTGACTTTAAAGTTAGATAAAGAACCAAACAGTTGAAGTGTGGATAAAATAATGGGCATAGATTTAATAGGATTAGTCGTAAGGATAAGAAGTAGAAATGAGCGAATATTAAAATGCTCGTGTGCTCGTACTCGGTACGAACTTTTCCAAAAGTTCGTATATTCGTACCGAATAACGAACTCTGTTGAAGTCAATGGGAGATACAAGCATTTTTGCAGGGGACCCAAGTTCTTCACAGGCAAGGTTACCTAAACACCTGAAAACCTCTGAAAGTAATGGAAACACCACGGAAATGGATAGGGAACACCAGGGGCAGCATGCATGGAGCAGGCAGAGACAGTGCAAGGAGCGACAGGACCTTGTACGATAAAGCGTACGCTATTGCTATGTCTAATTTACTTTATACGCTGTTGCGTATGAATTCAAGACAGTGAAACCATTACCACTTGCAAGCATAGAGAAGCTGTCACTCGACTTTCTGAGACTTGAATGACAACTGGGTGATTACGATCTAATAGAAGTTAATAGTCATGTGTGTCAGGATTTATCACTTATGTTTAGATCAACTCAGATTTTACAGCATCATGCATGGGAAAGCTGGGTGACACGTTGTGAATGGCTGCTGTAAGGTGGCGGACACTGGTAGCGGACTGACCCAGTGATCAATGCTGACATGCTGAGGTCTGGTCACCTGCACCTTAATCAGTCCAGTACCACAGTAGTTGGGCCTCAGAAAGAAGTTTTTTTGGAGAGACAGTCGGCGCAGCGGAGGAGGAGGAGGAAAATTTTCAAAAGCCAGTAGTACTTGGATCTCAGGCAGAAATTTTGGAATAGAGACAGTAGGTGAAACACCGGAAAACTACAATTTTAAATAGCCACTAAAATGGCCTCAGGATGAAGTTTTTGGCGAGAGACAGTAGGCGAGCAAGAGGTCTTTTGTGCTTTGACGTAAAGATTGTGTGTAGAGAGCCTATTTGCCTTCCGTAAACATTGTGTGTAGAGAGCCTGTTCGTCCCTCCGTAAAACATTTTTGTAGAGGGTCTGATTGTACTCGGTAAAAATTGTGTGTAGAGAGCCTGTTGACCTTCCATAAAAATTGTGTCTAGAGAGGCTGTTGGCCTTCCTTAAAAATTTTGGTTAGAGAGGCTGTTTACCCTGGGTACAAATTGAGTTTAGAGAGGCTGTTGGCCTTCCTTAAAAATTTTGGTTAGAGAGGCTGTTTGCCCTGGGTAAAAATTGAGTTTAGAGAGGCTGTTGGCCTTCCTTAAAAATTTTGGTTAGAGAGGCTGTTTGCCCTGGGTAAAAATTGAGTTTAGAGAGGCTGTTGGTCCTCCGCAAAAATTTGAGTTTAGAGAGCCTTTTGGCCCTCCGTAAATATTGAATTTAGAGAGTCTGTTGGCCTTGCGTCGTCAGCAAGTGTGATAGAGGAGGAGGAGGCGGAGGAGTAGGAAGAGGAGGAGGATGCAAGGGCTCTTATGGACTTCAGCTGCTATCCTGCGGTGGGGAAGAGAAGTGGGGGGATATCCACGACTTGTTCATCTTGATGAACGTCAGCCTGTTGGCGCTGTCAGTCGACAGGCGGGTCCGTTTGTCGGTGATTATCCCCCCAGCAGCACTAAAGACCCATTCCGACAGTACGCTAGCGGCAGGGCAGGCCAGCACCTCCAAGGCGTACTGTGCCAGTTCAGGCCATTTGCCCAGCCAATAATTGTATGGCCTGGAGTCATCGCTCAGGACGCTGGTCTGGTCAGCAACATACTCCCTCACCATCTTGCAGTACAGTTCCGCCATACTCTGCCTAACCTGTGGACAGGTGGTACACTCTGGCTAGGATGACAAAAACTTGGCAAAGGCCTGACCCAGTGTACCCCTGCCCTTGCTGGACACACTGCCTTTTCCCCTCCTCTCCCCTATTACTTGGCCCACTGCAGTCTGTCCCCTGTCGCTAGTGGTGTCAGATGGAAATGCTTGTAGCATTTTTTGCACCAGGCCTTGTGGTATGAATTGACCCTTGTAGTCCTTTCCTCCACAGGAATTAGAGTGGGGAAATTGTCCTTACACCGTGGGTCTCGGAGGGTGTACACCCAGTAATCATTGGTGCCAGAATGGTCTTCACACAAGGATTGCGACAAAGGCAGCCTAACATAAAGTCAGCCATGTGAGGTACAGTCCCACAGCACAACACTTCCCTCTCCTCAATCGACTGACTATCCAGCCCATACCCGCTGAACTGCTGTGATCGAATCGCCCCCTGCAGTGTGGCCTAGAGTCTCCTCCTCCTCTACCTCCTCCTTCTGTAATTCGCTCTGCGAAACTGATGTGAGGGTGCTCTAGCTGGCAAACAACTGTCTTTCCTATCTCCTGTGACATGCCTAAATCCTCACAGCAGCGGGATGGTGACGCTGATAATGTCTGCATCGCCGCTAACCCTCAAAGGGGCCTAAGACCTGGCAGATGCCAGCCATCCATGTCCACTCCTCATTATACACCTGAGGAAGCTGACTGGCATGACTACCACCTCTCTGGGAAGCTGTCAGCTGTCAGTCTACTATTGCCCTTCGCTGCTGGTACACCCTGGCTATCATTTGCAACGTTGAATTCAATCATGTGGGAACATCACACAGCAGCCGGTGAACAGGGAGTTGTAAGCGCTGTTGCACTGTCCTGAGGGTGGCAGCATCTGTGGTGGACTTCCTAAAATGTGCACAGATGCGGTGCACTTTAGTGAGCAATACAGCAAGCTCGGGGTAGGTCTTAAGCAACCATTGGACCACTATGTTTAGTATGTGGGCCATGCATGGCACGTGTGTGAGTCCACCAAGTTTCAGAGCCGCCACCAGGTTACGCCCATTGTCACAAACAACCAGACCTGGTTGAAGGTTCTGCGGCGCAGGCCACACAGTCGTCTCCCCCCTGATGCCCTCTAACAGCTCTTGAGCCATATGCCTCTTGTCGCCCAAGCTAAGTAGTTTCAGCACGGCCTGCTGACGTTTCCCCAATGCTGTGCTGCTGCGCATTGAGCTAATGACACTCTGCGATGTGGCTGTCAATACTCTTTTGGAGGAGGAGGGGGAGGTGAAGGTGGGGGGGTCGGAGGAAGAGGCGTAATGTTCGGGTGAAACAGACACCGAAGTTGGTCCGGCAATTCTGGGTGTGGGTAGCAAATGAGCAGGCCCATGGTCAGACTCCCAGCCTCCACCAGGTACACCCAATGTGCCGTGAGGCAGATGTAGTGTCCCTGCCCACCGGTACTTGTCCATGTGTCTGGGGTTAGGTGGACCTTCCCACAAATCGTGTTGCTGAGGGCACGGATGATGTTATCCGACACGTGGTGGTGTAGAGTGGGGATGGCAACGCGTGAAAAATAGTGGCGGCTGGGGACCGAGTAACGGGGGGCTGCCACCTCCGTGAGGTTGCGGAAAGCTTCCGTTTCCACAAGCCTATACGGCAACATCTCCAGGCTCAGCAGTTTACTGATCTGCACGTTTAAGACTTGTGCATGGGGGTGGACGGCTGTGTACTCGCGCTTGTGGTCAAAGTTCTGCTGTAGTGACAATTGAACACTGCGCTGGGACACATGAGTGGAGGCGGGGGAGGGATATGGAGTTGCAGGGGTCCTTGCAGGGCTGGAGGCTGGAGCATCCTGGCCGGGGGCTACTAGGTCACTGACAGCATGTGACACAGGGGCTGAAGCAGCAGTGTCACCGTCACCAGCTGACTGGAGTACCAACCACTTAGTGGGGTGTTTGGGGTGCGCATGCTACATGTGGTCAGGTTCTTTTTGTTGACTCCCCTGCTTATCTTGGTGTGGCACAGTTTGCACAACGCTACCCGTCGATCGCCCTCTTCATCCATAAAATACTCCCAAACTACAGAGTATCGAGCTTTGCGCACTGGAGCTGGACCCCTGGGAACACTTGGGGAAGTAGTAGCTCGGGCCCTGCTTCTCCCTCTGCCCAGCCCACTGCCTCTCCCAACCGGTTGTGGTGCTGATGTTGCCTCACACTCAGAACTGCTTTCTTCCTGTGCCTAATCCACCCAAGTCGGATCTGTCCCCTCATCATCACCCAGCTCTTCCTCAAAGTCCCCACTCTGACTTACTTCCCTGCCAACTACCTCACCCCCTGACACCTGTGTCTCGTCATTGTCCACCACCTCCTCAGATGCCACAGGTAAATCCCCACGCTCATCACACTAAGACTGCACCAGCTCTTGCGAATCGGGGCAGAGAATCTCCTCCGGTAGCACATCAGGGAAGGGTTCACTGTAGAGTTCGAGTGAGTAAGTCTCCACATGAGATTGGACCATGGAGGATCCAGGCTGGGGAGAAGGAGGGCGAGGTGGAGGATGGACAGGTCCACTGCCCTGGCTGTCATGAGTGGACTGGCTGGAAGACAGGGAAGTGGACATATGGCCGGACGCGCTCTCCGCCATCCATTTCAGCACATTCTCTTGGTCTTGGGGGTCAGTCAAAGGTGTACCCTGCGGCCCTGCAAGCTTTTGCAGAAAAGCAGGCATCTTGAATTGGCGTCTTTCAACTGCTCCCACAGCAGCAGGCACAGTGTCACCCCGCACACTACCACGTGCACCGCCTCTGCCCACCACACGAGTTCCAAGCCCACGTCTCCCACCTCTCCCACCGTTACCCTTTCCCCTGGTGTTCTCCATTATATATAGTATAGGATGTATGAAGTTAGCTTGCACACGTGTGCACAAAATGCTATTATGCACGCACAATACGCACCACAGTATACACACTATACTAATGTACGTATCAGCTTTATTAGAATAGATGCCTTACAGTATCACACACTATATGACACTGTGAGAGCACCTAATGTATGATATACAGCACAGATTACAGCAAGCAACACTGGAGGGTATTCTGTATCTGTAGGGTCAGACAATGACTCTACAGACTGCAGTATATATCTGCTGGGCTGCTTGCAGAAATCTGAATCGCACTTCTGTAGCTGAAGTGTAGTTTTTAAAAAGACTTTTGGTTCACAAATGCAGTTCCCTGCCTAATAGAAACGAATATTCTCCTATTTCTTACGCTTTCGTTATCCCTATCACACACACTCTTTCTCTCTCCTAAAACCACAAGGTGTGTGATCCGAGCCCCAGGCGTACGCATATATATAATAGCACGTCACCTGATGTAGGCAGCCAATCACTCCTAGACACGTAGAAAAGGTAGTAGGTCATGGCAGGAGGTCCCCCAGGCTTCCCTGCATGTTTATTGGCTAAGAAATAGGCGCTAAACATGCAGGGAGGAGTCACACGCTACTCGGCCGAGTAACGAATACTTACGAGTACGCAAATAACGCGGATAATGAATCTTTACGAAATATATTCGCTCATCTCTAATAAGAAGATCATCTGCAAAAGCAGCTAGCTTCACTTCATGTTCATTAATAGGAAGGCCTCTTATTTCTTTCTGTTGCCTCAGGGTTTGTAGTAAAGTTTCCATGACTAACACAAAAATAAACAGTGAAAGGGGACACCCCTGCCTAGTCCCATTTTAAATATTAAACCCCATTGAAAGTATGCCATTAACTGACACTGACGTCGAGGAGTTATGATACATGGCAAATATTGCAGAAATAAAGGTTTCAGGAACATGGAATTTGGACAAAGTCATTCTAATGTAAAGCCAGTCGACTCTATCAAAAGCCTTCTCGGCGTCAGTGCCAAGAAGGACCAAGGGCAGGGATTTATGGGAGGCATAGAATAGGGCGTCTAATACTTTAGCAGTATTATCCTTGCCCTCCCGTCCCTTAACAAATCCGACCTGGTTGGGGTGAATTAACTTGGGCAGCAAGTTAAAAAGGATGATAGAGATCGTGGCTCTAGTCATATCAGCAGAAAGAGGTCGGTTCTGTAAGGCTTAGTTGCAAACTGGAAGGAGGAAAGGGAGGAGAATGTCTTGGAAGGTGGAGTAGTATGAAATAGGGAGCCCATCAGGGCCAGGGCTTTTGCCTAAGGGAGAGGATTTGACCGCTGCAAGTACTTCCGCTAAAGAAAAGGGTTTGGCTAGTTCTTCCCCCTGTTCAGGAGAGAGGGTGGGTAGGTTTAGGGTATCTAGAAAGTTGCGAATGTTGGCGTTCCTCCCCAGCGTAGGGTTAGGTAGTTCAGTGGGGGGCAGGTTATATAAAGATTCATAAAAGCATTTAAATTGCTCCACCACATCTTGAGCTTTAAACAGCTGAGAACCCTGGGGGGAGTTTCTTCTCTGTTTAATTCTTTTCATCATAAATTTAGACGCTTTGTTGCCATGAGCAAAGAATTTTTGCTGAGAAGATAGGTAGTATTTAGCGGAACGCTCGTTCGTGATGTTTTTCAGTTCGTTTCTAAGAGAAGAAAGTTCCACCAAGTGTTGGGCTTCTAGGGACCGTTTGTGTATCTTCTCTAAAGAATGAATCCGTGACAGCAGGGAGGACAGCATTTTGTCGGATTCTTTCTTCAGAAAAGGCTAATCAATTGACCCCTAATAAACACTTTATGGGCGTCCCATAAGGTCTGAGGGGATATTTCAAAGGTATTGTTCAACGAAAAGTATTCTCGCAATAAAGAGGCAATACGGGATTTATAATTCTCGTTGCCCAACAAGGACTCATTGAACCTCCAATGCTGGAGCGTACCAGACCTGGTAGAAGGACAGACATCACAAAAGATCGGTGCAGGGTCCGAAAGCGTTATGTTATCTGAGAGGAGAAGAAGTGTTGCAGATGCACCTTTGACATGAAGAAATAATCTAACCTACTATAGGAATTGTTGGCTGCAGAATAAAAAGAATAATCAATTAGGTCAGGGTTTAAGCTACGCCAGACATCCAGTAGGCCCAGATTAGACATTTTAACTTGTATAGCTTTAAAGGCTTTAGCTGAGAAAGAAGATCTTTTTGAGGAGGAATCAATGAGGGGGTTAAAGACAATATTAAAGTCATCTGCCATAATAAGAATACCTTCTCTATGAGTCTCCACTAAGGTTAGCAGAGACAAAAGCCAGCTAGCCTGGTCTGTGTTGAGGGCATATATGTTGACAAAAGTGTAAAGAGTCTGGCCCACTAGGCCTTTCCAGATAATGTAGCGGCCATCTGGGTCCTGTATGTGGTGTTTGTAGCTGAAAAGGACACCCCTTCGAAAACCTATGCTTACTCCCCTCGAGGCAGCTCCACCTGCTCCACAATGATACCACGTAGGGAATCTGGAAAATGAAAGATTTGGGTATTTGCTATGTTTAAAATTGGTTTCTTGGAGAAAGGCCACTGAGCATTTTTCTTTACCCAAAGAGGAAAAAATCTTAGAAGGTGATCTGAGGCCTTTTACATTATAAGAAACTATGCGAAGATCAGCCATTTGGATGGTATATATGAGCTAGATGTAGGTCCCAGATGAAAGCAGACAGTACATAGCTACTCAGAGGGAGTGTAAGGGTGGAACTGCCTTCGAAGGAGGAGCATTCCTGTCGTCAGTACAGATATGTATACAAGACATGTATTATAAATTAATCCATGCAAACAAACAATTAAACATTGAACAAATCTAAAAAAGCAACATAGGAGTTGAGGTCGCGTCTGAAAAGACAACATTGCAAAACAATAGGCATATGGAATACCAGTGGGGAGTATTTCCAAAAGGGGAGAATATTATAGTACGACATTGCAAACCTACTACAATGTGGCACAAAAAAATGTAAAAAATTTGTAGGACTTGGCAGAGCATTAGACATCAAAAGTAGAAAAGGGGGGAAGCACCAGGTGGTGATAAAAAAAAGACAGAGGAGACAAGAGATGTGTCATATAGGCATGACGAAAATATAGAGAAGAGCAAAATGAGAGGAGTTGGAGAAATAATAAAATAGTTGTATGGTGCCCTTGAAGAGAGTTAAATCAGCAGAATCAGGTATGTGTGCCTGTATGTCCCAGGTCAAGGAGAGAGTCTGCCAAGTCTCAGGTCAAGGAGAGAGTCAGTTGTCATCTGGAGGCAGAGTGATCCTTTTTGGAGTGAGGTTGTCATTTCTCTGCTTGATACGTTATTACTTGAGGGTCGTGACTTGTTACCACGGTTGGAGCCTGGGAAGGGTTGGCAGGGTGGTGATATCCGATACCCTGTCCCAGTTCACAATGTCCAAAAGCAGGATATCCATGGTGGTGTAGGCTTCGGGCAAGTCGGCATATGAAGAAATAGCCATGCATTTCCCATAGAACATGAAAACTAGGCCAAACGGAAAAGTCCAGCGATATGGGATCTTCTTGTCTCTAAGAAGGTCTGTGAGGTTTAAGGGCCCTTCGTTTTTGCAAGGTGTGAGGGGAGAGGTCTTGGTAGATTGTGACAGGTACATCACCCAATAGTACGGTATCAGATGTTCTGGCAGCTGCCAAGATAATTTCTTTATCCTGGAATTTCAGGAATCTACATATAATGTCCATGGGGGGTTTAGTGTCTTTAAGTCTCTGGCGTAGCGCTCTATGGGCTCTCTCAATAACGATGGATGCTGCTTTATCTTCCCCTATCAGTGAGGATGCAATCTGTATTATCGCTGCGGAGATGTCATCAGGGGAGATAGATTCAGGTATACCTCTAAATCGAAGATTATTTCTTCTACCGTGGTTCTCCTGATCTTCCAGGGAGTTATACAGGGCGTTGAGATGTGACTGGCAGAGCGCTAAAGACTGGCAAACCGCCTCACTGTGTTCAATGGCGGATAGTTCCCAGAGCGTCGACTCTGTGGCTTATATGTTGGATTTCTTGGGCAACCACAGTTAGCTTTTGCTTAATAGGGCCCAGGGATTCCTCATGGGCTTGTCTAATAAACTTTCTTGATACAGGGAGGCTGCGTGTTTCGCTGGTGTCCTCTCCCTCACTGTCCCCTTCTGACGTACCTTCTCCTGGTGTGCACTGAGCTCGGCATGCCGCCGTCACCATTTTGGATTCTTTAGGGATAGAAGAAGTCTGTTGTTTTTTCTGAAATTTCGTCATGCCTGAGGCTTGGGCCGAGTTCTTGGCAGGCAGACAGGGTTCACCAGCTCTGGGGTCTCCAATCTTCACCATCTCTGCTTCTGTGGGCTAAAGAGAGCTGCTACCACAGTAGGTTATGTGCCAGAGCTCAGTAAGACGCGGCCATCATGCTCGAGCGCTAGCTCTGCCCCCCCCCCTTTTTAGAACAGTTCTGATTTTTTCTTTTGTGTCTTTTGGTTCATATGTGAAGGGTGGTGGTTACTCCATTTACATTGTGTAATTCCTAAATTATCTTATGACACTATTTGCCTTATATGTAAGGGGATTTTGTGGGACTCGGACCTCTAAGGGTACGCCCACATGGTCAGGTATCTGCATGCAGTTTTGGAAGCCGAAATCAGGAATGGGTCATAAAAGGAGGCAAAGTATACAGGACAGATGAGACTTCTTTTTTTAATTAATTCACTCCTAGTTTTGGCTTCCAAAATTAAATGCAGAAACCTGATGGTGTGGTCGTACCCAATAAGTCATAATTGTTTATCATTTGATTTCTAACCTTCTTATCCACTACCTTTATAAAGAGGTGGCTGTGCCTGATGCTGCAGCACAGAGTCATACAATCCCATTCAAGTAAGCAAAAAAACTGGAGTATCAGACCCAGAAACCAAAATTGACAAGCTGTTGACCTTCTGTAGGCCATGAAGGAGATGCAGGCCTTACAGAAATGTCAAAAACCCTTTATTGTACTGATTAGCCACAGTCTTACAGATTGGTTTCATAGAAGTGGGTGACATCCAATATGGCTGCTCTAACAGCTTCTGCATGAGTTGTTTACCAACTTCTGAGACTCTTAAAGGCAAGACTAAGGCTTCAAGGAGAGGCTATACAGAGAAACCTGGAGCTGTAGAAACTGCATGTGCCACCATATGATGCCTCCCAATGATGTACATGGAGAAGTAAGGGCCCCATAGCAAAGATAAAACCAGGTCCACCACACAGGACAGAAGGGTTTCTGCCTAAACCCCTTTCAATGACCCTTGGGCCATTTTTCCACTGCTTCATTTTCTAAAAGTTGCTCCTTTAGAGAGTCCTGACCAAGTTTTCACCCCCAGTAGAAGAGAAGATGATCCCAACTAAGACTGGGACCCCTCTTTCCCTTGGCCCCATAGCAGTCGCATTGCCTGCCACTATGGTAGTTGCGCCCCGGTGCCTCCATTTGGCACCATTTTGTAGGGGCATTTGCCAACAGTAGCAATCATTTTAGGGAATATAATTTTAAATTTCTGTGGAATTCATCAGACATAAAGAAAAATCCCTATAACATTACAGTATGGGACTCTGTATGGAACCTCAATATGTTCATAATCAGAATGAGAATGCATTTTTACTAGAGATGAGCGAATCAACTGTAAATTAATCAGGTTTGACTCGAATTTTGTCACAATTTGAGGTGGATCTAAAGCCATATTTTTGGTGATTCAACTTAATTGAGAAGAGAGAGAGTTCTAGGAGACCTCAGAGTGTGATACACAAACTTTCTGGCCAATTGAATCACTTAAAATCAGGTAGAATTGACCTGAAGTTTGACACTTATAACCTGATTCGCCATTTTGACAAAATCCAAATTAGTCCTTTGTAATTTTATCATTTCTATTGGACTTGAACTTCAGAGATAATTCTGCTAATATAAGCATATGTTTCCAGGCATATTTTACTCCCTATGATTCAGTAGTCACTTTTTACATATGTTAAAAGTAAACTTCAGAGGACAGTCAAAAAATTACTTTTGACCGTATTTCACACCTTGAATTAGCCGTGTGTCAAAAAATGAAAGCTAATAGGCAGGGGCACCTAACGGATCATGACTGCCGATGCATGCTCACTGTCTCTGAACAGGTGGATATCACTCTTGGGGGTTTTGTTAACTAGAGTTGCACTTTTCATGCAAAGACTCATGTAAATGAACGTACAAAGCTCACGGAGAAACTTTACAAAGGTCAAGGAGAAAATAGCCGGATTTCAAAAGCCAAAACTTTTCAAGGATTTCTTCTGATTCCTATTACACAAGTTAGCCTCCTCCATCTCTTAATAGTTCTTCAATGACTTGTTGGTAGCCAGAACCTTTTGTTCTCTTATTATTTTCAGCTTTGTAGCGGAGGAATGAAAAAAATAATTATGGGTATGGAACTTTTTTTTTCACAGTAGAGTTTAAAAAGGACAAAACGTAAGGAAAGGAAAAAGATGAGGGCCCATTTATCTTATATTGACAGGACTAGCTTCAAAAGATGACCTTGAATCATAATCATCCTAATGAGCTGAAAATATTTCACTTTATCAAGTGAAACTATAATCAAATCAGTTTCTGAAAGCTCTACTAATGAGCAATTCTTTTGATGAAAAACATGGTTAACTGTCTTAGTCTGCAGGAGGTGCACTACAGCAAAGAGGCCAACTCATGACAACTCATTAGCTGACCTGGGGAGAGACTCATTTGAATGCTTTTGATAAAATTTTCAAGGCTTTTTACTTAAATTACAATTTATGCAGCTTAATACAAATAACATAATTTTTAGGGAGAACTATTAAAAGGACTTTAAAGTGGAAGGAACAAAGTCTGTTGACAACACTTGCCCTAATAAAGCCACCAAGAACTAGAAAATCTTAAAGCACCATGACTCAAGTCTCAAAAATATTCATCATCCCTAATTATTCCCAGGCTAATTTTATAAACTGGTTATGTCTAAGATATAATATACAGAAAACTAGTCATCAGTTGAACTCATAGACATTCAAAAATTGCTGGTCAAAATTTCTAAATGATTTATAGTTAAAATAATCATCATTGACCAAAAAATCATCTTCAAAAATATAGCCTTGTGTTCCGATTAACCAGGCATGCTGCTAAACTTTAATGTATTATGATAGGGGAAAGCTGTTTTACGACTGTACCTCTCAAGGGTTTCTCTATTATGCCAAATAAAAGTCATGCCTTAGACTGCTAAATATTACAAAGGGCTGACTCATGGCGAATTCGGGGATAACATGAGAAATTTGCTCATCAAAGCATTCTTCTTCTTTTTTTTAAATCAATGGTACAATTTCTTGAATGTAAAGTATAATCAAGCATTACACCGGCCGACAACTTTTATAAGATTGGAATCCACAGGACATAGATTTTATAGGTAGCATTATGATAACATACGTATAACATGAAAAAATTAACATGGGCTGAGAACATTTAAAAACTTAAAACATTATATTGCAGAACAACTGTAAGTTAACACCATCTGAAAACCTTTGAAAGGCTTAAATCATGATAATATAAGACACAAGTGAATTAAAATCTGCACACTATTGTCAAGGAGTACTATGCTCATTTTCTGGACCACAACCAGTGTACCCCAAAACTGCTACCAATGTTTCAAAACCATTCTGTGTGGTAGAAAGCTAAGTTACCCTTAGGCTCTTCATCAGAGCCTGATGTGAGGTCAGATGGACTTGGCTGCTAGGGACCCAAGTTACATCTGCAGAGCTAATAACAGAAAACTGGTGCACATATGCAGTGAGCCTTTGAGGAGCCGAAGCAGAGGATGGGAGTGTTAGTGGCTCTGACTATAGGTTGTGTCACAGTAGTTTCTTTCAGGGCTTTGATCCCTAAGGTCAATGCAGTGAGAGGAGAATGCACCCTTTCTTCCCTTGGCACATTCCCTGTAGTTGAGGCTCCTGCTTGATGGTAGTTTGGGGTGCCCTTGATGTTGGTAGTTGTATGGTTGCCTGGCAGTTTACAGTGTTGTAGGAGTCAGGAAACCAGGCCAGGGGTAGAAGAATAAATGTCTCTTTTTAGGAGTTGTAGTACATCCAATAATAATCTGTACACAGTTCAAGTCCTTTTCCCAGATAGCAAGATATGGAGGCTGGCACATTGGCAAATAATAGCACTTTTGTTACGCTGTCTTACTAAAGTCTCTGGATATCAACAGTTATCTGGCAATTGTGGCTGTTGTCTCCACCACGGGATACAGGTCTTAGAGGCACATCTGGCCAAGACATAGTTAAATGTAATGGGTGTCTTCACTGTAGTCCCTCACTAGCAGCAAAGTCTGATTAGCTGTAGTTGCAGGTTACCCTGCTAAATCCTATGCCATGAAGGTTCTAAGTTCTTTCTTTCTCTCACACATAGCTCTAAAAATAGCAACACCGCATCATTTGTCAAACAACATGATCTTAATTATAACAACATTTGATAACAATATTCCATGATAAAAACAGAAAATGAATCCCTGCCCACATAGAACAGGGGGCTACAATGGAGCACACAATCAATCTGGACAACGCATGCACAAAGGACCAATGAATAGTACTCAAAAGGGAATACAAGAGGGTACTGCTCCCAAACTTTTGCATGGCACTGTAATTGCAGCACCCGTTGACCTCTGGCTTTGGGTATATGACTCCCATATGACAGGTTACCTGTGATTTCAGCATATACCAATACACTGTACTTACCACGTACCTGTACCTGTACTTACCATGGCCGCAGTTCACTTCCGCTTTACCTTGGTTTATTGGCTTACTGCCAGAAAGAGTAGGTGCCCCAAAACATAAAATACCTTTCTGGTGAATATCCCATCCTGTAATATCGAGAAATGCCTTTTATTTTTATGCAAGTAAGGTTTTCACTGCACTGGGGGTTGGGCCGCCCAGGTTCACAATTGCTCCCACTATAACACTGTCCAGTGTCTCCCCCTTTTGTTCTATTGTTTCTGAGCCAGTAGCAATGACACAGAGGATGCCAAATACACTGAATGAGCAGCCACTCTCAGTGTGCACCAGAACCCTTATTTTAATAAAATTAAAAAGAAGCATTTCTCAAGATTATAGGGTCAGATTTTCACAAGAAAAGTATGGTTATGTTTCTGGTTCTCCACTCTATATGCCTATATTGAAACTTATTTTGGAGATGACAGACTTCAGATGAAAGTCGGACTGAACCTGTTGATTTTAGTGGGACAACTATCTAATGTATGTGTAGGAACGCGGTCTCCAATTCCTTCCTTGATGACAGATATCTGATGATTTCAACATTCCAAATCATTTTTACCTTCAGTAGTACATTCCCCTCTCCCAATCAATACATGCACCCTATGCCAAGTATTTATGGAAAAATAGCTAGGTAAAGTGGGCCCCTTTTCAAGGATTTTTTATTGAGGAAGAGGGTGAAAGATGGAACAAAGCCTTCAATTCCATCATGGAGCTCTGCAGCTACAATGGCATGTAAAACCAAAATAAATCCCATGAAAATAAAATTCAAATTCATCCAGGTGATCTCATTCTGTCTAAGTGTCAAATCAGGTATAACAAAAATTGAGTAGTAATTGGACAGATTTAGCTGTGTAACTTGGGAAGTAAAGAAACTCGATAAACCTCAGAGTTGGATCAGCTTCAATGAAGTCAATTAAGTCCTTCTCAACAAGCAAGGCTTGAGGTGCAAGGTGACAAGGGCGAGAGGCACTGGCTTTGTTCTACTTGGCATTTGACTTGCCATTTTTTGTTTCTTAAGGTTTATTGCAATCAAAAAAGATAAACTCAGGAATGAACTGTCAGAAAATAGAGACTGACCGTGGTTAAATAAAACATCCGATATCCACTTATAGGGGCAGAACACATCACAATAATGTTAGATGCTCAGCAACATTTACCGAGAGTGGTTTTCCTTAAAATAACTCTTCATAATGAGTTTTGCTTTTCCTGAAACTCCTGTGGGAAAAAAAGTCAAGAGCTTGAGAGTTCCAAGTCTTATTTATAATGAGTTTCCACAAACTGCAGTTAACCGCAAGCACTAATGTACAACGGAGAATTGGCAGAGATCTTGGCTTCTCCTTACATTTCTATTTCAATATAGTCTCAATACTACCACTACCACCATATGGAAGAAAGTAATGGGACACATTCCACCTACAGGAGATTTTATCTCATCCCATTCTAAGTTCATATGCATTAGTATGGAGTTTGACCCCCTTTGCAGCTAAAAAAAGCTTTCACTCTTCTGGGAAGGCTTCTGGGATTTTCAAGTCTATCAAAATAACACCTGCCAGGCTGGGCTCTGACTACACATAGTTCAGTTAACTCACCTAAATACAAACGTTGTTCACACACAGCTTTTAAGTGCGGCTTCCTCAGCCGTTCAGTCCAGCAGCATCCTGGCTATGACACCAACCATACCTTTGGGGGGAGATGGTCCAACAGTCCTCCCGACTCTGACCATGTGACGGTCTTCTCCTTCCAGGCTACACTGAGCCTTGTGGCCCCTCAGCCCTCGTGGCTGAGGCCACACAGAGCCTCCGCAGGCTTCAACCTCTCAGGCCTCCTCAGCCTTTCTTTCTCCAGGCTTCCTCAGCCTTGTGGCCCCCCAACCCTTCTGGCTGGGACCACACAGGCCCTCTCCAGGTCTGTTCCCTGGATCCCTCTCTCTCTCTAACACACAGTGCAGGTTAACTTATCACTGCCTGATTAATCCAGCTAGCCTCACCTGGGGCCAGGGAAAACCTATGACGGATTAGGGTATGTGAACTGGAAGACTCCCACTTCCAACCTGTCTCCCAGTCCAAGAAATCCAGCCCATGCAACATTAAACAAAAACAAGCTCCAACAACTATGCTTGCTGAAGCTATACCACTTCTGGATTTCAGTTCTCACCTGGAAAAACTGCCAAACCAGGCGAGATACACACCCCACACCTCACATTACTACACACATCACCACAGATGCTACAGTAAAGAACCTTTCAAAACTGGTCCCACAAAGTTTGAAGTCTAAAATTGTCTAAAATGTGTAATACTTGGCATTATGCTAGGTGACATAAGGCTTGAATGCAGCTGCTCATTTTTGTACTAATATTAATGCCAGAGGAGGTTTGGAGCTCTACCGTTATGGAGTCAACAGAGCTTTGGTGATTTTCGGCACTATGCACCTCAGCACTCGGCGAGCCCGCTCTGCAGCTTTACATGCTGATTTACTGTGGTTTCTAAATGCTTCCACTTTACAATAATATCACTCATGGATGATGTTGGAATATCTAGGAGGGAAGACATTTCAGGAACTGACTTGTAGCAGCAGTGGCATCCTATTACAGGACCATGCTGGAATTCAATGAGCTCTTTAGAACTAGCCATTCTTTCACAAATGTCTGTAAAAGCAAACTGCATGGCTAGTACTGGATTATATACACATGTTGCAATGGGACTCAAGGACACACTTGAATTCAATGATTGAGAAGTGAGTCCTGATACTTTTCTCCATATAATGTACAGTCATGGCCAAAAGTTTTGAGAATGATACAAATATTAATTTTTACAAAGTCTACTGCTTCAGTTTTTATAATGGCAATTTGCATATACTCCAGAATGTTATAAAGAGTGATCAGCTTAACAGCAATTACTTGCAAAGTTAATATTTGCCTAGAAAATGAACTTTATCCCCCAAAACACATTTCAACATCATTGCAGCCCTGCCTTAAAAGGACCAGCTAACATCGTTTCAGTGATTGCTCCATTAACACAGGTGTGGGCGTTGATGAGGACAGGGCTGGAGATCAATCTGTCATGATTAAGTAAGAATGACACCACTGGACACTTTAAAAGGAGGCTGGTGCTTGGCATCATTGTTTCTCTTCTGTTAACCATGGTTATCTCTAAAGAAACACGTGCAGTCTTCATTGCACTGCACAAAAATGGCCTATCAGGGAAGAGTATCGCAGCTAAAAAGATTGCACCTCAGTCAACAATCTATCGCATCATCAAGAACGTCAAGGAGAGAGGTTCCATTGTTGCCAAAAAGGCTCCAGGGCGCCCAAGAAAGACCAGCAAGTGCCAGGACCGTCTCTTAAAAGTGTTTCAGCTGCGGGATCGGGCTACCAGCAGTGCAGAGTTTGCTCAGGAATGGCAGCAGGCAGGTGTGAGTGCATCTGCACGCACTGTGAGGCGGAGACTCTTGGAGCAAGGCCTGGTCTCAAGGAGGGCAGCAAAGAAGCCACTTCTCTCCAGAAAAAACATCTGATATTCACACTGATATTCTGCAAAAGGTACAGGGAGTGGACTGCTGAGGACTGGGGTAAAGTCATTTTCTCTGATGAATCCCCTTTTCGATTGTTTGGGACATCTGAAAAACAGCTTATTCGGAGAAGACGAGGTGAGCGCTACCACCAGTCTTGTCCCATGCCAACTGTAAAACATCCTGAAACCATTCATGTGTGGGGTTGCTTCTCAGCCAAGGGAATCGGCTCTCTCACAGTCTTGCCTAAAAACACAGCCATGAATAAAGAATGGTACCAGAATGTCCTCCGAGAACAACTTCTCCCAACCGTCCAAGAGCAGTTTGGCAATCAACAATGCCTTTTCCAGCATGATGGAGCACCTTGCCATAAAGCAAAGGTGATAACTAAATGGCTCAGGGAACAAAACATAGAGATTTTGGGTCCATGGCCTGGAAACTCCCCAGATCTTAATCCCATTGAGAACTTGTGGTCAATCATCAAGAGACGGGTGGACAAACAAAAACCTACAAATTCTGACAAAATGCAAGCATTGATTGTGCAAGAATGGACTGCTATCAGTCAGGATTTGGTCCAGAAGTTGATTGAGAGCATGCCAGGGAGAATTGCAGAGGTCCTGAAGAAGAAGGGTCAACACTGCAAATATTGACTTGCTGCATTAACTCATTCTAACCATCAATATAAGCTTTTGTTACTCATAATATGATTGTAATTATATTTCTGTATGTGATAAAAACATCTGACAAACACACATAAAAACCAGAGGGCAGCAGATCATGTGAAAATATAATATTTGTGTCATTCTCAAAACCATGGCCATGACTATATGAATTCCACTCTGTCCATAACCATCTCTTTCTGTTGTTATCAGCTCTGTCTGTAGTTACATCACAATCAAGCTTTACAAGAATTAGACCAAAACCTCTTGCTTCCTTAGATGACATACCAGAACACAAACTCTTTATACCAAAATCTGTTGGCGCTAGCTAGACTGGAGTATGGACTCTAAGGAATCCTTTGGTTTGCACATTTACTTTGCTGCAGGGGGATTCTCATTTTATGGCCCACAGAATAGTCAAGGATTGGCAGTGGTGGCACTGTCAAAGCAAGGTGTGGTCAGCAAAGAAGCCAAGAGTCTTCACTAAAAGAGCAGCAAAGATGCAACAGGCCATGGCATGAGACAGGAGCAAAAGCAATGGCCAGAACTACAAGTAGCTGAACAGATACCAGGTATAGTAACTGACAGGCAAGGCAGATGTATAATTAGCAATAGGCATGGTATACTGAGGTCAAGGCAAGAGAGCAATAGCCAGGAATAGCCAGGTTTCATAGCCAGGAGTAGCTTAACAGACACCAGGCATAGTAACACACATGCAAGGCAGAGCAATAACCAGGAGTCAAGAAAAGGAGTACCACTACACCAGGTATGGTATGCTGAGGTCAGGAGTGTAGCTATAGGGGGTGCAGAGGTAGCAGCGCATTCAGGCCCAGGAGCCTGAGGGGACCCAAAGACCCTTTTGCCACATAAGAAGACACTGGTATTATAGAAAGTGCATGCTGGTGAAGGTGTTAGGTCAAGAATTAGCTATGTCCCTGCCTGAGGTCAAGGAAAGAGAGCAATAAGGAATAGCCAGGAGTAAGGACCAGGAGTAGTACTACAAATATCAGACATAGTATTCTAATAGGACTGTGGCAGAAGGCAGACTGCAGGCAGACCCTGCAGAAATGTCTAGTTGCTTAGTTGCTGACAGTAAAGACCCTCCAAAGAGTCTCTTAAAGGGGTTTTCGGACATAGTCATGTTGTCACAGCCCAGAAAATAAGATAGGAGCAATAAAGGTAAAAATTATACATTACAAAACTACAGCTACCTTCATAAATGATTATTTTAAAGAATGTTAATTAAACATAGAGAGAACTTGACAGTAGAGAACTTGGCAGTCGGAGTATAATTATACTGTAGAGTCACCATCGAAGAATTAATGAATTACACAGCTTTGAAATAATGGGCTATCCATGTAATGTAAGGCACTCCTTATAGCCACTGTCTGCTGTGGTTATTAGATGAGAGTCTTACATGGACAACCCCATTCCATGTGTCTTTTTAAGGCCTGTGAATGTCATAGGGGGTGCCCAGGCTCTTTGGATTTAGCCAGTATTTGTCTTACATGGTTGGACAATTATTTGAATGGCCATACATACAGTAATTCTGTAACACCCTAGAGTGGTGTTACCACTCCTATGCCTCTCTACTATCTCTTAAAGGCTAAAATAATGTATTTCCATGCATTTTATTCCAGATCCTACACAAATGTGCATTTAATGTAATGTTATGCAACTGTTTATAATATATAATGTGCCTGGTGTACCAGCAGGTGGCAGGAAACAAGGCAAAGCCAACTACCAGAGAGCCATTACTTCTGAGAGCCATTACTCAGAATGGAACTTTCCATTCTATTCTGACCCCCCTCTGGAGAGGAGTGGGCGAGTCCCACTTCGTGCAGGAAGGGTGGAGATCTAGTTAGAACCAGTGTTAGCAGTGCCCCCTGCTAGAGGAAGGTGGGCAGGGCACATCTCTGCTGGACGTGCCCACGCCAGCCAGAGCACCTTCAGGAGACCAAGGAGAAAAGTGCATCCTTGTGAAGTAATTCAAGTTTACAGCAGTGAGCAACAGAATTAGAGCAGAAGTATTTGCCTGCCAGTTATATGCTAAAACCTGCTAAGACAAAGCCACAGGATTGTTGTTTGAATGCATGTCTACTCAAGTAAAGCTGTGTTGGATTTCACCTCAAGGTCTGTACTTGTTTATTCCTTCATCCCACAATTATTCCCCCTATTTATTGCTTCAGAGCTGAAGCCTGGGGTTCAGCCATATCCAGGTAGGAGCATTGTCACCACTATAGACATTTCAGGCCACAATTACACCACTCAGCATTCCTACACCTGGGACGTGCATGTAAACATCCTCAGCGGGTCCTGGGGGGAGGCCGCCCGTTGCAATTCTACATTCTAAATGTTGCTATTAGAGGGGAAATATATGGTTGGCTGCAGCTTTCATGGGTGAGAAACATGACTCCCTAGGTTTTTTGTAAGCTAGACCAATTGTGATGGCCCCAAGCTGAAAATGTTTTTTTTCTCATGATACAAACCTTTTAACTTCTTTAATAGTATATATAGCAAGCTGTTCATTTTAAACTAAAATTTACCTTGTTCCACCACAAAATTGGAGTTGTGGATGCTATTGAGCTTGCCCCAAATGAAAAAAACTCTGTACATATGGCCTATTATGGAAAATGTACATCATAGTGTACATTTAGAAAGAATACAGCAGTTGCAAAGAGGGTCTTCATCTCTTGTGGACTTATGTCTCCAACATCATTCACATCTGTATCTATCCTACCTTTCCTTTCCTTTTCACATGACATAACTCAAAATTAGTGGTGTTCGATGACCAGACTTAAAACAAAAAAAAAAAACATGATTTGTCATACTCTGTCAGGAGTTGTTTATGCTTTATGTGCATATATGAGGCCACCCAGTGGTTGTGATATGTGTTGCAGCCTTTTGATGGTTATGATAGCATGTCACGATAATGTTGTAAAATTGCATTATGAGAAATTGGAGTCCTTAAAACACCTTCAGGACCTTACAATTTTACATTTTTGTGTTTTCGTTTTTTTACTCCCCGCCTTCTCGACGCAATAACTTTTTTCTTTTTTTTTCCATTCACATAGATGTATAAAAGATTGTTTCTTTGTGGAATAAGTTCCGCTTTCTAATGACATCATTTGCTAATGCCTAGGAGCTAGTTGGAAGCTGGAAAAAAAATCAAAATCAGGTGGAATCGGACTTCCGGTTCCAGCCCCGGTGATGTAGGGAGTGAGGCGCGGGACGCTCCAGCCTGATCCCGAGCAATCCTCAGAAAACAAAGTGATTATTGCGGAGATTTTCCACAAGATAAGGCGGAGAGGAGTGTGTGTGTGCTCCGGTGACTAAATGGAGCGATACATGACGAAAAAATCAAACAAACCTGCATCGGGATCTGCACGCCACAAGACAACGTGGCGCAACAAAATGGCGCCGGATTCTCCGGTGGCCTCGCAGGCCTCGGTAGGGGAAATACAGGAGGAATCGAGATAACTGACCTGGAGGAAGAACCACAAGCCACGGTAGACTATAAAAAGCTGGCGGAGTTGGTAGCCAGACAGATGGCACCGGATATATCTGAAACGCTGGCGCGCACAGTGGCGAACACATTACAAGGCCTGCAGAAAGAACTGCAGGAACAGGGCTAGCAGATTACAGCAATGGGGAGGAGAATCTTAACTGCTGAAAATGATGCAGATTACGCTCGCATTAAGATACAAGAAGTGCTGCAAGAGAATCAGCTCTTATGAGCAAAGGTTGATGATCTTCAGAACAGATCTCGCCATAACAACTTACGGATCCTGAATGTCCCTGAATCAGTACCAGCGGGGGAGCTGCGCAACATTTGTGAAAATCTTTTGGCCTCCATGTTGGGACTTGATAATAAATGTAAGGTGGAAAGAGCTCACCGTATAGGCCCCTTCCGACTTCAAGACCCTTCCACTGACGCCGCAGATGGAGCACCAGGAGTGGTAAGCAGGCTGCGACCCGTAATGGTTTGCTACTTGGATTACACAGATAAGGCAGCCATCTTGAAAGCGTATCAGCAACGCAAGGCACCCATTGTCTTGTTCAACACCAAGATTCTGTTTTTTGCTGACTACTCAGCTGAGGTTACCAAAAAGAGAAGAGCCTTTTCTATGATCTGTTCCGCTTTATTCAAGAAACAAGTCAATTTTGTGCTTCAATATCCAGCGATCTTGAGAGTATACGACGGTAATGGGGGATCGGTAACATATTCCACTCCTGAGGAGGCAGCAGGACTATTGGATTCCATGGACTTCACCATCAGCTCCAACAGACAAGCACCAACACGTAGCCACGACTGGATACGAGATATCAGAGAGGTGGAGAGCCGTCCTTCAAAAGCGAAGAGACCGGAGCAGAGCAAAAGAAGGGATTTTCCTCCCTGATGGAACTTTGTGATGTATAATGTTCTTTTATGAAGAGTTAGAGTTATATGACTCTGTAGTTATAACCAGATTGTGTTATGTTATAGAGCAGGAGGATCTTCTCAGAGTAGGGGAGATAAGCAGGGAGATGATTCAGATTATTGAAGGTTATTTATCTTGTTGAAGGTTGGGCTGGAGGGGACTGTGCTCATTTTCTGTATTATGGGAAGAAGTGAATTCAAAAAGTTGATTTGGAGGAGGAGAAAGGGCTTGGGAATAGAGAGGTGGGAGATATATTTCCAATCTTGCTTTGCTGTTGGTTTTGGGGGGGAGTAAAGGAATAGTTTATAAGGGGGATCCTGTTGTCTCATGCCAGTTATTTAATAAGGGAATGCTCAAAGGTCGTCTTAAGCCTGGGAAGATATCTTTCATTGAGCTAGCATGGGGATAATCTCCTGGAATATTAAGGGGTTAAAGTCCCCCCAAAAACGTTCTCTTATTCTGAATCATCTAAAACGTCTAAAAGCGGACGTGGCCATGCTCCAGGAGACGCATCTGCTGAGGGAGGACTTTATAAGGATGCAAAAACAGTGGGTGGGAAAGGTGTTGGGGACCCCGGCAGAAAATGGCAAGGCAGGGGTGATAGTCCTGTTACATAAACGTTTGCAAGCTCAAGTACTAGGGACTGATCACGCTGAGGAGGGTCGCATGGTGAAGTTGCTTCTTGCCACCCCGATGGGTAATATCAGTCTATATAATCTTTATGGCCCTAATGGGTCTAACCAGGCTTTTTTCTCCCAAATTACATCTCTGCTGGTAAATGATCCGGTCCCACTTAAAATAGTTGGAGGTGACCTTAATACGGTGGTCCAATCTGGGGAGGATAGACGGGGCGGTGGGAGATCAGAGGTACCATCAAGACCGAGAGATACTGTCTTAAATGCCTTTTTGTCCACAAATGAGCTGAACGACATTTGGAGAAAAGAGTATCCTTATGCACAAGAGTACAACCACTATTCGCATGCTGCAAACTCATGGTCAAGAATTGACTATTTGCTGGTCAGCCCATTATTGGAGAAAAGGGTGGTGGCTACGGGTATTGAAGATCTGGTTATTTCCGACCATGCCCCGATTTGTGTAGATCTCTGTGATAAGACATATACGGGAGGGGAATATATATGGCGGTTTCCGTGATGGCAATATGAGGATGAGGATTTCAAAGATATGTTGCGGGGGTGGTGGTTTGAATTTGCATCGGACAATGTTGATCATAGGGACAGGGCAGCGCTATTCTGGGAAACCTCAAAGGCAGTACTTAGAGGCAAAATTATCTCTCATTTAATGTATAAAAGAAAGGCTAGTCAAAAACAATATGAGATCGCTAGTGAAACCCTCAGGGATAACTAATTTAGAGTTGAGCGAACGTGTTCGTAACGAGCACTGTACTGCCCGGATCCCCTGCGTTCGCATGGGCGCAAGCATCCGGATCCATTGGGTGAGGAGGACGGATCCGGATGGCTGCGCCCATGCGAGCACAGGGGATCCGAGCAGTACAGTGCTCGTTACGAGCACGTTCGCTCAACTCTAATAACTATACAAAGTTTACGAGGGATCCGACTCAGGAGCATAAGATTGCCTGGGTTACTGCGAAAGCAGCTTTTGAACAAGCATTGGCAGACAAGGAGAGGTATAAAGGTTCTATCAAGAATTCCACATATTTTGGATAGTCACATATTTTGGATATTCATAGTTTGGCAATAAAATGGGCAGTTTAATGGCGCGTCTGGCCAAAGTAGCCAAAGGGATAAAACCAATAGTAAGACTTAGGCGGGGGGAGGGGGCATTGACAACTAAACCCAAAGAGATTAATGACATTTACTTGTCTTATTTTAAGGCCTTGTATTCAGGGGACAACTTTGATAAGTAAAAGGCGAGTGACTTTCTGGGCCGTCTCTCCCTCCTTAAGTTATCGCCAGAGCAAGAAACATCGCTAAACGCCCCTATATCGTTATCTGAAGTGCAGGGAGCAATTGGAGCATTACCAACGGGCAAAACACCAGGCCCAGATGGGTTTTCTGGAGAATATTATAAAATGTTAAAGGACCATATAGCTCCCATTTTAGAGAAATGGTATAATGAGTTCTCACAAGGTCAGCCATTGTCTGATGTGGCAAATTTGGCACACATTTTTCTGCTACCGAAGCCAGACAAGGATTTAACTAACCCTGCATCTTACTGTCCGATTTCATTAATAAATGTGGATATAAAAATAGCTTCTAAAATTATGGCAAATAGATTGAGCCATATCCTCCCTTCTTTGGTGGGTAAACATCAAGTGGGTTTTGTTCAGGGCAGATCAGCATTAACTACCATCAGAAAGGTCCTGACTGTGTTGGACGAGGTGAGGACTCACCCTGGGGCCCACTCTCAGCCAGCCATATTAGCCTTGGATGCAGAAAAAGCTTTTGACAACATATGGTGGGGCTGGCTGGGAGTGGTGTTGGATTACATGCAGTTTTCAGGGAAATTCCGCACATTTATTGCTGGGCTCTACTAAAGACCGGTCGCGAGGGTAAGTGCAGGAGGATTGCTTTCGGACCCCTTACCTCTAAGAAAAGGAACACGTCAGGGTTGCCCTCTTTCCCCATTGCTCTTTACTCTGGCACTGGAGCCTTTGGCTATATATTTTCAGCAGGAGAAAGAGATTACCGGGATAGCGGTGGGGAGGGAGAAGGTGAAATTGGCAGCATTCGCGGATGATATTTTATTGTTTTTGGCTAATCCAACCAATGATCTGGGGAGAGTTTTTGGGATCTTAGAGGAGTTTGGGAGGGTGTTTGGCTTCCGAATTAATGCATCTAAAAGTGAATTGCTATGTTTAAAAGCCAACTTGTCAACAAAGGAGAGGGTGGAGGTGGGACCAACGATCGCCTTGGCAAAGACATCTATAACTTATTTGGGGATATCGGTTGGTAAAACACCAGAATCCTTATATCATCTCAATTATCCACAGCTACTTAGGAAAATTGAGAATGAACTAAAAGGATGGGAAAGGCTACCACTGGCTTTATTGGGACGGTGTTACCTAATAAAAATGATATCTTTTGCCAGACTGTTGTATCCCCTTTAGATGATCCCCTTGCTTCTCACTCACAGGGATGTGGATAAACTACAAAGAATGTTTTCGGGATTCATATGAAGGAGGAGGAGGCCACGAATATCTATGGCAAAATTATCCTTGCCCAAAGTTCAAGGAGGAGTGGGTTTCCCACATTGCCGGGGTTCCAATTTAGCATGTTTGATGCGCCATGTGTCTGATTGGCTTAACCATTCCACCCATCATTCCAACTATGAGTTGGAGAGCCAGTTAGCTAGACCATGGCAACTGGCCTCATTGTAACATATCCCTTACTCAAAACTTCCAACAGAGGTGAAACAATGTCTGGTCCTTAAAGATACTATAGCTGCCTAGAAAGAAGTGAGACATAGGTTTAAGTTGTCTTACCAGATATCTAAATATGTGCCTCTGTAGGGGAACCCTGCATTTCCCCAAGGTCAAAATAACAGAATGTTTGAGAAATGGAAGATAGGAGGAATCAGAACATTACGAGACCTGTGGCACTTGGGGGAGCATCGGTGGTTAACAATATCAGAACTACATGAGCAATTTAAGGTACAGTACAATTGACTGACTTCTTGTCTCTTTCTCAGGTCAAAGCATTTTGTTATAGTCTGTGTATCTCTGTGACAATGACTTTGATGACTACTAGAGATGAGCGAGTAGTGAAATATTCGAAAGTTCGAAATTCGATTCGAATAGACCGCGAAATTCGACTATTCGACCGAATATCGAATCCCATTAAAGTCTATGGGGAAAAAATGCTCGCCACTTGGAAATCTCAATTCGACCACTTGGAGGTCACCAAGTCCACCCTGAAACCTCAGAAAAGGATGCCAACACTGCTGGAATGCAACTGGGACAGCAGGGGAAGCATGTCTGGGTGCATATAACGCGCCCAAGTCGCACTATTACGCCACTATCACAGCCTCTCAACAATACACTCCAAAGACAATGTAACCTCTCTGTAAAGTGAGACCATACAAGGAAACCTTCTTTCCTCTACATAGCCATGGACCCCAAGCCAAACTAGACATAAAAGAAGATGAAATTCTGCACCCCTTAAAATGACGTTGCCTATGACAACCACAGATGGCATAGGCAAGGGGGAAAGCAAATAGACCCCACCCCTAATTGTCATTGTGTGTGTGTGTGAAATGTGGTCAGACATGTCTTCTTTAAAATGTAAAAACAACTCAAACACATGCAGAAGCCTTCAAATGCCCAAATTGTTGGCGCTAGAGATGTCAGTGACCCGACCTGGCCCAGTGTCATGTCTAGCAGGTAAAGCAGTGGGGATGTTGAGGGATGCGTAGGACCGCAAAAGGCAGGAAGAGGCCGTGGGCTGGCCAGAGGCTCATGGAAAATTTTGTGGAGGCCCAAGAGGTGAGACGTCTTAAAAATTGTGTGGAGGCTAAAGAGGTGAGACCTCTAAAAATTATGTGGAGGCCCAAGAGGTGAGACGGGGTTAAAAAATTATGTGGAGGCCAAGAGGTGAGACCTCTAAAGATTTTGTGGAGTCCAAGAGGTGAGACCTCTTAAAAAATTATGTGGAGGCCCAAGAGGTGAGACCTCTTAAAGATTTTGTGGAGGCCCAAGAGGTGAGACCTCTTAAAGATTTTGTGGAGGCCAAGAGGTGAGACCTCTTAAAAATTATGTGGAGGCCCAAGAGGTGAGACCTGTTAAAAATTATGTGAGGCCCAAGAGGTGAGACCTCTTAAACATTTTGTGGAGGCCCAAGAGGTGAGACCTCTTAAAGATTTGTGGAGGCCCAAGAGGTGAGACCTCTTTAAATTATGTGGAGGCCCAAGAGGTGAGACCTGTTAAAAAATTATGTGGAGGCCCAAGAAGGTGAAGACCTCTTAAACATTTTGTGAGGCCGCAGAGGTGAGACCTTATGTGGAGGCCCAAGAGGTGAGACCTGTTAAAAATTATGTGGAGGCCCAAGAGGTGAGACCTGTTTTGTGGAGGCCCAAGAGTGAGATTTAAATTTTGGAGGCCCAAGAGGTGAGACCTGTAAAAATTTTGTGGAGGCCCAAGAGTGAGACCTCTTAAACATTTTGTGGAGGCCCAAGAGGTGAGACCTCTTAAAGATTTTGTGGAGGCCCAAGAGGTGAGACTCTTAAAAATTTTGTGGAGGCCCAAGAGGTGAGACCTGTTAAAATTTATGTGGAGGCCCAAGAGGTGAGACCTCTTAAACATTTGTGGAGGCC
>ONZH01014657.1:0-27909 GCA_900303285.1 Rhinella marina
AAAAAAAAAAGCCTTTTCATTGCACCTGTACTTTGCGTTCTCTTGCAAAATAATTGTATATACGTAGTGTTCATACACACCGTCTGATCTGTTTGTACACGGCTGTGTACCTAGAAATATAAAAAAAAAAAGCCTTTTCATTGCACCTGTACTTTGCGTTCTCTTGCAAAATAATTGTATATACGTAGTGTTCATACACACCGTCCTGATCTGTTTGTACACGGCTGTGTACCTAGAAATATAAAAAAAAAGCCTTTTCATTGGCACCTGTACTTTGCGTTCTCTTGCAAAATAATTGTATATACGTAGTGTTCATACACACCGTCTGATCTGTTTGTACACGGCTGTGTACCTAGAAATATAAAAAAAAAAAGCCTTTTCATTGGCACCTGTACTTTGCGTTCTCTTGCAAAATAATTGTATATACGTAGTGTTCATACACACCGTCTGATCTGTTTGTACACGGCTGTGTACCTAGAAATATAAAAAAAAAAAAGCCTTTTCATTGGCACCTGTACTTTGCGTTCTCTTGCAAAATAATTGTATATACGTAGTGTTCATACACACCGTCTGAACTGTTAGTACACGGCTGTGAAGGCAAAATATTGTAACCAAAAAAAAATAAAATGCGGAGGGGGCTAGCGGAATCGGACGTGGACGAGGACGGGGGCGCGGAAATGCTGTTGGTGGCCTTGTTGAAGCCAGTGGGGATACAATGCGTGCTGGTGAGGGTCAGCCAGGATCCCACTCATCCAGAATCCCTGCCTTTATGGGACAGTTAAGCAGGGGCGGGTTACACCGCTGTTGAGGCCTGAGCAGGTTGAACAGGTGGTGCAATGGATAGCCGATAGCGCTTCCACACAGTTGTCCACCAGCCAGTCATCCACACAGTCTCACTCTGACCCTCCTTCCTCCACACCTGGCCAACAGAGTCATCCCACCATTGACCCCTCCCAGGAGCTCTTTTCGGGTCCTTTTTCAGATGTGCCGGAAGAATCCCAGGAGCTAGCAGAGGAATTTGTTTGTAGTGATGCCCAACCACTTGAGTATTCGCCATCTCCTGCTGATGTGGACCCTGAACCAGCATCTGTTATCATGAGCGATGATGATGATGAGACGCAGTTGCCATCAAGGGAGGCTGTTGGAATGTCCAGTGGGCAGGAGGAGGAGCAGAGTGAGGAAGTGGAAGAGGAGGTGGTGGATGACGAAATGACCGACCCCACTTGGCCAGGGGTGATGTCCAGCGGGGAAAGCAGTGGAGAGGTGGTGGTCTGCGCAGCACCGAAAAAGGCAGCAAGAGGCAGAGGGATGTCCAGAGGCAGAGGGATGTCCAAGGCAGAGGATGTCCAAGGCAGAGGGATGTCCACAGGCAGAGGGATGTCCACAGGCAGAGGACAGTCCAGACAGAGAAGTGAGGCCACAGCCAGCAGGGCCGAAGCTGTTCCCGGCAGCGGGCAGTCGCGCGAAGCTCCCCCATCGAGGCCTCGTACTTCTGTGGTGTGGAGATTTTTTAATGTTTGTGCGGATGACAAACTGAGCGCGGTTTGCACACTCTGCCACTCAAAACTGAGTAGGGGCTCTGAGAAGAGCAATCTGACCACCTCAGGCATGCGGCGTCACTTGGAAGTCAAGCACTGGGCTGAGTGGGAGAGAGCAAACGCAATACAACCTGCGCCCGGTCTTGCTGCCACTGCCTCTTCCCCTTTGTTGTGTGCTGCCACTGCGGTCCAGACCTCCAGCCAGGACACCTCCACATCTGCCTCTGCCTCGGCTACTTTGGGGCCTTCTCCTTCAGCCTCCCCTTCCCCCGCCTCTTCGCCTGCACCTTCACACTCCTCGTCCCAACAACTGTCCATCTCGCAGGCGTTCGACCGCAGGCGGAAGTACGCCTCGAGTCACCCCCAAGCCCAAGCCTTAAACTGCCACATCTCCAAACTGCTGGCCCTGGAGATGTTGCCGTTTAGGCTTGTGGAGACGCAGGCCTTCCGCGACCTGATGGCGGCTGCCGCACCTCGCTATTCCGTCCCCAGCCGCCACTACTTTTCCCGGAGTGCCGTCCCCGCCCTGCACCAGCACGTGTCGCGTAACATCAGGCGGGCCCTGAGGTACGCAGTCAGCGCAAAGGTCCACTTGACCACCGACTCGTGGACAAGCGCTTGCGGCCAGGGACGATACATCTCTTTGACGGCACACTGGGTGAATGTAGTGGAAGCGGGGACGGGGTCGCAAACAGAGACGGCCTACCTACCACCCCCGCCCAAGATTGCCAGCATGGGTTCTGATAAACCCCCCTCCTCCTCCTCCTCCTCCTCTGCCTTAACATCGCCCTCAGCCGCTAGCTGGAAGCGTTGCAGCACTGGCGCGGGGAGACGTCAGCAGGCGGTGCTTAAGCTCATCAGCTTGGGCGACAGGAAGCACAGCGCCCCAGAGGTGAGGGACGCCATATTGCAGCAGACGGAGATGTGGCTGTCGCCGCTGCAGCTAGGACCAGGCATGGTCGTGTGCGATAACGGCCGTAACCTGGTGGCGGCTCTGGAGCTTGCCGAACTCAATCACGTACCATGCCTGGCCCACGTTTTTAATCTGGTAGTCCAAAAATTTCTAAAGACTTACCCCAACCTGGCAGAGCTACTGGTGAAAGTGCGGCGCTTGTGCGCTCACTTTCGGAAGTCAACTGTAGCTGCTGCTAGCTTAAAAAAACTCCAGCAACGCCTCCATTTGCCTGAACATCGGCTGTTGTGCGACCTGCCGACTCGCTGGAATTCCACCTATTCCATGTTGGCCAGGGTGTGTGAGCAGCAGAGAGCATTGATGGAGTACCAGATTATGAATCCACGCGTGCCTCCAACTCAGCTCCCTCAGTTTGCCAACCACGAGTGGCCATGGATGGCAGACATATGCGATGTACTGCGTATCTTTGAGGAGTCCACCAAGAAGGTCAGCAGCGAGGACGCTATAGTGAGCGTAACCATCCCGCTCCTATGCGTCCTTAAAGAATCACTCATCGCAATAAGGGAGAACGCATTGCACGCAGAGGAGACGGGGGTAGGAGGAGACGCAACGGAGCTACACAGTCAGACCACACTTTTGTCTGCTTCACGGTGGCAGTTGCAGGAGGAGGAGGAGGATGAGGAGGAGGAGGACGACGTGGAGGTGGCTGTGGAAGAGGAGGAGGATGCTGGCGGCGAGGGTAGCAGTCAGGCTGTGTGCGTCCCATTGGTTCAGCGCGGATGGGGCGGAGAGGAGGCGGAAGAGGAAGAGGAGGAAATGGCAAGTGATCCTTCTGGTGGGGGCAGTGAGGTCATGCCTATTCAGAGTCTGGCACACATGGCTGACTTCATGCTGGGCTGCTTTTCCCGGGACACACGTGTTGTCCGGATAGTGGAGAACAAACTGTACTGGGTCTTCGCAATCCTGGACCCCCGGTATAAAGATAACGTCTCCTCTTTTATTCCGGTAGAGGAGAGGACGAATCGATTGCTGGAATACCAGAGGGAACTCGTGCAGAACATGATGGAGATTTTCCCACCCACCATCGCTGGCGGCAGAGAGGAGAGGGTCTCCCAGAGTCCCTCAACATCGATCAGGCCCACAGCCACCAGGGGAACACTCTCCAAGGTGTGGGACACGTTCATGGCACCCCCTCGTGCAACTTCCATCACTGCGGGGCCCGCTATCAGCAGGAGGGACAAGTATCGGCGGATGTTGCGGGAGTACCTGGCAGACCGTACCCCTGTCCTCCCCGATCCCTCGGCGTCCTACACTTACTGGGTCTCCAAGTTGGACACGTGGCTGGAACTGTCCCTGTACGCCTTGGAGGTGCTTGCCTGCCCTGCCGCCAGCGTGCTATCAGAAAGGGTGTTCAGCGCAGCCGGGGGCATTATAACCGATAAGCGCAGCCGCCTGTCAACCGACAGTGCCGACAGGCTGACGCTAATCAAAATGAACAGCAAGTGGATTGACCCGGACTTTGCTTCTCCAACAGTGGAAAGCAGCCAAAAGTGAAGTGCCATCTGTATGAAGTGCCATTTCCTCCTCCACCTCCTCCTCCTCCTCCTTAACCGCCGTAGAATTGCTCCGTAAATAAAAAAATTTATATATTTATGGCTCACCTCTTGGGCCTCCACAAAATTTTTAAGAGGTCTCACCTCTTGGGCCGCCACATAATTTTTTAAGAGGTCTCACCTCTTGGGCCTCCACATAATTTTTAAGAAGGTCTCACCTCTTGGGCCGCCACATAATTTTTAAGAGGTCTCACCTCTTGGGCCTCCACATAATTTTATCGAGGTCTCACCTCTTGGGCCTCCACATAATTTTTAAGAGGTCTCACCTCTTGGGCCTCCACATAATTTTTAAGAGGTCTCACCTCTTGGGCCGCCACATAATTTTACGAGGTCTCACCTCTTGGCCTCCACATAATTTTATCGAGGTCTCACCTCTTGGGCCTCCACATAATTTTTAAGAGGTCTCACCTCTTGGGCCTCCACATAATTTTTAAGAGGTCTCACCTCTTGGGCCTCCACATAATTTTAAGAGGTCTCACCTCTTGGCCTCCACATAATTTTTAAGAGGTCTCACCTCTTGGGCCTCCACATAATTTTTAAGAGGTCTCACCTCTTGGGCCTCCACATATTTTAAAGTCTCACCTCTGGGCTCACATAATTTTTAAGAGGTCTCACCTCTTGGGCCTCCACATAATTTTTAAGAGGTCTCACCTCTTGGGCCTCCACATAATTTTTAAGAGGTCTCACCTCTTGGGCCGCCACATAATTTTTAAGAGGTCTCACCTCTTGGGCCTCCACATCATTTTATCGAGGTCTCACCTCTTGGGCCTCCACATAATTTTTAAGAGGTCTCACCTCTTGGGCCTCCACATAATTTTTAAGAGGTCTCACCTCTTGGGCCGCCACATTAATTTTTAAGAGGTCTCACCTCTTGGGCCTCCACATAATTTTTAAGAGGTCTCACCTCTTGGGCCTCCACATAATTTTATCGAGGTCTCACCTCTTGGGCCTCCACATGATTTTTAAGAGGTCTCACCTCTTGGGCCGCCACATAATTTTATCGAGGTCTCACCTCTTGGCCTCCACATAATTTTTAAGAGGTTTCACCTCTTGGGCCTCCACATAATTTTTAAGAGGTCTCATCTCTTGGGCCTCCACATCATTTTTAAGAGGTCTCACCTCTTGGGCCTCCACATCATTTTTAAGAGGTCTCACCTCTTGGGCTTCCACATAATTTTTAAGAGGTCTCACCTCTTGGGCCTCCACATAATTTTTAAGAGGTCTCACCTCTTGGGCCTCCACATAATTTTTAAGAGGTCTCACCTCTTGGGCCTCCACATAATTTTTAAGAGGTCTCACCTCTTGGGCCTCCACATAATTTTTAAGAGGTCTCACCTCTTGGGCCGCCACATAATTTTTAAGAGGTCTCACCTCTTGGGCCTCCACATAATTTTAAGAGGTCTCACCTCTTGGGCCTCCACATAATTTTATCGAGGTCTCACCTCTTGGGCCTCCACATAATTTTTAAGAGGTCTCACCTCTTGGGCCTCCACATAATTTTTAAGAGGTCTCACCTCTTGGGCCTCCACATAATTTTTAAGAGGTCTCACCTCTTGGGCCTCCACATAATTTTAAGAGGTCTCACCTCTTGGGCCTCCACATAATTTTTTCGAGGGCTCACCTCTTGGGCCTCCATATAATTTTTTCGAGGGCTCACCTCAAGCTAACTTTGCGCACTCATTAAAATATTTTCACAACAAGGACCTAAGAGCCCTCGATGGGAGAGCTTTGTGTGGGGGCCTGTTATAGGGAAGAGATGCGGCCCTGCGGGCTCTAGCCTGCCTTCTCCATGAGCCTCTGGCCAGCCCACGGCCTCTTCCTGCCTTTTGCGGTCCTACGCATCCCTCAACATCCCCACTGCTTTACCTGCTAGACATGACACTGGGCCAGGTCGGGTCACTGACATCTCAAGCGCCAACAATTTGGGCATTTTAAGGCTTCTGCATGTGTTTGAGTTGTTTTTACATTTTAAAGAAGACATGTCTGACCACATCTCACACACACACACACACACAATGACAATTAGGGGTGGGGTCTATTTGCTTTCCCCTTTGCCTATGCCATCTGTGGTTGTCATAGGCAACGTGATTTTAAGGGGTGCAGAATTTTATCTTCTTTTTTGTCTAGTTTGGCTTGGGGTCCATGGCAATGTAGAGGAAAGAAGGTTTCCTTGTATGGTCTCACTTTACAGAGAGGTTACATTGTCTTTGGAGTGTATTGTTGAGAGGCTGTGATAGTGGCGTAATAGTGCGACTTGGGCGCGTTATATGCACCCAGACATGCTTCCCCTGCTGTCCCAGTTGCATTCCAGCAGTGTTGGCATCCTTTTCTGAGGTTTCAGGGTGGACTTGGTGACCTCCAAGTGGTCGAATTGAGATTTCCAAGTGGCGAGCATTTTTTTCCCATAGACTTTAATGGGATTCGATATTCGGTCGAATAGTCGAATTTCGCGGTCTATTCGAATCGAATTTCGAACTTTCGAATATTTCACTACTCGCTCATCTCTAATCATTATATGATTGTACTCCAAAATGGCTTGCAAAATATGACTTGTGCTGCACAAAAACAAGCTGCTCTAATGCTACATCAATGAACTATTAGTCATGGCTGTTGAGCACAGTGATATCCTCAGGATAGGTCATCAATATCAGATCGGCTGGGGTCCGACACCCGGAACCCCCACCGATCAGCTGTTTGAAGAGGAGGCACATGCCGTATCAGCGTTGCCTCCTCTTCGTTGTTTACATGCTGGCCATAACGGGGTAGTGGTGAGTAGGTGTAATTACACCTAAGCACCCCATTCATTTCTACGGGAAGAATCGCTTCCATATAAGCTGTATACATATATGGCGCGCGCCTCCTCTTCAAACAGCTGATCGGCGGGGGTATAGGGTGTCAGACCCCAGCCGATCTGATATTGATGACCTATCCTGAGGATAGGTCATCAATATATATAACTCGGAAAATCCCTTTAAGTTACATCACAGTAATTGGCTGCAGGAGCAACAAATAAAGTTAAGCTTCATGGGGAAGGGGGGCACCAGGCTAAATCTTTGCCCAGGGTACAGAACAACCTACTGTAGCGTCACATCTGCATGGGGATCACTGTTTCCTTTGCATTCATTTTTACTTTTATTTTCTTGATATTTAAATTATGTAGCTATCATTCCATATAGTATATTAATTAAAAATTCAGAATCAGAACTTTGTACTATTTGGCAGGGTTGTACTGGTCAACCAGAGTACCAGTGGGACCCCCAGTGGCTCTATCCCAACAGTCGTCTCAAATCACCCAGCAGAAGGTAACACAATTTAGAGGTGACTTTGGAGCCAACCACATGTCATTAGAGTCTTTCTCTTAAATAGCATTTTAAACCGTATTGAAGATTTCATGTGTGCAAACATTAAAATGAAGATCACAGGTATATATGGACGCTAAAATGAAAACAAAAAAAAACTTTATTACTAATATCCTTATTAAAAATTGGGTGAAGAAACACGCCCTTTAATACCCAAAGAATGTGGTATACAACAACTAATATGCCTGATTAATAGCTCAATAATCCTTGACTAATATTTGGTGATCAACCAGGCAAAAAGTTACTATCCCCACTAGTCTGGATTGGTTATATCCCCATTGATCCAATGGTAGATTTTAGAGTATTCTCAATTTAATCCAGACTTGGGAATGACAGAAGGTCAGTGGAAGTGGAAGAGTTCTCTATTATTAACCACAATCCACCAATGTCCCGCCAAGGCTACAGGTATTCCCCAGCCTCAGTCTTTTCATCCCCGGCCTTTACGTAATGAACAACAAGTGCCTAGGTCTAAGTGGCCAACACTGGTTTGTCTAGGAGCAGCTCAACGCGTTTCTGGATATCTATCTGTCCTCAGGAGCCTACATCTTCTAACTCAGGAGTCCCTTGCCACTAAAGTTCAGACAAACAAACACACAAGAGCACACAAAACTAGTGTTCTCTGATGCACTGTTACCTACGAAGTCGCGTTCTACGAGCATTAATGGTTCTTTTAAACAACTATCTATAAGGACCATATTAGAGGGTGGTGGGAGATACAGACGTTAGAGACGTATCTGAAATTGGGCGTTGTGCGTCGGGGACTCAGGATCCCACTCATGCCAGTGACTCGTATACGTTCCCCTAAGTTCTTGAAGAAGTGGGAAAGAGAGTTAATTAACTCATCTCTGCATTTGATGTCTCTCTTATTAGAGGAGAAACTTATAGTATATGAGAGAAATAGTACTATCCTCAAGGAGCAAATTGAGGGGGTTAAGACATTCTCTAATCACCCTAAATTCCCACGTAAAGAAAAGGCACTGCAGCAAACCATCGAAAGATTCACTGCCCAAATCAAGGAGCGTAAACACTATCAGTATGTCAGGGACACTTCAGATTTTAAGGACGGCAATATCTTTGATTATAGTCAGAAATCCAGCAAGGCGTTAGAGGGGGATACTGAACCATCCTTATTGGAGGGGGAGACGGAGAGTGTCTGCAGTAGGGCCCAGAATTCACAATTAGCCAGCACCGTTTCGAGGTAGAACTTATATAGGGAGATGTAGCAGAGGTTCCCGATCTCTGGGTAATTTTTTAGGGAGGAGTCAGCCTATGTACGACTACCTCCTGAGAGACAGGAAATAAGAACTAATAAGGAGCATCAGATCTCATCAGATGATATGCAGATCATTAATCTCTCAAGTAGACCACTGAAACAGTGCTGAAATAAAAGTCTGAAGTAGGGGCTTATTGTTTGTCCCCACAAATAGATTCAACCTATTTGATTGGGTGAAGGATCTTCATCTTTTTGTACACAAATTAAAATGGAAAAAAAATATTTGCGACACATGATAGGGCTCAGTGTGAGTCTATGGGGATTGATATTGAAGGTATAGCAGATGTACAGCTGCTGGCAGAATTATGGTAAGAAGAAAATAGGAATCTTGGGAAAGGACCATTTACTAAGTTGAAGCCCAAATCCTTGAAGAATCCACCTATTGGGGATAATACTCCCTGTGATATCTTTTTGAAGGTGGTTACAGATCAGTTGAGGATATTAGAAGGACTTAGAATGGGCCACAGTAATGTGACACATGAGGAGATTGAGGGTTTAAGAGCATTAGAGACTGACCCCTCAATAGTCATTAAGCCCTACGATAAGCAGGGCAATATCGTGATCTTGGATCACCAGCAATACACAGACATGTGTTTGAATATTTTCAATGACCCTCTCTGTTATCAAATCCTACCCTCCAATCCAATGATGATGGATCGCAAAGAACTCCATATCATCCTGTCTCAGGCCTTGCAATCCAAATTAATTAGCAAAGCGGAATTTTGATTTTTGTTGCCTCCACATCCACTAGCGGCATATTTCTATGGTCTCCCAAAGGTGCATAAAGGGCTGAACCCATTGAAGGGCAGGCCGATTGTATCTGGTACTGATAGTCTAACGCACCCTATTAGTACCTACATGGACCAGATCTTGCCTCCCCGGCCTTGTCCTCTTATGTGAGAGATTCGATGGATGTTATCAAAAGAATCAATGGCATCCAAGTGGAATCAGACATCATGTTAGGGCTCTTTCACATCACTGTTAGCGATTCCGTTCTGGCTTTCCGTTATAACATCATTATAACAGAAAGAAACGGGACTTTGTTTTCCGTCCAGCATAACGGAAACCAGACGGATCCGTTATGCTTTGCCATAAGCTTCTATTATGACGGACCAAACGGAATGCCTCTTAAAGGTGTCTGTTTTGATTTCGGTCCTAGGAATTCCGTTTCTTTCCGTTATAACATCGCCAGAACGGAATCCCTAACGGTGATGTGAAAGAGCCCTTAGCTAGTTTGGATGTGGAGGCACTTTATAGTTCAATCTCGCATGATAAGGGCTGTGAAGCGGTCTCCCTATATTTGCAGGAATGTGGCACTCATTATCAGCACAATAAATTTGTACTTCAATTTATGAAATTCATTTTGGAACACAATACGTTCATATTTAATAACAAATATTATCATCAATTGAAAGGAGTTGCCATGGGGAGCCCGTATGCCTCAACGTTTACCAATTTGTATCTAGGCAGATGGGATCGTGAGATTGTCTCGGGAGAAGAGCTAATGGAATGGACATCGTCGATTGTCTTGTGGTTAAGATACCTTGACGATGTTCTGATCCTGTGGCAGGGGGATGCTGTATCCTTCAATTCTTTTGTCAATAGGCTGAATGATAACAACTGGGGCCCCTTCTTCACAAATGAACTACATCCCTCAAATATTATGTTTCTGGATTTGACTATATTCAGGAATACGGATGGCACTCTTGGCACTCAGCTATTTAGAAAACAAACAGCGACGAATAGCTTATTGGGAGAGCTGTCACCCACCGGCGCTTAGACGCGGTATCCCTAAGGGCCAATATTTACGCCTATGGCGTAGAGATGAGCGAATCATTCAAAAAATTATTCGCCGAACATTCGCCGAACTTTTCCTAAGATTCGTATATTTGGCGAATAGATTTGTTGTATTTGCGTACAAAATATACATTATGTGCTATTAGTGAACATTCGCACACTAAGAACGAACGTTCATTTAAAAAACGTACGCAACTTCTTAGAAGACGTACGCATGAGCGTACAAATAGCTTACGAATCCTCAGCGTACTATTGTCTAAGCGATTACGTAATACGCAGGCATGTACGAGGAGAGGCCGCGGCGTGCACTCCTCAGAGGCAGAGCGAATATTCGAAAATGGCATCCAGACGATCCTCATCATTTAGCTCTGCTGCACAGCTGAAATACATAGTCCGGCTGATGGACCGCCAGGATTACGATTTACGATGGCACACACCACCACCAGAACCAGCATAAAAAGGACGTGATCCAGCATGTGATCCGAGGCTTGCGCCATCGTTTTTGACACCTTGCGGACCCCGGGCCAGATCCAGTGTAAATGGTCAGATCTGAAATCGCCCTCAGAGGCAGTATGTATATTTGAGGTAGAACAAGTAAGGTGCTGTCTATCCGGCTATGGGCATAGTACAACCATCCACCATACAATAAAGTGAATATGAGGACACATTGCGGTACCTGTAAAGAAATACACACAATGGGCAACATACTTGAAAACATTGCTGAAAGGTAAAAACATTAGTGAAAATCCAGTTCAAATTTAGGTATAATGTAAACATTTTAAATATCACCTACCTAGTATGCTCACGGACGCGTTTAAGTCTCTTTTCTTCTGACACTTGTCATAGAACTGGAGCAGAGTCCCAAACTCAGTTGCAATTTGTAATCCACATAGGTAAAATTGTAATCCAAATGGGTAAAAAAATAGCAGCAAATGTTCCATAAAAAACCCTCTTTCAAGGGGCTCCCCAATAACCTGAAAAGGGGGAAAAAGTGATGAGGTACACGTATGCGCAACTTGGTTAAAACTTTTTTTTTGATGGGGGGAGTCCTGACAATCCATGTCCATCTGGGTGAGGACAAACGCAGGGCAACAAAAATAAAAACAAACGCCAACTAGTGCTCACCCTTCAGGTTAAGTCCACGTTGTGGCTCCCATAAAAGCTGCAGGATCCTTACTTTAAGCGACACTGGTAAGGAAAGTGACATGCCTCATGAAAGCAACACTGGCTGCAGCAGAAGACCCCCACAACCTCTCAGGGATGGTCTTGGTAGTGACCGGGCGGTCACACTGGCAAGGGCCGTGGCAACTTGGGCCTTGCCCATTACCTTGTAGTGGCCAGATCCTCCCGCCGGCATACAAGGTGACAGAATCTCCGACTGTAAGAGCTCTGGTAACGGTCTTCAGCGAGCGGCGGACTGTGCATCCTGCACCTACCATGGCAGTTGGTATTGTACCACCAATGGCTGGTACACAAAACTGTTGGTGGTCATCTGTCCCACATGAAGGATCGGCGGCTGTGGCAAATCTGGTATCAGGAGTTCCAGCTGAGCTTGGGATTTCTCCTCAGATCGCAGAGCCCCATCATTGGTCTCATGGGAACACCGAGCCTCTGCTGCAGCCTGGGCCTCCTCCCTCCAGTCTTCCGGGGGTGCTGCAGGAGTAGCTGGTTGCTTAAGGAGTTTCACCCCAGTAGCAAAGGGGCCTTGGAGGCTCTTCATGGGGGTATACTCCACTTAATCCCCTGCGTGGAGATTGTGGCGGACGGGCGGAAGGTACGGCCGCTTTACAGAACGGCGGTTGACATATAATTCTTCCACCGTCTCCTCATTGCCGATAAAATCTACTCCCCGTTCAACACTGAACCAAATAACGGTACCCCTTTGGTGCTCCAGCTTAGGGTTACCGGACCGTGGGTGCTCCAAAACCTGCACAACCCACTCCTCTACCAACTTTTTGTATTCCCAGAGGGTCAGGGCGTTCCGGGTGAGAGCCTCGGGGACCATGGAATTTTGCCAAAGGGAGTACTTCTTCCGTGGCAGAGCGGGAACTCCTGCCGCCTCCGCCATGTCAGCCAGCGGAGTGAACACCTCAGCGTGCACCTCAACCGACTTCTTAGACTGCCGGACATATTGAGAGACGTAGATCTCCTCCAGTTCCTTCTCCTCATAGGGGTTGGTGCCCCACACCATGCCTCCCCAGTCAGGGCCTCGCTGTGTCACCATCTTAATTTCCTGAGTTGCCTTGTCTTCCTCGCGCGCTGGAGAAGGGGACGGAGCTACTAGGGAGGAGTCTGCATCGCTAATGAATTGAATTTGTACGCAACAGCGTATAGAGTAACTTATACGTAGCAATAGCGTATAATTTATAGGACAAACTATGTAGCGAATGCGTACAAAGCCGAAGCGAATCACCTAATATTCGAATTCGCTTCGCAGCTGAAAATTTCAAGATTTGATACGAATCAATGAATCGATATGGCGCAATTGCTCTGCCATGAGTGATTTTCAAGTGTCAGCGAGCGACTTGCAGCAGAGGTTTAGGTGCTGTGGATACCCAGCCGGGGTTTTGAATCAGGCCTATTAGCACATTTTGAACTGTGATAGGACACTTCTTTTGAACCCGCAACAACGGGCTGAAGATTGTGAACAGATCAGGATCATAGGCAATTTTGATGAGGCACATAGTATGGTCAGGAATGTGATATCTGAATTTTGGTGTATTTTGTGGACGGATCCTGATGTTGGACATTTGGTGGTTGAAGTTCCAGCAATTACAATCGCAATCGCAACATGAGGGACTGGTTGATACACGGTTTTCACCGACCACTACCATGTTCCCCTAATGGCTCCCTTGTTCACCTAGCGGGACGTTCAAATGTGGCAATTGTATTGCCTGTGGGTCAATTAAGAGTGGTGACACTTTCACTAGTACTAAGACAGCCTGTGTGTATAACATCAGAACATTTATCAACTGTAAGACGACGGGCTTAGTATATTTGGCTACATGCTCATGTGTTACTCAATACATAGGAAAAACTATTAGAGACTTTAGAAGACGTATTGGGGAACACCTAAGTGATATACGGAAGGGCATTGATACCCCTATTGCACGTCATATGGCAGAATCACATGCCCTAGAGAGGGGAGATTATGTTTTCAAGGCATTGAGGCCATCAGACCCTCCCTGAGAGGTGGTGACTGACAGACGTCTGTTACAAAAAGAGGCACAGTGGATATTTCGCCTCAAAACAGTAAATCCTGATGGCCTCAATGACTATTTGTAGTATACGTGCTTTTTATGACTAAATATCTGTTTATGAGACCCTTGTATCAATTATCACCTAGCTCTACTGATGCTGTCACTTGTGTATCAGTTATGGGAACCTGCCTCCTTGGACCCCGGCTGGGGTACATGGTGCAGCGATACCTGTCAGATTCTATCCGACGATTGGTCCCTGTATTTGTCTATCCGATGATACATCAGATTTCACAGCCAACCAGATGCAGAGGCAGCTTCTTACCTGGCCCAGGGAGTGGCTCAGATTGAGCGCTCCAGTCCTCCAGGTAGGTGGGATCTGATTGGGTTGAGCTGGTCCATATGGGTAGGGTTACATCCTTTTATCCTCGTGGTTTTGCGGCAGCGTCACAGCCGTACTAGTGCCGGAGGCGCCACCACAGTGAGAGGTGGTGGGCGCGCGCTCTTATGTGTTTGTTTGTCTGAACTTTAGTGGCAAGGGACTCCTGAGTTAGAAGATGTAGGCTCCTGAGGAGGATAGGTATCCTCCTAGACAAACTAGTGTTGGCCACTTAGACCTAGGCACTTGTTGATCATTACGTAATGGGGGACGAGATAGTGTCTTAAGCCTTGGCCTTAGACACCGGTCTTAATAAAGCCCCATAGCTGGTGGTGGATCTGCCCTAGTTATGAAGAGGCACAAGCCTCAAGGTGTATGAACATAGTAATAGTGCTCCCCAAAGACCCTCCAGTGGTAATGATTTTCTCCCATAGTACCCCGTTCCACACTGTAAACTGCCACTGCATACAGAAGGGAGCCACTTTGCCCAGTTTGCACCCCTCCTCCTTACACCAGCTGTGTACAATGACAGTAAAATTATTTAGCCAATACAGTGGTATTTATAATTTACCCTCAGGTGCAATACAGCGTGCTTCTAACAGTTAGTGACAATGGTCCCAGGGTCAAAATATCCTCCCTATTTCCACCAAAAGTATAACCTATTTTTTCATAATGTTGAAATAACTGCTAAAATATTATACTGTACATGAAACCCATACTATACTTGTATAACAGAACTGTACATTTTATTTCCCTAATGTTCACCATGAAACATATTTGGCCTGGGAAAATATGTATGCAGTTAAAATGACACAAATAACTAAGCATAGAAATATATTCATATCATTACATCCATTTGAGTATCATTGGATTTCCACAAGTAAAGCAATGATATTAACTTACCATAAGCAGCAAGTCTATAACACAGGTGACGGTAATTTTCCCTTTATTTCTGGGGATCATTTTTTAATATGAGCATGCTTTGTCTATCTATATGAGCAATTTATATTTAAGTGTAATGCTATTTGTTCTCCATCCTCTATTATTGACACTGAACTCTGGGCAACATCTCTGCATCTGCTTGTACAATGAATGACTTCTCAGCTCGGTCCCTGCACTGGTGAGGCTACTATGCTGCTGGTTATTACAAGCTATGTTATATTAAAACTAGAGAAGAGCAAATCGATTCTACCAATTCAGAAATGGTTCCAAAATGTTTGTGATTTGTTTCAGGCAAATCACAGAGACACACACGTAATACTTCTGTCACGTCAGGGGGTAAGTGCAGCCCTGAATTGAGCCCAATCTCTGACCCTGCCTACTTGCACGACCCGTCCTGGGCAATGGCGTACAACTGGGCGACAATCCCTATCCTAGATACGTACAGGGGCGTACAGGGAAAGGGAATAACAGGAGAAAACACTAAACGAAAACAGAACCACAATACAGAAATGCAGAGTCGTAAAGGCAAAGTCAAACCTGGAGGACACGTCAAACTACAGGGGAAATACAAAAGCCAAATCCGATAACAAGCCAAGGTCAAACCGAGAGATAATGAAGTACCAGGGGAGAGACGATAGAGTAGTCGAGTACACAAGCCGAATTCACAGGTAGCAATCACAGTGGTAACAAGCTCTGGATGAAAGACTAATCACAGGCAACCTGTGGCTGGCAGGCTGCCTGTTTAAATAGGGATCCAAGTAGGTCATGTGACGAGGTGGCGTCACGTGGCCTAATTCCAAAACTGAAACAGGAAGAGCTGGCTTCCCTGCCAGTAATCAGAGGTAGGTCACGTGACATGGCCAACGTCACGTGACCTATAGCACACATATTCATAGCTGAGCACTGGCCCTCCTGCCAGTGCTCAGAAGCTCCTCCTGCCAATCATCAGGGGGATGGGGAGGACGCTGGCCGTGATGAGACTGAACGCGCGCCGGGTCCTCCCGCCCCTGTTGTCATGGAGACGAGGACGCACACCCCCTTACTTGCCGGAGCCGGTTTCTCAGGATGACACTGATGAAACCTCTTAATCAGAGTGTCTGCATGTATTTTGTTGGCCGGCACCCAAGATCTGTCCTCCAGACCAAACCCCCTCCAATACACAAGATATTGAAGTTAATTGCAGACCTTTCTAACATCAATTATCCTCGATATCTCGTGTTCCAATTGCCCTGCCACCTCCACAGGACAAGAAGGCGCCTCATCCAGACAAACCGGTGCAACGTAGTTCTTAAAGGGGTTGTCCAAGTTATGGAAAAAAAAATATAGCACTGTAAATCTGATGGGTAGCAATATATAACTAAGTTCAGCAAGTTTTAGGCAAAAAAAAATCTATATTTCCTCATTTCCCTGGTTCTCTTCTGGCCTTTGTTTACATGCAGTAATAACAATCTCTGCCCCTCCCCCCTTCTCTGCAAAGGCAGTGAATACAAGTGCTGTGAGTACATGTCTGCCTGCTGGGATACTCAGCAGCATGTTGTTTGTGTAGGACTACAAGTCCCAGCTGTACAATGACACTGCTGATGCACACAGGAAATTCTCCCTACCTGTTCTTGTACAATTCCTCTATAGCTCCTTGCCCAGCATTTGTCTCCTCTCACTGCTGCAGCTACTATTTGTTGTAAAGCCTTGAGCCCTCAGTGTGTTCTGGCTGAAGGGGTTAATGCTTTATCTGAAGGAATCCAGGGAGAGAGCAGATAGCAGCCCGGCAAAGAAAGGGGGCGTGGCCAGTGACGTCTCGTGTACAGGCTGTTATCTGAACTCTGAGGCTTGTACACGAAACATCACAAACCAGGGAGATAAGCTGACATCACAGGTCATGTGACCCTCAGTCAACTCTGAGAAACCAGCAGCTGAAACACAAAGTATATGGGAAAGTTGTTATACCTGACAAGTTAGAAACATATAAAGAACAAAAAAATAACTCGGACAACCCTTTAAGTAGAGACTTATGGAAAGCATTGTGTATACAAAAAGAGTCGGGTAGGCGCATCTTAAAGGACACCGAATAAATAACCTGAGTAATCTCGTATGGACCAATAAAACGTGGCACGAACTTATTAGAAGGTACCTTCAAATGTAGATTCTTAGTAGATAACCACACTCTATCCCCCACTTTAAAGTCAACACCTCGCAAACGTTTCTTATCAGCCTTAACCTTCTGAATCTCCTGGGCTTTTTTCAGGTTCGACCGAACCTGGGCTCAAACTGTGCACAGTTCTTGAGTGACGAGATTAACCTCCGGAAGTAAAGAAACTGACGAGGAGAAAGACCCAAATCGCGGATTGAACCCCATGTTACAAAAGAACGGCGAGACACCAGATGAAGAATTGATTTGGTTATTAATAGCAAACTCGGCGAGAGACAAATACTTAGTCCACAGAAGTTGATTATCAGCAACATAACACCTAATGTACTGCTCCAAAGACTGATTAAGACGTTCAGTCTGACTGTTGGTTTCCGGATGGAAGGCCGACGAGAATGACAAAGTAATATTAATCTTACGGCAAAAGGCCCTCCAACATAGTAACATAGTTTATAAGGCCGAAAAAAGACATCTGTCCATCCAGTTCGGCCTGTTTTGCTACAAGTTGATCCAGAGGAAGGCAAAAAACCCCTGTGAGGTAGAAGCCAATTTTCCCCACTTTAGGGAAAAAAATTCCTTCCCGACTCCAATCAGGCAATCAGAATTACTCCCTGGAGTAATTCCTAATTTTGTTAATCTTTCTGGGTACTGTAGTCCACCCATTCCAGTTATTACTTTAGTTGCCCTCCTCTGAACCCTCTCCAGCTCTGCTATGTCTGCCTTGTTCACAGGAGCCCAGAACTGTACACAGTACTCCATGTGTGGTCTGACTAGTGATTTGTAAAGTGGCAGGACTATGTTCTCATCACGGGCATCTAAGCCTCTTTTGATGCAACCCATTATCTTATTGGCCTTGGCAGCAGCTGTCTGGCACTGGTTTCTACAGCTTAGTTTGCTGTTCACTAAAATTCCTAGGTCCTTTTCCATGTCAGAGTTACCCAATGTTTTACTTAATTCTCTTAGGATACGGGCATGTATGCCATCCGGTCCTGGCGATTTGTCTATTTTAATCTTTTTAAGACGCCGCTGTACTTCTTCCTGGGTCAGACAGGGCACTTTTAATGGGGAATTTACTTTTATATTCTGCATTTCATCTGACAGTTTATTTTCCTCAGTGAATACAGTGGAGAAAAAGATACTTAGTAGCTTTGCTTTCTCCTCATCGCTCTCTGCAACTCCCCCTCATTACTCTGTAAGGAGCGGACACCTTCAGGTTTATACTTTTTACCATTTATATAATGAAAGAACATTTTAGGGTTAGTTTTACTCTCTTTGGCAATTAATCTCTCGATCTCTAGTCTGGCTGTTTTTATTTGTCGTTTACATATTCTATTTTTTTCCTTATAGTTTTTCAATGCTTCCACGCTCCCCTCCTGTTTTAGTGATTTAAATGTTTTCTGTTTGTCATTTATTGCTTTCTTTACAGTTCTATTTATCCACATTGTTTTTTTTCTTGTTCCTTAACCTTTTTTCCCCATAAGGTATGTACCGCTCACAATTAGATATTAGGATGCTTTTAAAAATATCCCATTTTGTGGCTGTCTTTTTATTTTTGAGGACCTTGTCCCAGTTAGTTAGGTCTGTGGCCTCTCTTAGTTGGCTAAATTTTGCTTTTTTTGAAGTTTTGTATTTTTGTTCCTCCCTGACGCTCTTTTGAATGACAGTTGGAAGGTTATTATATTATGGTCACTATTTCCCAGGTGTCCCCCAACCTGCACATCTGTTGTTCTGTCAGGTCTATTGGTTAATACTAAGTCCAGTATGGCCGTCCCTCTAGTCGGGTCTTGAACCAGTTGGGAAAGGTAATTCTCTTTGGTTATTGCCAAGAACCTGTTTCCTTTATGAGATATAGAGGTTTCAGTTTCCCAGTCTATATCTGTGTAGTTGAAATCCCCCATAATAACGACCTCATTATGTTTTGCCGCCTCGTCTATTTAATTTAGAAGTAGATTTTCTGTGGACTCTGGTATATTAGGTGGTTTATAATAAAGTCCTTTTAGTATTTTATTATTGTTTTTGGCTCCATTTATTTCTACCCACAGTGACTCCACATGTTCGTTCATGTCCCTCACTAATATCTTCCCGGAGTGTGGGCTTTAGACAGGACTTTACATAAAGGCAGACCCCTCCCCCTCTACGGTTTTGGCAATCCTTTCTAAACAGACTGTAACCCTGTACGTTAACTGCCCAGTCATAGGTATCATCCAGCCACGTCTCAGTTATTCCCACTATGTCATAGTCCTCCTCACACATCACTAATTCCAATTCACCAGTTTTATTAGTTAGGCTTCTGGCATTAGTGTACATACAATTAAAAGGTTTATGTATATTTTTTCCCCCTACACCTTTCCTTCTGCACTCCAAAACTTAGAAATGAAGTGAACGCCTCTATCAGACACAAAGTTTTCAGGAATGCCATGTATTCTAACAATATGATCAATAAATAAAGAAGCCAAGGTCCTGGCATTGGGTAATTTGGGCTGAGGAATGAAATGGCACATCTTACTGAACCTATCCACCACAACCCATACCACTGTCTTACCCTCAGAGCACGGCAGGTCAGTGATAAAATTCATAGACTCGTGGGACCACGGTCTATCAGGGACGGGTAAGGGAAGTAACTCACCCACCGGACGTGTCTTTGGATTCTTGGACCTGGTAAAGACACTACAGGAAGCCACAAAGGACTGAACATCTCTAGACATCGAAGGCCACCAATAAAATCTAGAGACGAGTTCTTTAGTGGCATTAATACCCGGATGACCGCTTAAAACGGAGTTATGGCACTCATCCAGAAGTCGGAAACGCAGATGAACGGGTACAAACAACTTCTCTCTGGGAGAATCAGGTGTTGCCAGATGTTGTTCCTCAGAGATTTCAACGGTCAAATCAGACGTAGTGGCAGCCACAATCATATTAGCCGACAATATGGGTTCAGGAGGAACATCAGGAGGCTGGAAAGCGACACAAAAATCAAAACGGGTTAAAAACAAAGCCCATCTAGCCTGCCTGGGGTTCAATCATCTAGAAGACTCCAGGAACATCAGGTTTTTATGGTCCATAAGGACTGTAACACGATGCATAGCCCCCTCTAAAAAATGGCGCCATTCTTCAAAGGCCCATTTTATCGCCAAAAGTTCTCTATTGCCAATGCCAGGGAGAATTTACATGAGAAGAAGGCACATGGTTTTAAATTAGTGAAGGTGGGAGACCCCTGGGAAACTACAGCTCCTACATCATCCACAGAAGCGTCCACCTCCACTACAAATGGTTTAGTTTGGTCAGGTTGGACCAAAACTGGAGCGTTGGTGAAGCACCTCTTAATAGCTTCGAACGCCTCAATCGCTATGGGAGACCAGTTAACAAGATCTGCACCTTTACGGGTCAGATCTCTAATGGGCTTGACGACTACTGAAAAAATTTTAATACATTTTCGATAAAAATTTGCAAATTCAAGAAAACGTTGGAGCGCTTTCAAGGAGGAAGGCCGTACCTAGTCTTGAATCGCCTGCACCTTGGAAGGGTCCATCTTAAAGGAATACGGAGTGAGGATGTAACCCAGGAAGGCAACCTCTTGGACACCAAAAATACATTTCTCCCCTTTGACAAATAGCTGATTCTTTCGCAAAACGTCCAACAATTGTCTAATATGAGAGATATGCGAGTCCCAATCAGCAGAGAAGATGAGGATATCGTCAATATAAACAATCATAAATCTACTGATAAATGGCCTAAAAATATCGTTAACAAAATTTTGGAAGACAGCAGGTGCATTACTTGAACCAAAAGGCATCACAAGATATTCATAGTGACCCTCCGGAGTGTTAAAAGCTGTCTTCCATTCATCCCCCTCTCTAATTCTAATGAAATTATAGGCCCCTTTTAGATCCAGTTTTGAAAACCAGCAAGCTCCCTGTACCTGGTTCAACAGATCTGGAATGAGAGGCAATGGATACCAATTTGATCTCATTCAGTTCCCTGTAATCAGTGCAGGGCCTTAAACCTCCATCATTTTTACTGACAAAAAAGAAACCTGCCCCCATTGGCGACACAGAGGGCCTTATGCGGTCCTTCATAGCCTGATGCTCAGGGGATATTTGGACCCAATGGGGTCAATGGAACAATCACATGGTCTATGAGGAGGAAGGAAGTATGTTTCTGACATGGAGAACACATCCGTAAAATCGCTGATATATTGGGGGAGGATCGGTGAATCAACGGTAACCCCAGCTTGTAACACAGACTTACAACACTTATTACAATTAATCCCCCATTTGTCCAGTTCCCCTGTGGACCAATTAATAATCAGGTTGTGATCCCTTAACCAAGGCATACCAAGGATCAAATCAGCAGTTACATTTTTCAGAATCAAGAAGGAACAAATTTCGGAGTGTATCGCACCAACAGTTAAAGTAACCTCAGGGGTACAAAACTCCACCCTCCCATTGGAAAGATGGGTGGAGTCAAGAGCAATGATAGCATTCCTTAAAGGAAATATAGGCACCCCAAAAGATAGTGCTAAACTATAATCAATAAAGTTGGATGCCGATCCAGAGTCTATAAATGCTTCCCCAAACCACTATACATGCCATAAACAATGGTAGTAGGTAATACAAATTTCTCTCTTACCACCTTGGGAGATACCTTGGTTTTCCCAGGGAGTAAGATACCTTACTCCCTGGGAAAACCTTCTTTGACGGAGGAAGTTTGGGACACTTGAAGCCAATGATTCATCTCGCCACAGTAGAAACAGACCCCTTTCAGATGTCTCTGATCCCTCATGGTTATCCCAAGCTGTATGGGATCCTCTTGAGGGTCCATAACCGGTGGTCTAGGAGGAGGAAGAAGATCGTATGGAAGAACCCTTTGAGGAGTAGTCAGGCGTTCTCTCTGTCTCTCTCTTAACCGTCGATCCAGTCTGATGGCTAACGGCATGGTCGAGTCTAAGGTATCAGGGGAGGGGTAACATACTAATAAGTCTTTAAGGTCCTCAGACAGTCCCAACCTAAACTAGCTTCTTAGTGCTGGATCATTCCAGCCTAAAGGAACACACCACTTCCGAAATTCCGTGCAGTAGTCCTCTACTGGACGGTTACCCTGACGGAGAGATCAGAGTTAGTTCTCGGCTACTGCGGCCTTGTCAGGTTCATCATAAAGAAGACCTAAGGCCTGAAAAAACGCTTCCACAGATGACAGGCAGGGAGAGTCTGAGGGAAGAGAAAAGGCCCACTCCCGCGGGTCTCCTTGCAACAACGAGATTATGATCCCGACTCTCTGCTGCTTGGAACCCGAAGAGTGGGGCGCAAGTGAAAGTAGAGTTTACAACTCTCTTTGAAGGTCATAAAAAAATTTCTATTCCCTGAAAAGCGATCGGGCAATTTAACATGGGGTTCCAAGCTCTGTAAAGAGGGAGCTGCCGCTGAGGCGGTCTGAAGCTGTTCCTGTTGCTGTAGCCTCTCCGCCAACTCCTGTATGACTAGGGTGGCCACTTGCTTATACCACACCCCCAACTCCACTAAGCCACACCCCAACTTTTGTAAGCCACGCCTTCCCTCTAGTAATGGTTCCGAACAAGAAGAAGGGAAAAAAAAGGATATGGGGGGGGGGGGTTTGGATTAAGTTGAGCTGCCCGTAGGCCCTGAGTGCTTCTGTCACCCCCAGTCAGTCAGTGACATATCTGCCGGCTCTAGTGACTTGGGGTTAGAAGCCTCAGTCAGTCAGTCTATGCCTGCAGATCACACTCAGACAGCACAATGCTGCTGTCTGAGTGTGATACCACAGATCCTTACTTAAATATTGGTATATATAATGTCCCATGCTCTCCAGCAGACAGTATATATACCCAAATATGTATATCATGTAAGACCTTTCTTTGTATACTAGACATTACTGTGTCTCAATATCAATATGAACACTGGACCTGTGTCACTGGTACTAGTCTGCTGAGGGCTGCCTGCAGCAGACTAGTACCAACATATCGATAAATTTGGGCAGGCAGAGCAGAAGACAAGTACCTGGGCTGTGCTGACCACTCCACATGCACTTGTCGGAGCCTCTAGTGCAGAAGCGTCGAGGGAGGCTGGCTGGCTGGCAGTCAGAGAGAGAGCGAGGCGAGGGTGGTTTCAACGGTCGGTCAGTGTCTGAGACTGTGAGACTGTACCTCCACATGAGTGAGTAGAGACTGGGCAGTGACAGTGCCGGCACCCGCGGTCCCTCCCTCCAGACGTCCCGAGCTCCTCTGTTCCCGCCTGTAAAAAACAGAATTGGCCGATGCAGGAGCTGCAGTGTTGATGACGTTGTGACGTCACAATACAGCGCACTGTGATCCGGACGTGCTGCCAGGCCCTGCCTCCTGTCGCGGATACTTAAAGTGACCATGTCTGAGCTGGACCTGCTGACTGTCACTCTTAACCACAAAAAAGGAGGACTTCTGGCCACTCTATGTATGACCTGGGCCATGTTGCTCATCTGGTCTGTCAGGACTCGCATTGGCTCCATGGTAATTGGGCCTGTGATTCTGTCATGTCAGGGGGTAAGTGCAGCCCTGACTTGAACCCCACCTCTGACCCTGCCTACTTGCATGACCCGTCCTAGGCAACGGCGTGCAACTGGGCGACAATCCCTAGCCTAGATATGTGCAGGGGCGTACAGGGAAAAGGAATAACAGGAGAAAGCAATAAACGAAAACAGAACCACAATACAGAAATGCAGAGTAGTAAAGGCAAAGCCAAACCTTGAAGACACGTCAAACTACAGGGGAAATCCAAAAGCCAAATCTGATAACAAGCTGTCACTTGCCTCGCTGGCTGGATATAGCTTCATCTTGCCAGCTTCCGTAGTACTAAAAAGTACTGGCGTGCGGAATCTAAGAAGCTCCCGGGTTTTCACCAGAGCCCGCTGCAAGGCAGGTTGGATTTGTGTGGCCGGGAACTTGCAGGTCGCGTTGCCGCTTGGAAGCAGTAAGGTATAAGCCGATGACCGGATCACCAGCAGGTTAGCAGAGCCGAGATACGAGCAGAAGTCTGGATACACGGGAGACAAACTGAAGAGGACTTGAGAGCTGGAGTACACTGGGAAAAAGACCTGATACTCTGTCATTAGTCAGGTGCACAGAGCTGCCTTAAATAGGCCTCTAGATGAGAATCAGGTGCTGGACTGATGACAGTTTCACAGAAGGTATAGGAACTGCAGTACCGGCTGCCAGCCCCTAGAGGGGGTGAGAGCACCAGCTACTGCAGAGTCTGTGCTGAGAAGTGGCTGCTGAAATCACCACAGCAGACGCTTGTCAGGGGCAGGCTGGGCCAGGGGGCAGGAGGGTACTTGCTCCCCGGGCCGGTAGATCCAGGGCCACTGTGGCCCCTCTACTCAATTGTATCTGAGTCCACTGGACGCAGATACAATTAAGCCTGTAGCAGCGCCGGCAGGACAAGGGAAACACTGGTTCCCTGCTCCGCTATTCCCGGCCGACACACTGATGTGACGTAGGCGGCGCGATGACATCATTGCGCTGCCTGCGACGATCTTGAGAAGCAGAAGCACCAGAAAAGGCCGGGTCTGTATCGTAGGACCGCGCCAGGACAGGTAAGTGAACTGCAAGTACCCTCCCCCATTCTATCCATATGACGCCCTAACCCTGCTAGTGGTCCCTGACCCCTAATACTGGCCACTGACCCCTACCCTAGTACTGGCCCCTGACCCCTACACTAGTACTGACACCTAATACTGGCCCCTACCCTACTACTGGTCCCTGACCCCTACACTACTACTGACCCTAATACTGGTCCCTGACCCTACTCTAGTATTGGCACCTGACCCCTACACTAGTACTAACCCTTAATACTGGCCCCTACCCTAGTACTGGCCCCTGACCCCTACACTAGTACTGACACCTAATACTGGTCCCTGACCCCTACCCTAGTATTGGCCCCTGACCCCTACACTAGTACTGACCGCTAATACTGGTCCCTGACCCCTACCCTAGTATTGGCCCCTGACCTCTACACTAGTGCTGATCCTTAATACTGGCCCAACTGTAGTACTGGTCCCTGACCTCTACACTAGTACTGACCCCTAATACTGGCCACTGACCTCTACACTAGTACTGACCCCTAATACTGTCTCTTACCCTAATACTGACCCCTTATACTGTCCCTAACTCTAATACTATGCCATACTGACTCCTAATCCTAATACAGACACCTAACCCCAAGGCTACATTCACATGACCGTATTGGTTTTGCGGTTCTCAAATTGTGGATCCGCAAAACACAGATACCGGCCATGTGTGTTGCGCATTTTGCGGACCGCATATGGCCAGAGCTAGAATTAGGATTATAATCCTAATAGTATAAGAATATTGTACACAAATCATTTTTGGCGGTGTGCTGTCCGCATGGAAATAAGGTCGTGTGAATGTACCCTAATGCTGACTCTAACCCCAATACTGGCACCTAATTCTAATACTGACCCTAATTCTAATACTAGCCCTAAGGGTGCATACAGGCAACTGTTTTTCTGGGTCTGCATCCGTTCCGCAATTTAGCAGAACAGTTGCGGACCCATTCATTTTATTGCAAAACACTGAATGTAGTCTTATGCTAATACTAGGCCTAACCCCAATACTAACCCCTAACTCTAATACTGACCCTAATGCTAGTATTACGCCTAACCCCAATATTGGCCCTAATATACAAACCGTAATACTAATCCTAACCCTAACCCAAAAACTGACCGTAACCTTAATTACAACCCCCAATACCTCACACAGTGACCATAATATCTGTACCCACTGCATATTTAACGAGATATAAAAGATGCAGTATATACAGATATATGGTATATACAGCAGTGTACTGATATATCAGTTACAAGGTATGATAGATGCAGTATGTATAGATATATAGTATATACAGCACTGTATTGATATGTTAGGTACGATGTATAATACATGCTGTGTATACAGGTATATATTATACAAGCAGTGTACTCATGTGAGATATGAGGTGTAATTTATACCTCATACTTCACATATAAGTACACTGCTGTATATACTATATATCTGTATATACTGAATGTATTATAAAAGTATAATAGATGCAGTGGATACAGATATATAGTATATACAGCAGTGTACTGATATGTGCAGTACGAGTTACACCTTTTATTTCAAATATCAGTACACTGCTGTATATACTATATATCTGTACACACTGCGTCTATTATACCTCATACCTCACATATCAGTACACTGCTGTATATACTATATATCTGAACACACTGCATATATTATACCTCATACTTCAGTACACTGCTGTATATACTATATATCTGCATATACTGCATGTATTATAAAAGTATAATAGATGCAGTGGATACAGATATATAGTATACACAGCCGATGTACTGATATGTGAGGTATGAGGTATAATAGATGTATTGTGTACAGATATATAGTATATACAGAAGTGCACTGATATGTGAGGTATGAGGTATAATAGACGCAGTGTGTACAGATATATAGTATATACAGCAGTGTACTGCTTCTTTTATGTACAGTGTACATAGAAGAAGCATTATACATAAAAGGGGCACATAGAAGAGGCACTATACATAAAGGGGCACATAGAAGAGGCACTATACATAAAAGGGGCACATAGAAGAGGCACTATACATAATGGGGCACATAGAAAAAACACGATACATAAAGGGGCACATAGAAGAGGCACTATAGATAAAAGGGGCACATAGAAGAGGCACTATACATAAATGGGGCACATAGAAGAGGCCACTATACATAAAAGGGGCACATAGAAGAAGCACTATACATAAAAAGGGGCACATAGAAGAAGGACTATACGTACAAGGGGGCACATAGAAGAGGCACTATACATAAAAGGGGCACAGAGAAGAGGCGCTATACATGAAGGGGCACATAGAAGAGGCATATACATAAAAGGGGCACATAGAAGCATTATACATAAAGGGCACCTAGAAGAAGCATTAACATAAAGGGGGCCAATAGAAAAGCATTATACATAAAAGGGGCACATAGAAGAGGCATTATACATAAAAGGGGCACATAGAAGAAGCATTATACATAAAAGGGGCACATAGAAGAACATTATACAAAAAGGGGCACATAGAAGAGGCATTATACATAAAAGGGGCACATAGAAGAAGCATTATACATAAAAGGGCACATAGAAGAAGCATTTATAACATAAAAGGGGCACATAGAAGAGGCATTATACATAAAAGGGGCACATAGAAGAAGCATTATACATAAAATGGGCACATAGAAGAAGCATTATACATAAAAGGGGCACATAGAAGAAGCATTATACATAAAGGAGGCACATTAGGAGAAGGCATTATACATAAAAGGGGGCACATAGAAGAAGCACTTTACATAAAAGGGGCACATAGAAAAAGCATTATACATAAAAGGGGCACATAGAAGAAGCATTATACATAAAGAGAGCACATTGAAGAGACGCTATACATAAAGGGAGCACATATAAGAGGCACTATTTATAAGGGGCACTAAACATGGGGCACTATATACAGAAGGCACAGAGCGTGTTGGCACTGTACAGAGGGCACAGAGCATATGGCAGTGTATAGAGGGCACAGAGCATGGCACTATATACACAGGGGACAGAGCATGTGGCACTATATACAGAGGACAAAGAGTATGTGGCACTATATACAGAGGACACAGAGAATGTGCGCACTATATACAGAGGGCACAAGGCA
>ONZH01014658.1:0-37626 GCA_900303285.1 Rhinella marina
TCATCAGCAGGTACTGTCTCACCCTGCCCAGGACCACGGCCTCTGCCCCCTGCAGTAATTGAATGCCCACGCCCACACCCTCGCCCTCGACCCTTAGCCCTGGGGTTCAACATTTTTTGTATATAGGTGTATGATAAAAAAAAAAAATTACACGGGCCTGGTGTACTGAAACCCACAAACTTGTTAAGTCCGGTAGAATTAAGTGACGTACAGAAAGTGTCACCTGGACAGATTATACGGATTGGAGCGAGTGTGCTGAACTGTGACACACAGAAAGGTTACACGCAGCTGAGTAAAATGGATTTGTATCACTGAGCTAAAACAACTGACAAACTTATTTTTTTTATAAATTTTGTTTTTTTGAGAACGTGACGTGCAGGAACTATGGTAGAACTGACTGACACCCTGTTAACGGTGGCTATTTAGTCTGCGACCCAGACAAATGTCGCACAGAGAGTTTTCTGGATCAAGCTGTAGATGATATTGGTAGCAAATGACTTGGTTGTATTATCTGACGTACAGAAAGTGTCACCTGGACAGTATATACGGATGGGAGCTAGTGTGCTGAACTGTGACACACAGAAAGGTTACACGCAGCTGAGTAAAATGGATTTGTATCACTGAGCTAAAACAACTGAAAAAATAATTTTTTTTTATATTTGTTTTTTGGGAACGTGACGTGCAAGAACTATGGTAGAACTGACTGACACCCTGTTAACGGTGGCTATTTAGTCTGCGACCCAGACAAATGTCGCACAGAGAGTTTTCTGGATCAAGCTGTAGATGATATTGGTAGCAAAATGACTTGGTTGTATTCTGTGACGTACAGAAAGTGTCACCTGGACAGTATATACGGATGGGATCTAGTGTGCTGAACTGTGACACACAGAAAGGTTACACGCAGCTGAGTAAAATGGATTTGTATCACTGAGCTAAAACAACTGAAAAAATAATTTTTTTTTAATATTTGTTTTTTATATTTTTTATAAAATTTTGTTTTTTGGGAACGTGACGTGCAGGAACTATGGTAGAACTGACTGACACCCTGTTAACGGTGGCTATTTAGTCTGCGACCCAGACAAATGTCGCACAGAGAATTTTCTGGATCAAGCTGTAGATGATATTGGTAGCAAATGACTTGGTTGTATTCTGTGACGTACAGAAAGTGTCACCTGGACAGTATATACGGATGGGAGCTAGTGTGCTTAACTGTGACACACAGAAAGGTTACACGCAGCTGAGTAAAATGGATTTGTATCACTGAGCTAAAACAACTGAAAAAATAATTTTTTTTTTATATTTTGTTTTTTTGGGAATGTGACATGCAGGAACTATGGTAGAACTGACTGACACCCTGTTAACGGTGGCTATTTAGTCTGCGACCCAGACAAATGTCGCACAGAGAGTTTTCTGGATCAAGCTGTAGATGATATTGGCAGCAAATGACTTGGTTGTATTCTGTGACGTACAGAAAGTGTCACCTGGACAGTATATACGGATGGGAGCTAGTGTGCTGAACTGTGACACACAGAAAAGTTACACACAGCTGAGTAAAATGGATTTGTATCACTGAGCTAAAACAACTGAAAAAATAATTTTTTTTTTATATTTTGTTTTTTTGGGAACGTGACGTGCAAGAACTATGGTAGAACTGACTGACACCCTGTTAACGGTGGCTATTTAGTCTGCGACCCAGACAAATGTCGCACAGAGAGTTTTCTGGATCAAGCTGTAGATGATATTGTTAGCAAATGACTTGGTTGTATTCTGTGACGTACAGAAAGTGTCACCTGGACAGTATATATGGATTGGAGTGAGTGTGCTGAACTGTGACACACAGAATGGTTCCACACTGCTGTGTGCAATGGATTTGTATCACTGAGATAGAACAATAAAAAAACAGGGTTAGATATGGCGATAGCTGCACTACTAGTGCCAGCCAAGCCAGGAGACAAAAAAAAAATTTCTTCTAGCCCTTAGAAGGGCTGTTGGGTTCTTTGTGGGTGATTCCTGCCTAACAGAGAACTAAATTCAGGCCCTAACACTGTCCCTGAAAGGCAGCAGCTCTATCCCTAACGACATCCAGATGGCATCTGAGCCGAGCGCCGCGGCCAGTCACTAGTATATTCCAGGGTCACCTGATCAGGCCAGCCAACCCCTGCTATCGACATCACGTGATGCTGGGTGTACCGTAGAGTCTCCTGGCTTGTGATTGGCTGTGTTTATAGGCGCCAAAAAAGCACAATGCGGAAGTTGCCATTTCCTCGAGTATGGCGAGATACTCGTCCGAGCTGCGAGTACTTACGAGTACCCTAATACTCGAACGAGCACCAAGCTCGGACGAGTATGCTCGCTCATCTCTAATTAGAAGCGATAAAAAAGTAAAAGGTACCTTATATACACAAATATTTATTAGCGACATACAAATATTAAGAATAGTATATATCATATAAGAAGCATAAAACCATGTATATATGCAATAGTTATAAACGTAGTGGTATTTCACCGAATGCAAAGAAACTGAAAGAAAAAAAAATGCAAATCAAAAAATGCAATCAAATGTGTTCACCTAAAGCGAGGCTCTGTATGATTATCAAGAGTTATTGGGTATCGCTTGTTGGATATCACTTGTTGATAAAACTCAAATACAGAATCCACATGTAGCTGCTGAATTCATAAGTGGACATATAACTGCTGAATTCATAAATTACATTGGCATCCTTTATCTACTTCGGATTAGGGTCTCATGAGTATGTATAGAGAGTCACAAGTACTTGCGAATATTCGCCATAGTAGATAGCGAACACAGTCACTGAAAATACACAGTGGATGGCAGATGATAGTGTGCCGTGATTTCCAGAGTTGGTGTATAGGATTTCACTGGATATTATTATTCACATAAGTATTATTAGTATTCACATGAATATTATTGGATACATTACCAGACTCTAGCAGCTGTAAATAGGACCGCAATGTATGAATATGCAGTGGGGTCTACCGTGGCGTCCCACGTGACACGCCGCGCATCTAACTCACGTGTTTAAAGTCCGATCATGTGACTCGTAGGTCCTGGAAGGTAAGATGAAAGTTTAAAATCCAGTCATGTGACTCATAGGTCCTGGAAGGTAAAATTAAGGTTTAAGGTCCTGGAAGTACCACTCGATGAAATATAAATTACAGGTCCTAGAAATGTCGCTTGATTTTAGAGTCAGTCCTTTCAATCGACATTAATTTGATCCATATGTCCAATAGGAAATGGTGATAAGAAAGTCTTTATGGCAACATACTTAAACTCGTGCAATTAAAAAAATAAAGCATAAAATGCATAAAATCGCACATGAGCTCTCCTCCACACCAGACGCATTTCAGAGTGCAAACTCCTTCTTCAGTGGCTGAGGAGAGACATTTTGGCTAGATATTTATAGGGTAAACTACCCTGAGGGGGGAGGAGTTGATGATTAGTAGCTCAGATATCAGGAAATTGCGATCTGGATTGGTATTAGAGGATCGCATTCATTCCAACTGTGTAGTCCATTGCATTTTCAAAATATAATAAGTAAAGATAAACATTAGACATTCAAAATAAACAATCTCGTCAATACATAATGAATAATGACACTATATATTCTTTTTCATACACATAGATATTCTCACATCACACAATATGGTCATATGGTGGTATTATGTGTTTCTTTCCACCTTTTTCTTTTTGATATACAGTATACCATTGAATAATATATAGTTTTTATCTGTATTTTATTTAGAATAAAGAGGAGGAACTCCTATTTTCATATGTGTATATGTAATTATGTTTATAATTGTGTCTACATGGGGAAATGGACCATGGAAAGAAAAGGGTCGTCGTGCTGGGAAACAGCCTGACAGCGATCCTAGTTTGCCACGAGCAGCAACCCCATGATATTCTATCTTGAGAATAATCCAGGTGGAAGAATATGGAATGTGGTATGTAAAGAGTGGTATGGGGCGGTGGCCTCTCAGGGAGGGGGGACCGCCGTGCTGATAAACAGCCAAACGACGATTCTCCATCCCCAAGGGGCAACCGCTCCTGAATTTACAAGAAGCTAAAAATTTTGAGGTCGTATTTAATCCTTTCGGTATGATGTTATCAAACTCGAAAATCTGTTTCGACACAGCTCTCGTCATCCATGACACATGATCGCCACCTCTCCAAGGTCTTCTGACACGTTCCAAGGCTGAGAAAAAAAGGGAACTAGGGTCCTGGTTGTGGTGTTGTTTATAGTGACTTGAAACAGAATAGAGGTCGTACCCTTTTTTAATATTGTTGATATGTTCGGCCACTCTTGCTTTTAGTGGTCTCTTGGTACAGCCAACATACTGCTTTCGACAGGGACACTCGAGAATGTAAATTACAGTACATTACTCGAGTGGTATGTAAGTGTTTCCCTAATTTTATACTCATATGCGTTCTGTGTTGAACTGACCTTTATAGTTTTCTTTGGAAATTTGGTAATCTTACAATTGCTACAGGCCCCACATCTAAAAAAAACCTGGTCTGGATAACCAGGTGGAGGTGGTGGTTTTTTTTTATGTTTTTAACAGTGGGGGCTACTTTTAATCCCAAATTGGGTGCTTTGGTATATGTGATCAATGGGTTAGTTGGTATAATGGATCCAATGATTTTGTCATTAAGTAGATGATGCCAATACCTCTTAATGATTTTTTCTATATGTTTGTATTGGGATTGAAACAGAAGTATCATTCTTAAATTATCATTCTTCTTCTCAGCCTTGGAGGTTGTTTCCATTTTTTTCAAAGAAGGACTGGCGATGCATGTTCCTCACTCTGTCGAGTGCCGTTTCGACTACCTTTCTAGGATATTCTTTATCTATGAACTGTTGCTTAAGTATATTGGCTTCTGACTCAAAATCCTCAGAATAAGTGCAGTTCCTTTTGAGTCTCCTAAATTGGCTCACAGGTATGTTTGTGAGCCACCTGGGTAAATGTCCGCTGGAAAATAAAATGTAACTGTTTCTTGCTACTGGTTTATTAAAGGTACTGCAAACCATTTTATTATTCTGCGTTTTAATTTTGATATCTAGAAATTCTATTTCTACCTTACTGACACATGATGTAAATCTGAGGTTTCTATCATTTACGTTGATCAATTCAAGGAAGCTGGAGAGTTCTTCACTAGTGTTTTTCCATATAAAGATGACATCATCGATATAATGATGCCAGAGCACCAGATCCGCCCCCAGTTTGGGTCGGATGGTATCTTCTTCCCATTGGGCCATGAATAGATTGGCATAACTGGGGGCTAATCTGGTGCCCATGGCGGTACCCCTGCACTGTAGGTAGAATTCCCCATCATACTGGAAATAGTTATGATATAGAATAAATTCTGCTCCCTATAAAATGAATTGAATTTGTGTCTGTGAAAGGTCACTCATTGTCCCGATTCAGCGCAAAGCGCCGTTATACTCGCCTCGAGCCCCAAGCCGTTGCCCCCGGCAATCTCCACAGCAGCCCTCATGCCGATCCCAGCAGTGAGAGTGTGTCTGCCAGCACCAACATTTCCGGCACTCTGGTGGCCTCCAGTGGTCAGAATGCAGGTTGCACACTGCAACTCCCTCTAGTGTCCAGTCAATAGCATAACAGGTAATTGCTGGAACTTCCCCCAGAGGTCACATGACATGATCTAATGGGATGGCCTATATAAGCCTCTTTCTGAGCTTCAACTGGTGCCAGAGTATCAGGTCCTTTCCAAGTACTCCAGCGTTTTGTCTTCATCTGCCTTGATTCCTGTGTATCCTGACTTCGGCTTGATTCTGCACTACTTGCCTTGCACCTACCCCAGCTAACCGCTTCCCGGTAAGGTTAAGCGACCTGCAAGCCCCCGGCAGCCAAATCTATCCTGCCTTGCAGCGGGCTCTGGTGAAGACCGGGGGGCTTGTTAGTCTCCGCACGCTGGTACTTTTAAGTACTACCGGAAGCTGGCGAAGAGGAGCTATATCAGACCTGCAAGGTTTGTTACTGCAGCGACACTCATAGATGTCAGCTGTCTGTTTAGGGAATCAAGGCCCTGGTGGGGGTTAATGATTGTATACAGTGAGCTGACATCTATAGTGCCCATTATCCAATGGTCCTGATACTCAATACGTTTAAGGGTCGCAATTATGTCTGTAGTATCTTTTATATAAGAAGGAATTGATTTCACTACAGGTTGAAGTAATCTATCTATATATTTAGATAAATTTGATGTAATTGACCCGATTCCCAAAATAATTGGTCTTCCCGGTGGTTTAGTGAGATTCTTATGTATTTTTGGAATACAATAAAAAAACGGGTAGACGACTTTCTGTTTGTGTGATATATGAAAATTCCTGTTTTGAAAGAACTCCTTTTTCTAAACCAAGTAGGCATAGTTCCATTAACTCCCTTGAGAATTGTATAGTGGGGTCATTTCTAAGTTTTTTGTATGTATTTATGTCAGATAACTGGCTATGGCATTCCTCATTATATTGGTCGAACTCTTGTACAACTACAGCCCCTCCCTTATCGCTGGTCTAATTATGATATTATTTGCAGTTTGTAACTCTTGGATAGCTGCCCTTTCCTTTTTACTGAGATTGTATTTAGATCTGCCACTCTTCAGCTTTCTTAAATCGCTTTCAACACTTCGTTTAAATGTAGCAATGTCCTGCCCAATTTCTTGTTTAGGATAGAACTTAGACTTAGGTTTAAGACTGGTATGTGAAGATGTGGGTGATGTTTTTATAGATTGTGTAAGTCCCTTGTTCAATAACTGGATTTGTGCTTGAGTTAATTGAGTATTACTAATGTTGATAACCATATTTTCTTGGGTGTTTACCAACATGACTTCTGTGCTCTGTGAGTGTAATCTCTTTCTGCGTCCTCTGCGTATCTTTTTCCATTGTATATTGGTCTTGCTTGATTGTTGTGTATTGGTGATCGCGACAGGGGATTGTTGGAGACTTTTTGTGTCCGTGGATACTCCCAATGTGAGGAGTATTGTCTCTGTCGTAGGTTGTATCCATGTGTGTTGTGTCCATGTGTGTTGTAGTGAGGTTTCCTGTGATATCTCTCTGGACTCTCTGATCGGGACGGTGTGCGTCTCAGTCTGTGATGTTGGGGGGGGGGGTGTTTGATCTAAAAAATGGGGAGTGACCAGTGCTTCATACCTATTAGAAGTAGTGACATTACATTGTTCATCATATCTATTTGTGGTGTTTATATTCTGTTGACCCTGTGTGGCAATAACTGTACTCAAGTTTGCTTTTCTCTGTGAAGTATCATCACGTGTGTGTCTTATTTGGTTTGGTTGACGGAGTTCATACTCTCTATCCCTGGGGTTATATTCTCGGATTGGTTCCTTTACTGTTCCATTTTTATTATTTTTCATCTTTTTTGATTTTTTACCTATTATCTCCTGTTCCAAAGAATCTAAACTTTTGCAGATTTTAGTCTGCCAAGTTTCAAAGATATTATCCTTTGGAAGAGATCCTATTGTTTCCTTCAGTGCTGCGATTTCACTGGACACTTTTTCAAGAATCTGTAACCGTCTTTTTATAACCATCTGTATAAGAGTCCTAGATTGTTTTTTTTTTAAGTATTCCACTCTAAATTAAATTCATCACATTGGAGGTCCTGTGCTATCTCTTTATTTAATGACAAACCTTTTAGTATGATGTCATTATCCAGATATTGATTAAGGGATCTCCCCTCCTATTTTTGTTTATGCAAGAGTTTCTCAAGGTCTCTAAATGTATCATTAATATTTTTATTGTTATAGTTAGTGTCCTGTGGGTTCTCAGCACTCAAAAAATTATAGGTGTCTGTTATGCGACATTTGGCTTCCATATGGTTCCAGATGTCCATGTTAAACACTTGAGGAGCTCAACTGTATGAGCAACTGTAAATAACAAGAAATATATAATCAGTGGCTCACTCAAATGTTGACATGGATATAGGTGCTCACTTAGACGGGTTGCTCACCACGTATTATAAAATAATAGAACAGTATGGATGCTAAGGGCACTCACTCATCTGGACCAATTAGAAGCGATAAAAAAGTAGTAAAAGGTACCTTTATATACACAAATATTTATTAGCGACATACAAATATTAAGAATAGTATATATTACATAAAAAGCATAAAACCATGTATGCAGTGCAGAGAGAAGAAATAAATGAACCTCTGCATTAATTACTTCTCCAATAGCTAACCGGTAAAATGTGTTTCAAATTAAGTGATAAGATTGGATGTGTTGGTTTCACAGGTACTTTGACCCTTAAAGGGGTTATCCGGGTTCAGAGCTGAACCTGGACATATCCCGTTTTCACCCAGGTAGCCCCAATATGCTCCCTTGCCCTCTACTGTATCACGTAGGGCAAGGGCTGTGTGATTATATTTTTTACAGTTTAATACATAGATATGGTACCAGAACCTAGCTTAATACATAAATACAGTACCAGGACATAAGCTTAAGGCAGCAACCGGGACTGCAGGGGCAATGTGTGAATGTGGTGGCTTGATGGCTGTAGTAGTTGGTACGCACATTTCTTCATCTCCCTGGGCCGGCGTGCAGTGACGGGAAGGAAGGCACCGGATTCCTCTGGCGCACATTTTGGTGTTGAGGGATGTCCTGTTAGATGTTGGTTGAGGTGCCCTTGGTGGTATGGTTTTAGGTGCAGGGAAGGCAAGATCTCTGAGGTTCATGATGCCAGTACCCTTGGGTGCAAATGAGGTGGTAGAATGAAGAGGAGTCAGTCTGAATAAATAAATGGAATATTTACTGAGAATCACTTGCCTTGATGTGAAAGTTACAAGTTCAGTTGTCATAGAGGTATCCAAATACACTTCTATTCTTTCTTGTGCTATAATTCCAGAGAACAGTCTCAGTTGAGGTACTAATAGGCTTCAATGTTCTGATGACATTATTATACTTCCTTTTGTTGGTATCAATGAGTCCTTTATCTGTGCTAATTAGGTTAACTGGTCCACTTCCTAACAGCCAGGTACTGGATATAATATCATCTTTTTCTCTATTGGGGTCATTTATCAAACTGGTGTAAAGTAGAACTGGCTTAGTTGCCCATAGCAACCAATCAGATTGCACCTTTCATTTTCCAAAGGAGCTGTTAATAATGAAAGTTGGAATCTGATTGGTTGCTATGGACAACTAAGCCAGTTCTACTTTATACCAGTTTGACAATGATCCCATATTTCTTTCTCTTTCTTTCTTCTTTTCTGCAACCTATAGGGTGGTCCTCCCTAACAGCAGGCATGCGACTTCTGCTTCATTCTTCATACTGGTTGCTAATAGAGACTGTTCCACACGGTCCACCGAGGAATGTGGTAAAATACAACTTTGCGCTTAGTTGTAATGGTGTGGTTAGGTGCTTGAGGCTTCTCCCAGTCACTAGGTGCTGTGGAGTTCATAAGCTAAAGATTACTGCTATCTCCACTAGGCTTGCTCAATACCCAAAGTCTATACTGGTCTGTGCTGTGAAGGTTCTACATCCTAAAGGCCCATAATAAGCTAGTCCCGAAGGGATCAAAACTTAAAGGGGTATACTTGTTATTATTTTTTAACGTACTTCTTTATATGATAAGAAATCATACAATATTCTAATACACATGTATTTAAAATTCTGCATATATACCTTTCTTATATCAGGCAGTTGACCCCTATATGCTCAATATATTGGTCCCATGTAATGGATCCATGGCCTAACTGAAGCATCAGTCGTGTGACACTCTTGACACTCTGATATTCAGTAAGCAGTGTATAATTCGGTATGCATTTTACAGGACTAAAATGGACTGTAACATATTTTTTCAGGGAGAGACAAATGCATAGATACTAGGTTTTTTGAGATATTTGGCTTGTGGGTGAAATTTCAGGATGAACCTAAAATGCACTCTAACTTTTACAGGTAAACTTAATGTGATCTTCTCTAAACTTTTGAATGTGCATATCCGACTGTTCAGTGTTTCAGTACTTTTTGCACAACTTGCTGTTATCTTAACAGCAAAATTTACAACAGGTGTTTGATGCATGAATTGCCCAATTAAAATTGGTATTTAAACAATCCTCCTCATCATGCTGTTCACATTTTGACATCATGAGACCAAGATGACACCTAACAATTGATCAAGCAGGAAGTTCTCAGACTGAAATGGCCACTGAGCTTAGAGTGGCACAGAGTGTCATCAGTAGGTTGCAACAGAGATACAGAGAGACTGGAAGAGTCACAGAAACGCATAGAAGTGGACATTCTTTGGCCACATCCCACACTGATGACTGCATCATTGTGAACAATACACTGTGGAGCCAGATTATGAATGCCACAGAATTCCAGACACATTTAAGGGAGGTGAGAGGCACCCAAGTGTCATGTCACACCATGCGAAACTGTTTACATCAACATGGTCTGCATGCTAGACGACCTGAAATTGATACCTGACCAAAGGGGTCATCGTCTTGCATAGGACAGGGAGCATCTACACTGGATGAAGGACCAGTCGATTCACGCTGAGCAGAAATGATGGCCACCAATGATGTCACCAGAGAGCCTTTGGTGGTGGTGTTACACTGTGGCTAGTGGCTAGTCAATACAGAACTGCCCTACATTTTGTGAAGGGTACAGTGACAAGCCCATACTACTTGAATAACATCATTAATCCAGTCATTGTGCCTCTGCATGAACAACACAGGCTAATTTCATCTTCATGGATGACAATGTGCTAGCTTATCGAGGTCGCATCATTAGAGAACGGCTGCTGGAGACTGGAGTACCTCAAATGGAGTGGCCTTCTCCAGACCTGAATCCCGTTGAAAATATATGGGATCAGCTGAGTCGCCATGTAGAGGCTCGTAACTCTCTACCCCAGAACCTCAATGACCTGAGGGCCGGCCCTCACGAAGAACAGATGCTATGCCTCAGCAGACGATAAGTCAACTTGTGAACAGCATGAGACGTCGCTGACAAGCTGTAATTGATGCTGAAGGCCACATGACAAGTTATTGAAACATTGATATTTTTTGGGGGATATACCCACCACTGTTGTTGGTGTTTCTTTCAATAAAAATGTTTAAGATGAGGAAAACACCATTGCTTCTACTTAAATTCCCTACTTTCATGATATAATATCACTTGAGATGAGCGAATTTCTTGGAAATTCGATTCGGCTGATTCGCCGAATTTTACAAAAAAATTCGCTTAGTTACGAATTACTTCGCCACGAAGCGCATTTTTTTGTACATAGTGGGTGCAATGACAGGGAGCTGCGATAGCGCCGCCCCCGTCATTGTACCCCTCAGTACCCCCGCGTTCATACAGTGTAAAATAGACATTAAAAAATACATTAAATCAAACTTACCTCCTCCATTTGCTCGCGACGGGTTGGCCGCCACCATCTTGCTTGAAGATCTGGAGCGAAATCTCACACGGCGCGAGATTACTGTCACCTGACTGCGTGCAGCGTCAGGTCATAGTGCGCGCACTACGTCCTGACGATATACGCGGTCAGGACAGTGCAGCGCCGGCCCGGGAAGCCTGAGGAGCACCGGACCCGGAGCGAGCCGCGGCACAGGACAGGTAAGTGAAGTTTTTATTTTATTTTTATGGTGCACGCTGGGCTGATCTGAGGTCTGATGGGAGGGGGGGGTCCCGGCCCCCCGGCAGCTAAAACATACATAATGGAAGCACTCACTTGTATTCGTTTTATAAGACGCACTGCAATTTTCCCCCTACTTTTGGGGGGGGAAAGTGCATCTTATAAAGCGAAAAATACAGTAATCATTAAAACCAGAATACCTCTTTAAATGAAGGTTCATTCTGACTTGGATTTTCCGCCACCCACATAAAATGTTGCCAGTTGCTCCGCAGCATCTCTACTCCTTGACTTCAAACAGATAATACTGTTCTACAAAAAGTTTGAGGTGCTGAATACAAAAATGACATTGAAAGTACATGATTGCTCCTTGTTTGGAAGTTACAGTAAAAAAAGTAAAAACAGAGACAATCGAAGGATACAGAAGCATGGAAGGCTTTCAAAATTGTGTCAATCAGTTTGTTATGGAATGTCAGATTAGAAAATTTCCAACAGCTTGTAGATGAATTTCTAACAGTATACAAGAAAATGGGCCACAAAATGTCCCTGAAACTGTATATTCTCTATTCCTTTTTAAATGTCTTCCACATTAATTGCAGTGCACTCAGTGACGAACATGGGGAGCGTTTTCATCATGATATCACAGTCATTGAGAGTTACAAGGGAAAATGAAGTCCTGCAATTTTGATGCCTTATTATTAACATAAAATGGTCTTTTCTGAAACTAGACTCAACATAATGTCTCAGACTCTGATTCAACCAATCCACCTTTCTCTGGTAGCTCTCTACTTGCTCTTCTTCACAGTACAGTGTGGTACTACATGTCCTGTACTGAACCCAAAACCAATTAATATTGCAACTTAAGCGATCACTGTACGAAAGGCTAGAGCAGAGCCTACAGTGGCCCTCCGGATTTACTATAATTTATACCAGAAACTGGCTTAAGGCTGGTCACCTGCTAAGTGATGGGGAAATGCAGCAATGGCTGTGCAGAGATCCCGAGGGACACGGATGCTGGGGAACAAGTAAGTATAATCCATACAAGGAGCCCAAGCATTAGGGGGGGATATTTTACATATCGGATAATCCCTTTAAGGTCAGTAAACTATACTAGGTTGTTTGGCATACCATATAGAATAACAAGCCTGCAGTATTCAGCAGACATGTCATGTGACTTGGCTCCACCCACTGGTGCATCATGTGACTACGTTGTATGAGGGCCTTAATCATTAGTAAAGTGCTAGGTGATGCGGTTGGAATCTCTAGCAACCATACACTGCGCCCCCAGCAACTTGATGTCACGATGCAATTAGGCAACTTCAGCACACTTAAGGTAGAAAGTTTTTTTTGGCGAACTAAATAGTAGAGATAAATAATAAGAGCACCCAAGGAAACGTTATACACTAATGAAAGTTAGGTATTAGCATATCATTCACTCCAACCAGAGAGTGACGGGACTCACACATCCAAAAGAGCTGTCATGCTGTCATCCCAATTCTACAAATACTATTATCATAAGGATTACCGTTCAGATGAGCAGTAAACTGACAATATACTGTACTGCCAAAATGAAAAAGAAAAATGGATAAATGTATTATAGGTGTTTTCTATGAATAATGAGTTTAATTAAAATAACCCTTTCTAATAGAAGAGTCCCATTAATGCATTTTTCATGTTTTACTTATTTTGAGGCTCTATTCAGTTTATGAGGCTCTCCAGGGGGGTTGGTGTTCTTGGAGGAGATATGCATAGCAATTTTATTTCTGCAGAATGGCCCAAGGCCAGGTTTCACTAAGACTTTGGCTAGTTATTATCACTGTGGGAAAATGCTTGATGTTTGTGAATGGATCACAGGGGAACATATTGTTTTAGATAGTCCATATATGTTTAACATGTTTTTACTGTATTACACAGCACTATACTAACACTAAACACATGAAAGTGTTAAAATACTTAAAAAATCTGATTCTAAGCTTCTGCTAGCAGATAGTAACTATTAGAAAATGCTGCCACCTGTTGGGCATAGGTGATACTGCAATACAAATGAGATAAGGTCAAGATTCCATAGTAATTACAATGATATTTAGCCAAGAGACTGCCAGTTCCTTAGTGGAATGTAATAAATATCTACACAGAGAGAGACACTGATATGAATGCAAATGATATATTTCTCATAGATGCAGTAAAATAAAAAAATATGCTTATATCTTGTACTTTTATTTCCCTCTTACATCAGAAGTATATTTAGTTTGTAAAGAAGGTTTGTATGGTGTCTGAAAGCTGAGTGTGTGGCTGTGTGGGCTTCTTGCATACACATCAAGATAGACTTTGGATAAGAATGAGAAATATTCATGAACTTAAGCATATAACCCCCAAATGAACTTGCGTCTTTGAATGTTAAACCAGACAATGACACAACAATGAACAGTCAAAGAACTTAAACTAACATTTAGGGTAAGGTTCCCCAGTAAGATTAATGTGATCAACTGACAGGCCTCAGCCCTGAGGTGACCCTACAAAAATGCTGGTGTCTCTGTTATCTAAAATGTTTTTTCATTGGGGTAGAAATGGATAGAAATCTATACTTTGGCTAAAGCACAAACACCAAATACCAGCTTTCCAACACTGTTCTAGAAATAAAACTGCAACAACCAACTTAATGGAAAGCTCATAGAATCCAAATTTTTACTAAATTCAACTGGTGCCACGATAGACAACAGCTTACAAAATAGTATAAAATATAATGTACGTACTATACGATGAGATAAACTGTATAAACTTATCAATTATATGAAATAAACATAGGGCAAATGGGTCATTGAAGGCATCGAGTATTGGGTTGCTTAAACAGCATTTCAAAGCTATTGCCTTCAGTTGCCCACAAGTATCCAAAGATGCCAATAGCAAACTTAACATGGCCTACAGATTAGGCTTCAGAACAAGGAAGAAAATCCAATTCAGTTGTATATTACACATTCTACCAGCTGTGCATGTGTTAGTATGTTCCCTTAGCATAATCCAGAATATTTTACCATTTAATTTCCTTCAAAGACCCATTTAACCCAAGAAATCTCTATGACATAAGGAACTTGAAATTAAGGCCTGGATTATGAGGCAGGTGGGTGGAAATATTTCTCCTTGGCACCACGGGAAAGACCTTTCCCTGAGTACCTAGATCTCTTTAGTGGCTACTTTCTTCTTTGAATTATCATTCCTATCAATAGACAAATTACCTTTTCTTCTTGTCTCCCAATCGTGCCATGCTCCACTACACATGTGCCCGCTCTAAAGCAGTCACTGAAAATACAGTATACAGTTCTGACTGTACAACATATAGTATTTATTAACACCAAATATTTCATTTTAACTCTATCTCCGATGTACTGCAAAACATTTTACTGATTACACCACATTTCATGCTCTAATTAAACTAAAATTAGCAACAAAATTTTATTTAAAAAATCAAACAATCTATAGTATTATGACTGCAGGTTCAGACTACACAGGGTTAATTTGTAGCCTCTTACCATGGAGACAGATAAGTCTTCAGAAGAGATGTAGACATAAAAAGTAGGTTGCAAAGTTGCTTCATTTATTTGGTCTTAGATGCACTGAAACAATACAACCATTGCTCTCAAATACCCTGTTATTATTATTACTGTGATAAGCTTTTTTATTATACAGTCTCCTAATGCCTTATTTTGTTCCTCTCCTATCAAATAATGTGGTGTAGTTGGTGAACCATCTGCCACATGTACTGTATGCAAGCAAAGATCATGCCAACAAGGCAGTGAGTATGAACCTACCATGTGAACTAATTGGTTTGACTCTGATCTAACCCTAAGACCATTATTCCAGTGCTCCCCTTGTATTCATCCTTTAACCCCTGTGCAGGAATGTCGATTTTACAGTTTAGCAAGGGAACAACCAGACCATTACGTCTGGGGAAGGATTTGGAATCAATGTGAATTCAAAAGCTGACTTAATATACATAATATACTCAAAGGCAGAGCTCACCCACCCCACCTAACTCGCACAGGCCTAGGACACCCAGATGAAGCCATTGGCAAAATGCTCGTCAGGTGTGCTGGGTAAGCTCTACCTATTAGTATATTATGTAAGTGTTCAGCTTTTGTATTTACATCGATTATTATTGGCCCTGTCCTGTGACTTGCAGTTATGGACTCACTCCCTCTATTTTATCTGCTTCATGTTATGGCTCCATTCTGTTTAATATTGTATTTCATTTTTTTATTTTTTTTTTGCTTTGGTGATATATGTGTATGTATGGCATGCTGAGTGTACATATTTGCCAATAGCACCTAGCAATGTAAGCAATGAAGAGACCATGTCACTTACTGCAGCACCATGGTATCTTCAGTTTATTGGTAGGGTGCCAAGAGCTGGACCCTCATCAACCTAATAATGATGGTATATCCTAAGGATAGGTCATCAGTATTAGAATTTCTAACAATTCCTTAACAGTTTTGCCTGTACTCTGCTTGGACTTTAGGAAACTGACCTAACAGTTCAGGTTGAGCAGACCTCAGGCAGCAGGGTGAGGTTTGCTTTAACCCTTTCTACCCCTGATGTTTTTTCGGTTTTGCGTTTTCGTTTTGCGCTCCCTGCCTTGATACAGCCACAACTTTTTTATTTTTCTGTTCACATAGCTGTATGAGGGCTTGTTTTTTGCGGGGCAAGCTGTACTTTCAAACGCCACCATTTAATATTGCATATGATGTAGTGGGAAGCGGGAAAAAAATTCCAAATCGGGTGAAATTGCAAAAAAAGCACAATTCCGCTATAGTTTTCCTGGCTTTTTATTTACGGCGTTTGATGTTCATTAAAACTGACCAGTTACTTTCATTCTACTGGTCAGTACGAATTCGGCGATATCTAATATGTATATTTTTTCTTGTGTTTTGATAGTGATAAAATAATTATAAAGTTGGATTTTTTTTATAACTTTTTGGTATTTATGTGTACGGAGCTGTATGGGGGCTAATTTTTTGCAGGGCGATCTGAAATTTTTATTGATACCATTCTGGGGTGCGTATGACTTTTTGATTGCTTTTTATTTAATTTTTTTTAGAAAAAAAAAGCGACAAAAAACAGCGAATCGCCATTTTGACGCTTTTTTCCGCCACACAATTCACCGTGTTGGAATTTTTTTATATTTTAAAAGTACGGGCGTTTACGGTCACGGTGATACCCATGATGTCTATATTTATTTTTATTTAGGTATTTATTTTTTAATTATACGGAAAGGGGGGTGATTTAAACTTTGATATTTTTTTATTTTTTATATATTTTTAAAAATTTTTTTTACATTTTTTGTGATTATTTTAAAGCTCAAATATGAGCTAATATATTGTGTTTTTTTTTCTTTATGAGCAATCAGGGATTTACTAGATGGAGATAAATCCAAGAATTGCTCATTTCTTATCTTGGCCTGCCATCTAGTGGCCAGAATAAGAATTGCAGTTTGAAAACTGTAATCCTCACCAGCGAGGATTACAGTTTTCATATGGTGTACAGACACCCTGATTGGCCACTCGGGGCGTCTGTACACCACCCGGAAGCGTACGCTTCCGGGTTCAGACGCATCCTGATGCCGTGATCACGTGTGATCACGGCATCAGAAGGCCCAGGAAGACGCCGCCGATGGCGGTAAGTAGCGGCGAGTCTCTGCTGTTAGAAACAGCAGAGACTTGCCGGCCATGACGCCCGCCACACGGGCGAGCGGGCGTCATGTCCCCGCACTGCCCCAGCGCCGTACATGTACGGTGCTGGTCGGGAAGGGGTTAAGTCTTGATGTCTTAGGCTCTCTAGAAGGGCCTGATCTTATTTGAAAGCACTTTCTAAGATTTAAAATACAGAACCACAGCATTATCTCATTTACATCAGGAAATATAACCTTTACAAATCTAGTCGGAAGTGATAGGTGCTGAAAATGAAAGCAGATTTCAGCTGCGTTCTCTCGCAACCCAATTTCTAAAGGCTATATGTAGAGGAGAGGAGAAATGTAGAGGGGATAAGGCTGTGTTCCTGCTATTTAAAGCTTAGATTTTTAGCTTTAAAACAAGACTAGGATAATTTCTCTAGCTTCTACAGAGCCTGAGATATGAAGGCTTATAGCAGCCTCTCCCTCCTTCAGCTGGCTGTGATCTCAGCCAGGCTGGAGCATGAGGGGGAGGCATAGAGGAGTTTACAGCCAGCAGGAGGACAGAAAAACATCATCTCTCATGATACAGATAATCACTGGAGAGGGATCTAATATATTAGTCCTCACATAGTTATTTTGTCAGAAAAATGTTAAATACATTTCAAATTATCATAATCACACTGAATGACAGCATAAAGTCATCATGTTATTTATATGACACAGAGAATGCTGTAAAATGAAATCCCACAAAATAATGGTAAAATTGCTGTTTTATCCTTTCTTCCTAAAAATAAAATTATAATAGTTAATTAAGAAAAAAAGGTATAACTCTTCCTGAAAAATTCAAGCTCTTACATAGCTAAATGGAAGAAAAAATAAAAAAACACAGATGGGGAAAAATGCTACTGGTCCTTAAAGGGAACCTGTCATTAACTTTATGGTGACATCACTGAGGACAGCATAAATTAGTGCCAGAAATGCTGATTTCAGTGCTGTGTCACTCATGAGCTAAAAGTAAGTGGTTGCTGAGAACCAGCATCATAATAATTGTAGCCTGGGCTTTGAAAAGAGTCATATCTGCCTGAGAAGAGTCCTGGTTATTCCTAATCTCCTGCTCTCCCCTCCATCTGCTAATGATTGGCAGTTCTTTCCTAGACAGAAAGGGAGAAAACCAGGTAGAAGACTGTCAGTCATCAGCAGGTGGGCAGGAGAGTGGGAATTTATGAATAACCATGACTCTTCTCAGGTGACCGTGACTCTTTTCAGGCCCAGCCTGCAATGACTGTGGTGTTGGTTCTCAGAAACCACTTACTTTTAACTTATAAATGACAGACCGCTGAAATCAGCTCACCTGTCTGTACTTTATAATGCTGTTAGTATGGGCAGCATAAAGGTGATGACAGGTTCCCTTTAAGGCTAAAATTAGCTGTCACTTAGGGGTTAAAATGCACTTCAGTTTCACCGAGTTGTGCGCCAACTATATTCAATTCAGACATAAATTCAAAGTCTTCAATAAAAAGGGACACTTTCAGGAGGGGTTTTCAATTTTACTGTGAATGTTGAGGGTTAATTTGATAAGCTCTAGGGGATCTCTAGAAGAAAATGTACTTCCGTTCATATAATACTTTCTAGGGAAAGTAGGGAAAATATAGAACAGGAAAATGGGAACGCTAAAAAGTGGTCAAAAATAATAAATATTTATTCAAGAACCAAGGAAAACAAAAATAATAAAATTAGTGGGGAATCCCTAAACCAGATCCCTATATACTAAAAGTGGGGTAACTGTCACGACTACACAATCCAAAATTGTATGCCTATAGTAGATATGAACTGCCACTGCTGTGAGGCTACAAACAGGAAATCACTGTAAAGTGATACCAAGCACCCACAACAGTAGCCAGCTATTAGGCTGGTGATGTATCACCACTCTGACTATAGTTGAATAGCCAATGTGTAGTAGTTCAAAGCAACTGTATGCATAGTAACCCCACGTTTGGAGTGGAGTGGTTATACAGTGCAGATACCCCTATCCTGTATCGCCAGTTAGGCGAATCAAGGTATCAATGCACTGTGCAATCCTCAGAACCACCTCCACACTGAGTAGACTGCAGTTAATGGCCGTGATAAGCCCTTTTATTATTTTTGTTTTCCTTGGTTCTTGAATAAATATTTATTATTTTTGACCACTTTTTAGCGTTCCAATTATATAATTCTTGACTAATTTAGAGAACGCATACGTCCTTACTTATTAATTGGTTATAGTGCTTTGAAAATATAGAACAGGGACTAAACAGTTTAAATTATAAAGCATAATGTCCATGTTTAAACCCAAAGGCTATGCAAGTTCAACTATTAACACAAAAAAATGTATATGTTTCCCGGTACATGGATATTACAATTTATTGTAATATGACTAACAATGAAATATGATACAGCATTAATGCATTATGGTAAAACCTCAATATATGTCCACTCAAGCAAGAAGAATAATACACTGGGACAGTAGCATGTCTGGACAGACAGATCTGTTATGTCTACATTGACCAAAGAGAGCGTCTGGCTTTTGTATCTGTTTGTGCATATCCCGTTAAAGGAAGTGTTGCAATATCATTACATTATTAAATGAAAAGACATATTTTAAAAAGAGAAGGAACATTAACTCAGACAAATTCCAAAATGGCACGGATAAGTATTTCTACTACGTTAAAGTAACCCAGCAGCTACCTAGAGTATTAATACACATGATATTACATCATTCACGTGCAGTGAAAGTGTAGGTTCACTTTAGAAGAGACTAAAAAAAAGTAAATCTACCATAAAATCCAGTTACTTAACTCCTCAGCTTTATATTTCTGTCTGAAATGAAGAGGCTGCAATTTTAGGGAAAGATCCAGACAGGGGCATGCACAGATCTCATAGGGCTCCATAGCCAAACTTAGTATGAGCCCCTTGTCCCACCCAGTTTCTTATACGCATGCAACAATCATTCCCAGGTAATGCAAAGTGTAATTTAAAGAAATGCTCCCTGTACCTCAACCCCTTTTATTTGACTTATGGTACATCTATCTATCTGCCTGCAGCCACCACTAGAGGGAGCTCAGTTTACAAGAACTTATACAGTTACTATTCACTGGAAACTGAAATAATATGTTTGCACTGAGCTCCTCCTCATTGCAGCTACATGAAAATGTAGTGCAGGCCCCCTTGTTCCAGGACCCTAAGGCAGTTGTGTCGTCTGCCACCGTTGGAGGTATGTCACTGGGTGCAGACTACATAGCAAAACTGCTGCTCCTGATGACATAGCAAAACTGCTGCTAAAGCAGAAAGTCCAGACTACAAAGTGATCTCTGGAGAAAATACAGACTATATACTCAGACAGTTGTTATAGAGAGATCCAGACTATATTGCTGGACTGTTGTTATATGAAGAGGCCCAGACTACATACAGTAGTCAGGCTTCTGCTATATTAGTGTTACAAAGAGTGCTATTGTTCACCACTTTATGCTCCAGCATTGGTAGCTCATATTCTCTTGGCAGTTGTGCTACATGACATGAAGATTAGTGGAAAAGTATGATTCTTTAGGAATCCTACGTGAATGTTATGCATCTGCGACTCCCTTGTGTTTGTAAAATCACCCTATAGTTTTAGCTTGAGGTCATTATAGATTGCTAAATAAGCCAGCCAGTTCATTTATGAGGGGTCCAAGTGCCAAGTCTGTTCTATTGTGGCCTCAAGCCTGTTATATTTCTACATTATTTGTCTGTGTATAACATAGCATGTGCAGCGTCCTACTACTACAGCAGTGGTGCACTGCAAGAGGGGTGTAAAGCTGTGCTCTCATGTAAGATATGCATTTTATGTATTTGTGCTGAGCATTGAGTTAGCCTGCATCTACATCCATCACTAGATGGGGCTGATGTCACCCTCTTTATATAGACAGGAGGGGTTAGAACAGTCTAGAAGTAAATGGAGTCTACAGTTGTACAACCTGTACAAAAGATCTTAGGCTACTTTCACATTTGTGACTGCCAATTCTGGCCAGGAATCGGGCACACAGAAAACACAGTATGCAGTGGTTTCTGTCTGGCTAATTCTCAGCATATTTGCAGAATGCGGCCGGATCTTCGGCAGATCCCATTATAGTTCATGGGCAAGCGGGCATTTCGATTGCATCTGTCTCTGCCAGAACAGCCTGCCGGAATCCATACCGCAGATGTGCAAGTAGCCTTAGTCTGATGTTTGGGTCTACCCTGCAATTGCATCGTACAAGGAAACATGCTTTAGTGTGAGACAGAGTAGTGCAGTGTGAGGAACATTTGCTTCAAAGAAACATCGTAGACTATTAACCATCTGTGCAGCCATGTAAACTGTAATATCTGTGCAATGACACCTTGTGTAAAAACTGCCAGTCCATGCATGCTGAGAACTGTCATTTATGTACCTGAATTTTAGTACTGCAAAACTGTCTCATTATTACCTGACTCCACCACTGCAGGGAACCCTGCCTTGGACCTAACAATTCATCACAATCAAGGGCACCTCGAACCACCATCAGGCAGGAGAACCCTGGGACTGCTATTCTGTCCTCTGTCTCGTGGGCACGCTTGCACAAGTTCCTGGACTATTGCCTAGCCCCCTGGATTTGTTTGATTAAACCTGTTGTTCTATACCAGGACTCTGATTTGGGCCTAATTCATACTATTCTCTTGTCTTTCCCTTTAGATTTCTCATCAACAACTAGTAGTACTGCTGATCTTGACTAACACTTCTGACCACATTTCAGTCCTACCTTCATACCAGTGTCATGTTTCCTTTGTAGCATTTCAGATACCAACTGCTACACAGCAATGCGGAAATTCAGACTACATAGCAAGATGGTTTTTACAGAGAACTACTACAGAAATACACAAAAACTGTGAAACCAAAATTGTAAAAATACATTTAAAAGACAGGTTAACTACTCCACAGGTATCAAATGCACAGATAAACAGTTTATACTAGTATGCGCTACTTGCTCTAATGCCCATACAGGGGTTCATGTGGATTGTGAGGCGCTATTATATTATACTGCATCGCATTGCAGGGGTAAAGACGGCACAAGATAGGCAACCTGCTCATGGCTGGCTTTCTCCCTGCTTAACCCATATGGGCAATATAGCCTTTGAAAATATACCTATCTACTCAGTTTCACTGGGCTTTATAATGGCTATGATAAAAAAAAATACTTTCTTTGATTTTGATTACAGTACTATACTCCTAAACCACTAAAAGATAGGAGTGATATCACCACTATTATTTACTAATAGGCTTCTCAATTTCTAATAGAGTTTTGTGTGTTTGCAGCATTTTGTACAGTGCTCCTCAACAGCATTATTTGCTGTTCATTTATCAGGTGTTTATGGCATAATGGGATGGTGTTTAGAAATTCCATTTGCCATACGCTATTCCTGATCCCTGCACACAATCTTCATTTGTCAGGGGATTTAGATCTCAGCTGTGTTTAGTTTTTAGAGCTTGAGAACAAGTCGACCCTATGGACAGACACCTAATGATATAATTTTTGCAGAGTGAAAAGGTTTGACTGCCCTCTATCAACCTTCTTGCAGACAGCTCCTTTGAATACAGTAATGGAAGACAATATAAAAGGCATAAATCTCTACTAACTTCAAGGGTTCCAGGAAACTGTGACTTCTTAAATGCAGTTTCAAAAAAACTTGGCACAGTGACAAAGGCTTTGGGGCTATTAATTTACCTAACACTAGCCAAAAATAACCAGAGTCTATATGTGTCTCTTGATTTGTTTTGAAATCCATTCAAAAGTGCAAAGAAGTTAAAAAGTTGGAGATTCAGAAACCTGAAATGGGAAACGGCATAAAGTAAGAATAGTCCTATTCTTTATCCTATATGAAATGTCTCTAAAAACTGGACATGGTTTTAAGTTTGGAGTAATTTAAGCTGTATACATTGAAGCAAAAAAGGGCCATGCATTTACTAGTTATGACGTTCACAATGGTTTTAGAGACTGATGTGAGCATACTGTATATACAATGGCCGCTCAAGAAACAATGGCCCCAGGAAACATATTTATAATATTTTAAACAGTGGTTTTTCTTGGGCCATCGTAAGTTTCTAGATTGAACATGCAATGTCTCAAACTCCAAACCAACCAATCAACATGGCAATTTCTCCAGTAAAATACCTGTATTGGTTGTCTAGTAGAAACTTTCTATAAGAATCATACTGGACCACCAGAGCACCAGAGGATCCTCTGCTGGGCCCAGGCTCTCAAAAAGTAAACTGACACTAAATTGACTTTATTGAATATATGGGGATTGGGTCCTCAAAATAATTCCTCTGATGGGCCCAAGTAACCCGTCTGACCCTTCTCTCTTCAGTACAGTGTAGTACTACATATCTTGTACTGCCCTCTGTCTGTGCTAAGATGGGCTGCTCTTTTTGACACCAGGCAGACAGACAGCCTGTGAGACAATCAGGGGACAGTATTTTAGTAGGTTCTTGAGTCTCTGGGCTACCTCAGAAGCACAGATGGCATTCTGAGCTTTGCCTGCCTTGCAAGACGATGCGTGTTGGATATGTCCTGCAAACAGCAATTACAGAAACAAGCTAGTGTGCTGAAGGGACAGTTTAGGAACATATTTAGTTAGGTAGATTGAATCAATAGGTAGAAAAGTCAGAGTTTTATCTGGGAAACCATAGGTCAGTCAGAGTTCTGTGTGTGTTTGTTGTTCACTCTGGGCAGCTGGTGGCAAGTGGAAAGCTTCATTTAATGAACTGCAAAATCCTGCAGTGCCTGAAGAAACATTATTTTTTCAGCAGCCAGCCTTGGGGCAAATACAGAGGAGGGAATCACAGTTTGATAAAACCGGCAGGGAGGGTGAGAACTATAATGATGGTTGTGTGTTGGACAGAACCTGGAAGCCAGATCGGGATGCTGAGGAGGAGGTAACATCAGAGTTGGAGGGTGGTAGCCACAACAACAGCAATAAAGAGCAGAGTCAACATACGGACAAAACCTACAAAAGATCTGTCAGGACCAGAACTGCTTCTATTGTGGTCAGCTTAGGAACTGTTGATGCCGCTGATACTTTGGGCTCAGGCTCAAAACATGCCAGACCAGGCCAAGCTCTGCTTAGCTTTGTGCAAGTATATCTTGTATTATGGTGGCTTTTCCTCCACAAGGCCAGTACACTAAACCACTGCCATGTGCAAGACCTGAAGGAATAAAATAAGCAGTGGGCATTCAAACACAAAAATAAGTATGAGAGCTCCCCGACATCACCAGATCAGAGGCAAAGTCTGTAAGACAAGTCTGTTCCCCTTCTCCCAGTCTTCTTTGTGGAAGCCAGGCTAAATCCCCAAGCAGTACAGTGTCATTGTCATCATCACCTACACCTTCTCCTGCTCAGACTCCTCCTCCTCCTCCTTGTCCTCCACTACATTGTGAGACATCCATAATGGAATGTGTGGCCACGAGAAGACTACGTGTGACCAGGAATTAGCTTTTGTGCAAGCTGAACTGTTCTATAGTATTACTACTACTGACCAGCTGTCTGTAAAAAATTGCTATTTGTAAAATGTTGTACAGTGTTCTTGTCATTGTCATCATCAGTTTCTTCAGTTGTTTTGCTCAAGCTCCTCCTCTGCTGCTCTGTCATCAGTCATCAATAACAGAATGTGTGGCCAGAAAACAACTCTACAAGCCCAACAATCAAGTTGTGAGCAAGCTGAACTGCAAGCTGGCCAAGTTGCTGGCAGTGCAGTTGATGTTATACCACTTATTTGTCGGAATTGTAGTGCAGTTCATTGACTTAACCCAGCAGGCATTAGCACTTCTTGACCATTGTCCATAAAACGTCTTTCTTTGTTCTCTAAATGTGGTCCAGTTTAGCACTTTCACCCTATCCGGCAAAGGTACTTCTTTCCAGTTGTCCATAAAGTGTGTCTCATTGTTCTGGAAATGTGGTTCAGTTCGGTGCATTCACTCAAATTTTATTCCTCGGGCAGGCCATAGTACTTCTTGCCAGCTGTCTGTAAAATGTGTCTTGTGTTCTGTGTTCTGAAAATATGGCTCAGTTCTGCTCCTTCAACAAAATGTAAGTCACCACTCTCCCATTGGGTTTGCTACAAGCAGCAGGAGCCTCAGCAGCTGCTTCAGTTTCCTATATGATATAACAGTTTTTTTCACTGCCAAGCCAACCTGATGCACATCAGAAAATGGACATGCACTGCCTGAACAACTAGGTTTGGTCGTACCTGGACTGTGCCCTTTCTCCAACACATACTACACTGTTCCCTGACCCCATTGACTTCTGAGCATGCAGATTGGAACAGTAACTGGAACTAATCAATTTTGCCGTTGCTATACTGTCTTGTTCAGCCTCAAGTGTCATCTCAGAAAGGGTTTTCAGCATACCTGGCTGGCAGCTGTGAAGAGGGCTAAGGCGGCAACCTGGGAATTGGCCCAAGGGAAAATTTCCCTGTAGGATCAATGGCCAGCCTGTCCCTGACTATTTTAAATGATAAAGTAGGCTCTATACTGAGACATATCCTTGTGACTTCAAAACGATGTATAACAAAAAAATCTAAATATAAAATTAACCTATAAACAGAACTAGTTAAATGCACATATTTATACATGAAATATGTGAATGTGCAGCAGCCCAGGAGTGTGTGGTGGATGGGACTGGAAGTGGTGAATCTGAGAGTGATAGTAGTACTCACAGTTCACAGTGGCAAACTCCACACTTGCACTCCCTAGGGCCGTGCTGTGACTGGAAGGTGCACACTTTCTTCCTTTAGGACACCTCCTGGTATTGGGGAAACTGCATGGTGTTGTTTTGGGTGCCCTTGATGTTAGATGATTTTCTGGGTGCAAGGCAGGGCTGATGGATACTGGAGACAATGTGAAGGCCCATTAGCTGTAGTAAATAAAGTCTAATTGACGGGATAGTAGTACAAATAGCAGCAAGGCACAGTTCCATAGTATATTACAGTTAAAATTCTCTCAATAATAGCGTATAGAAAACAGCAATGATTGTGGTTATAGAACTCTTCTTTCTCTCTAAAGAAGCAGAATCGCAGGCATGCAACAAGGTTCTTATTTAGTTCTTCTGTGGTTCCTGAAACAGGTGGCCAATCCATCTTAGAGTATGGAGGTTGTCTTAACAATAATCCTTCCACAGCAGCAAAGGCTTTCTGCCTTAGACAAGCAAAATACCTTGCTGTCTAATGCTTGCATTGTCTTGTGAGTTCTAGACCTTCTTTGATGTCTGGTCTCTTCTGGTTCTCTGAACTTGAGTCTAGCTGTGAAGGAGCTGTTACACTTCTTCTCTTTTGCACTGTTTAGACTATACTCCCTTAAAGGTTTTCTGTCACCAGTTTTTTGCCTATGAATCAGGCTGAGATTAGAGATGTGCTAATGTCACCTGATTCTAACTATATATATATATATATATATATATATATATATATGTACTTTTATTAAATAGTGCCCCTGTTTTTATACAATTTTAACTTTTTTTATGCTAATAAGCCTCTAGGAGCAGGGGGGCATTTTCCCTGCTCCTAGAGGGTCCGTTCGCCCACCTTTAGAACCACCCCCTTTTGTCTTGAGTGACAGGGCCAGACAGCTTTCTTCTCCTCCTGACGGCCCTGTCCTCAGTCTTAGTCCCGCACCTGCGCCGTTCCGTTCATTATTCGGTGCAGGCACAGTGAGTGAATGACGCTGGCAGGCTCCTGGCTTCCTTACTGCACATGCGCTGCGGTCGACTGTGACGTATTCAGCGCAGGCGCAGTGAGGAAGCCAGGAGCCTGCCAGCGTTCTTCACTCACTGCACCTGCTCCGAATAATGAACGGAACGGCGCAGGTGCGGGACTAAGACTGAAGACAGGGCCGTTAGGAGGAGAAGACAGCTGCCTGGTCCTGTCACTGAAGACGACAGGAGGTATTTCTAAAGGTGGGCGAACGAAGCCTCTAGGAGCAGGGGAAAGCCCCCCCCCCATGCTCCTAGAGGTTTATAAGCATAAAATAAAAGTTAAAATTGTATAAAAAGAGGGGCACTATTTAATAAAAGATATACATAGTTAGAATCAGGTGACATTAGCACATCTCTAATGTCAGCCTGATTCATAGGCAAAAAAATGGTGATAGAAACCCTTTAAACTAACTAATGAGAAGGTTGACCTAGTCTATCCTCTGACAACCTAACACAATTTGCCAAGATGTTAACCATGTGTTGTTGGCCATATAGTGCCATTACATGCATGTACGTAACAAATCACAACATTTAACTCAACAAACATTTTGTATTATTAACTTTTATTATTAACTTTATTAACTTTTTCAGCCATAATTAATACTTTGCAGTAGTTCTTCTGGGGTACTGCAAATGTCCTTGCAATAAACTGTTCCCAAGTGAAATAAAGAATACAAACTGTTTATATTCTGTGCTTCTTCTATAAGGGAAATTAGATCATCACAGCATCTGATGCTACAATTGTGGGCTTTCAGGAGTTAGTCCAGTAAAAAAAAAGCATACTCACCTCATCCATTTGCTCACGGTATCATCAATCAAGATGTCAGCGATGCCCTCACTGCAAGCAAATGGATAAGTTGAGTATGTTTTTTGGGCGTTTTTTTTGCTGCCATTTCAGGAAAAATAGATTAGTTACCCTGAAGAGCAAGGAAATTCAGCTTTGCTGCTAATCAAATTTTTCCTGAGATTTGGATCGAAGTCAATTTGTTTGGCTTTGATTCGCTCATCACTAATGAAAAGCATTAAGAGGCTGTAAAAACTACAACCTGAAGTGATATTTCACATTTTTAATTTGCCTCTCCTAGGTCTCCTGCTCACATCCATATCTGTTAATCTGTTACTAATACATTTTAGTGGGGCAAAGGCTACTGTAACTGCTGCTAAAAATGCTGCAATATACTTTTTTAGGTCCTCAATCCACATAATAAAAATTGCAGCATGCCCCATCAGTTATATATCAGAGCGTATTTTTTACCTAGAAACCTATGAGTTTAAACAACAAAACTCAATGTCATTCCATATTGTGCCCAGTATTATGAGGCAAAATATAGATGGTCTTGTTCATGAGGCCTTACAAAAATATCCTTCTCTCTCCCAATGGCTGTTCTAACCTCTGCCTACGTTTTTCTAATTTCTTCTAAAATGATTCTAACGTACGGTACTGTAAGTTGAACTAAAATTGTAAAATATTCATTCATCTCCACAGTCCAGTCTGTAATTTTAGATATAACATATTACGCAGTTCTACTGGTTTATAAATACAATTTATCATAATGCAAAAAGTAAGACAGAATCTCATCCTAGTAAATATATTTATGAGGCTTTTATTTGTCCCTGACATTATGGGTTTGAGTAACTGGAATCCCTAGTAACGTGTCCATTAATGCATGTGTTAAGTAAATATGCATGTACAAATGTCAGTATGATAGATAAGGTTGAAAAAGAGAAGAGGTGCAAAAAGCAATACACAAGAGGTACAGAGGCTCCTGTCATCTACAAAGTGTAGGTAGAAGTACTAAACTCAATGTTAGGACTCATGCACACGACCGTATGTATTTTATGATCCGCAAAAACTAATCCGCAAAAAATATGGATGCCGTCCTTGTGCATTCCTTATTTTGCGGAACGGAATAGCTGGCCCCTAATAGAACAGTATTATCCTTGTCCGTAATGTGGACAATAATAGGACATGTACTATGTTTTTCCGGAACGGAAATACGGACATATGGAAACAGAATGCACACGGAGTACCTTCTGTTTTTTTGCTGACCCATTGAAATGTTTTTTTATATATTTTTCCTATATATTTTGCTTGTATATGAATTGTATTATGAATAGGGAATAAATATTCTATTAATTACTTGAGAGCCGGCCAATGGTTGAGTTACATATTTTGGGCAAAAATGATGGTACCATTAACAATATTTTGTTGCACAAACTTTTGAGGCAATCACTGCAATCATGTTATTCTTGTAACTCGCAATGAGACTTCGCAAACTCCTCCAGCTGTTTCAGGTTTGAAGGTTGCCTTCTGCAAACTGCATGTTTCAGCTCCTTCCACAGATGTTCAATAGAATTTGGATCGGAGCTCATAGAAGGCCACTTGAGAGTAGCCCAATGCTTTGCTCATGTTTTAGCTTTATCTTGTTGGAGGACACATCACCTGTGACTAGGACCAAGCTTTCTGACACTGGGCAGCACATTTCACTCCAGAATGCCTTGATAGTTGTCTCCAACTTACCTGTCTGGGCTCCAGCGGTGAGATCTCCAGCTGCTAAGCCGTTCCCCCTGGTGACAAGATAGTGTCATTAGCAACAGGATGCAATGCTCTTTCTCCCCACTGCAGGTGTGTGCTGGAGGAGACTAGCAGTGGGCTGATTGCTGAGTTGGTCTATTCCTGTGTGCTAGTGTTCTAACTAATGGAGTGCAGTTTCTGATCCAGGGACTCAGTGCTGTATTTAAACCCCTTCCTGGCCTTTGCAAGTCATAGTCTCTGACTCACTAGCTGTGTTCCTGGTTGCACATGTTGGATTACTAGTGTTTTGAACTCGGCTTGTCCTCTTGACTACTCTTTGTCCAAGTATTGGTACTGTGTTCCTGTCTGGTTCTGATCTTGGCTTGGCTATTTTACTACTCTTGGACTTGCTACATAGTGCTTCCACTGCAAGTAGGCAGGGAAAGCGGGGACTGGGTTCTAGTTAGGGCTTACTGTCCATGTCTGCCCCTACCTACTGACATCAAAATAGTCTTAAAATTTCTTTGTACCCTGCACAGTTTCAAGGCACCCCCTGCCAGATGCAGCAAAGCAGCCCCAAAACATAACCAAGCCTCCTCCATGTTTCACAGTAGGTACAATGTTCTTTTCTTTGTATGCTTTATTTTTACATCTGTGAACAAAGAGCTGAAATGGCTTGCCAAAAGCTGCAGTTTTGTCATCTGTGCATGGGACATTCTCCTAGAGGCTTTGCGGCTTGTCAATGTGCATTTAGAAAATTTAAGTCTTACTTTTTTTAAGATTTGCTTTCTCATTGGTCATCTTCCAATAAGTCCACTTTGGCTAAGACAGCAATGAATGGTGTGATCTGACACTCATGTACCTTGACCTTGGAGTTCATCTCTAATCTGTTTTAAAGTTATTCAGGGCTCTTTGGTTACCATTCACATTATCTGCCTCTTCAATTTGTCATCCATTTTCCTCTTGTGGCCATGTCCAGGGCTATAGTCCCATAGAACTTAAACTTCCGAATAATATGGTCTTTTAGCTTTTACTTTAAAATGTTTGTCTATAATTTTATATCTTTTTAATCTCCTGAGACAACTCTTCCCTTAGCTTTCTTTAGTCCATGTTCAGTGTAGTACACACCATGATACCAAACAGCACAGTGATTACTTTTTATCTTTTAAATAGGTAGGCAGACTAACTGATTGCACGTTTGATGACACCTGTGATGCTCATTACAGGACACACCTTAGTTTAACATGTTCCTATGGACAAATTATTTTCAATCTTTTCTAGAGGTACCATCACTTTTGTCCAGGCCAGTTTCATTAGTTAGGTTTTTAAAATTATTCTATTGAACCACAATTCAAATGTAATGTCTGATTTTCATTAGCTGATTTTCAGTACATTTTTATTTATTTTTATTTTTGTCAGTTTCAAGCCTACCTAAGTAGTAACACACATAGTATCATAGTTTGTATAGCTGAAAAAAGACATCTGTCCATCCACTTCAGCCTGTTATCCTGCAAGCTGTTCTAGAGAAAAGTAAAAAAAAAAATTAAAAATACGTGAAGTAGAAGCCAATTTTCCTCATTTTGGGGGAAATTACTTCCCGACTCCAATAGGCAGTCAGAATACTAATGATCCCTCTCCTAAAATCTAAAAACTATAACCTGTAATATAATTACACTCCAAAAATGCATCCAGGCCGCTCTTTTACTGAATTCACCACAATCACGTCCTCAGGCAGAGAGTTCCATAGTCTCACTGCTCTTACCATAAATAATCATCTTTTATGTTTGTGTGCAAGTGTTCTTTTGTCTAGACGTAAAGGATGTCCCCTCATTACAGTCCTGGGTATAAGTATATGATGCGAGAGATCTCTGTACTTCCCCCTGATATATTCATACATAGTTATTAGTACTCCTCTTAGTCATCTTTTTCTAAACTGAATAACCCTAATTTTGATAATCTTTCTGGGTACTGTAGTTCCCTCATTCTAGTTATAACTTTAGTTGCCCTCCTCTGAACCCTCTCCAGCTCTGCTATGTCTGTCTTGTTCACAGGAGCCCGGAACTGTACACAGTACTCCATGTGTGATCTGACTCCATGAGTGATTTGTAAATTGGCAGGACTATGCTCTCATCACAGGCATCTATGCCCCTTTGAATGCAACCCATTATTTTATCGGCCTTGGCAGCAGCTGTCTGACACTGGTTTCTACAGTTAAGTTTACTGTCCACTAAAATTCCTAGGTCCTTCTCCATGTCAGTGTTACTCAGTGTTTTACCATTTAGTATGTACTGGTGGCTTGCATTATCCCATGTGCATAATCTTACATTTCTCAGTGTTAAACATCATCTGCCACTTCTCTGCCCAAGCCTCTAGTCTATCCAGATCCATCTGTAGCAGTGTACTGTCCTCTTCTGTTCTAATTACTTTACACAGTTTAGTGTTATCTGCACAAATTAATATTTTACTGTGCAAGACTTCTACAAGATCATTAATAAAAATACTGAAGAGAATAGGGCCCAATACTGACCCCTGTGGTACCCCACTAGTGATGGTGAACCAATCTTAGTGTGTACCGTTAATAACCACCTATCACTGAGCCATATATACATTTTCTCCCAGTCTAAACATTCTCATTTTATAAACTAGCATTTTATATGGCATAATAATTGCTTTCGAGAAGTCAAGATATAGTATACGACATCCATTGACTCACCCTGTCAAGTCTAGAACTTACCTCCTCATAGAAACTGATTAAATTAGTTTAACATGACCAATGCCTCATGAAGATATGCTGATATGGTGTTATACGCTTATTTTCATTGAGGTACTCCAAGATACCATCTCTTAGAAAACCTTCAAACAGTTTACCTATGATGAATATTGGTACCACATTTGCTATGCGCCAATCCTGTGGAATGCTCCCTGTCAACATAGAGTCCTTAAATATCAGAAATAAGGGTTTGTCTATGACATTACTAAATTCTCTTAGGATACAGGGGTGTATGCCATCTGGTCCTGGCAATTTGTCTATTTTAATATTTTCAAGATGCTGCTACACTTCTTTCTGGGTCAGACAGGCCATGCTAAATGGAAATTTACTTTTACACTCTGCATTTTATGTGACAGTTTATTTTCCTCAGTGAATACAGTGGAGAAAAAAATATTTAATAGCTTTGCTTTCTCCTCTGCAACTCCCCCCCTCATCACTTTGTAAAGGTTCGTCAAATTCAGGTTTATACTTTTTAACATTTATAATTGAAGAACATTTTAGGGTTAGTTTTACTCTCTTTGGCTATGAATCTGCCATTGTTTTATGTGTTTTGTTTTCACAGAGTTCACTATGTGGTCAAACTGACCTGTTACAGCTTCATTCTGAGGGTCAGTACGATTAAAGCAATACCACATTTTTATAGTTTTTCTTGTGTTTACTTTTTATGGGGTGATCTGTATTTTTCATTGATACCATTTTGGGATATGTGACTTTTTGAGCATTTTTTATTGAATATTCTATGGCAGATGAAGGGATCAAAAAAAGTTGAATCGACCAAAAAGTTGAATCGGGACGATGTTAATAAGTTACATATAATAGTATAGTGGTTTGTGGGATAACCCTCTTACTGCAATGTACCATTCTGACTTGTAGCAGGACGCTCAAACATTTCTCATCAGACACATTTGCTTATAAATTGCTACATTGATATTAATGGTTGCATTTATTTAGACCAGATGTGTATTCATAATTTGGTAGTGGTGGATTTAAAAGTGTGAAGATAGCTGGACATATCAGAATCTGCTGTATTCTACAAATATTGAGATTACCTAACACTTAACTAAAATAGAGCAATTTATTATACCTAATCTATAGTTTACTTAAGTTACAATAAATGGCTGATCTCCACTGGGATATAGAAACAATGTTAAAAACACAACCAGCTTGTCTATTTTTTTAACAAGCCATATGGAATGCTTGTGCTATGTTTTATACATTTATATCTCGAGTTCTGGCACACTAGGCGAGAACATCTGTTCATTAAACAAACAGTAAGAAAAGTTGCATTTTTTCCAAAGAGGGAAAGTAATTAGTCATTATTTTAAATGGTGCATCATAATATTAAAAAAATTGCAAATTTTCAGGATATTACTTTTTCCATTGCTGTTAAGCTAAGATATGGGAAAGTAATAGTCACTGATGCATTGATAAAATGTATGGTTAACATTGAAGAATATTTTAAGTAATATGGAGGCTGGGTGGTTAAAGAAGATCTATCCCAGTAGTCTTGCCCCTATCCCTCCTATGTCTTCAATGTTAATTCTTACCCTTATCAGGGTTGACAAATCATCCCAAAATTCCCTCATCACCTTACATTCATATAACATGTGGAGGAACCCCACCTCTTCCATATCACATTTGGGGCAATTTCTAGTACCCCCTTTCTTAAATTTAGACATAATCCAGGGGGTGAGGTATAAACGATATGCCACAAAAAATTGTGTTATAATATGATTTTTATTGATTGCTGCTTTATTGGCCCATCTCCAAATACTAGCCCAGTCCATTCCTGGATTAATTCCTACATCCCTTTCCCATTCTTTCTTACTCTTATGCACCAATTCATCTGTCTTCCCCATTTGAATTATCTTATACACTTTGGATAACACTTTTTTACTTGTGATCGTAACCCTCAAAAAGGAAACCACCGGTGAGTGATAAATATAAAATCTATCTTTTTCCTGAGACGCATGAAAAGCATGCTGCAACTGTGCATACCTATATAAACCAGTCGCTGGAATGGTATAAATTTCCTGAAGTTCCTCAAATTTTCTCAGGTTGCCATCCCTAAAAAACTGAGCCACTTTCACCAGACCAAACCGCTTCAAGTAGTTTGCATCAATTTTATCAAACTCTTTAAATCTACTACTACCAAATAACGGTGTAAAGTCAAATGAACCCTCCACTCGTATAATTTTCTTCAATTGGCCCCATGTTTTATAAATCATCTCCTCTAAACATAACCTCTGCCTGTGGTCTTGTGAACCAACCTCTAAACATTCCCATATATCCTTATCTTTACCCACCCAGTCTACAAAATAATTCTTCTCCCACCACCTTATCAAATATACCAATTGTGAAGAAAGAAAGTACAACTCAAAATCAGGAAGACCCAGGCCCCCATTTTTTATATCTTTATGGAGATATTCTGCTTTAATTCTTGGCTTTCGAGCATGCCATATGAATTCAGATATTAGGGATTTCAATTGCTTGAATACTTTCTTTCCTATCCACATAGGACTATTCCTCAATACATATAAGACCTGGGGTAAGACTATCATTTTTACAATACTTATTCTATCCATTATGGCAATGGGTAACTTCATCCATATTTTACACTTTTTCTTGATTTTTTGCATCAATGGTTTAACATTTAGATCAACATACTTCTCTACGTCAGATGTTATTTCAATACCTAGATATGTAAAAGATTCACCTTCACGTAATACTTTTAGGTCCCCAAATTTTACTTCCTCCCCCATTGGCATCAATACAGATTTTTGCCAATTGATGCCGAGGCCTGAATGATCTCCAAATTCCTTAATCAAACCTATAATACCTTCTAGCTTCTCTGATGCATTTTTAATATACAGCAGGATGTCATCGGCATATAAAGACAGTCTGTCCTCCGTCCCCCCACATCCAAACCCTTCAAATCCTCCCGCCATCTTAACTTTGATAGCTAGAGGTTCGATAAACAGGGTAAAGATGAGGGGGGGGGGAGAGGACAGCCCTGTCTAGTGCCCCGTGATAGCCCAAACTCTTCAGACTGATGTCCATTTACTACAACGGTCGATTTAGGTTCTTTATATAAAATCTTCAACCATCTTATAAAGCGAGCCCCAAATCCATACCCCGCCAGCACCTCCCACAGAAAGGGCCACTCCACCCTGTCAAACGCTTTAATTGCGTCTAATGACAGGATGGAGCAAGCCCCCTCCCTTCTTAAGATATTAGCATGGAGTCTTCTGATATTATCGGAGGTTGTACAGCCAGGTCTGAACCCAGTCTGATCAACCGAAATCAGCTCCGATATTACCGCTGATAACCTGTTGGTCAAGATTTTGGCTAAGATTTTTTGATCCGCATTCAACAGTGAAATTGGTCTATATGACCCAGGATCATTCTCCTTTTTTCCAGGTTTTAATATAAGTGTAATACGGGCGCTATACATAGATGGAGGTAGTTTTCCAATTTTTTCAGCCTCATTATAAACCTTCAATAACTCTGGAGCTAACAAAGTATCGAAGGATTTGTACAATTCAAAAGGGAGACTTACTTACTTTTTCCATTGCTGTTAAGCTAAGATATGGGAAAGTAATAGTCACTGATGCATTGATAAAATGTATGGGTAACATTGAAGAATATTTTAAATAATATGGAGGCTGGGTGGTTAAAGAAGATCTATCACCAGATTTCACTGCATCAAGCTTAATACATCATCAAATCAGTCTCTTAGACCTGATGATTATTTTCTCACTTGATATTAAAATTAGTGAGACAATGGATGAGTCCTAGTGTATTCATGAGCTAAACTAAATCTCCACTATCTAGCCTATTTGACAAGCTTCTTCAGTGTACCTCCTCCATTACTACTGTTGACACCTTATACAGTGCCTTGCGAAAGTATTCGGCCCCCTGGAACTTTTTCAAACAAAAAGATATGACATTTAAAATTTTTGGTGAAGAATCAACAACAAGTGGGTCACAATTGTGAAGTGGAACGAAAATTTATTGGGTCGTTTAAACTTTTTTTGTAATAATAAAACTGAAAAGTGGGGCGTGCAAAATTATTCGGCCCATTTACTTTCAGTTCAGAAAACTCACTTCAGAAGTTCATTGAGGATCTCTGAATGATCCAATGTTGTCCTAAATGACTGATGAAGATAAATAGAATCCACCTGTGTGTAATCAAGTCTCCGTATAAATGCACCTGCTCTGTGATAGTCTCAGGATTCTGTTTAAAGCACAGAGAGCATCATGAAGACCAAGGAACACACCAGGCAGGTCCGTGATACTGTTGTGGAGAAGTTTAAAGCTGGATTTGGATACCAAAAGATTTCCCAAGCTTTAAACATCAGCACTGTGCAAGCGATCATATTGAAATGGAAGGCATATCAGACCACTGCAAATCTACCAAGACCCGTCCCTCTAAACTTTCATCTCAAACAAGGAGAAGACTGATTAGAGATGCAGCCAAGAGGCCCATGACCACTCTGGATGAACTGCAGAGATCTACAGCTGAGGTGGGAGAGTCTGTCCATAGGACAACAATCAGTCAAACACTTCACAAATCTGGCCTTTATGGAAGAGTGGCAAGAAGAAAGCCATTTCTCAAAGATATCCATAAAAAGTCTTGTTTACAGTTTGCCACAAGCCACCTGGGAGACACACCAAACATGTGGAAGAAGGTGGTCTGGTCAGATGAAACCAAAATCGAACTTTTTGGAAACAATGCAAAACGATATGTTTGGCGTAAAAGCAACACAGCTCATCACCCTGAACACACCATCCCCACTGTCAAATATGGTGGTGGCAGCATCATGGTTTGGGCCTGCTTTTCATCAGCAGGGACAGGGATGATGGTTAAAATTGATGGGAAGATGGATGGAGCCAAATACAGGACCATTCTGGATGAAAACCTGTTGAAGTCTGCAAAAGACCTCAGACTAGGACGGAGATTTATCTTCCAACAAGACAATGATCCCAAACATAAAGCAAAATCTACAATGGAATGGTTCAAAAGTAAACGTATCCAGGTCTTAGAACGGCCAAGTCAAAGTCCAGACCTGAATCCAATTGAGAATATGTGGAAAGAGCTGAAAACTGCTGTTCACAAACGCTCTCCATCCAACCTCAAAGAGCTCGAGCTGTTTTGCAAGGAAGAATGGGCAAGAATTTCAGTCTCTAGATATGCAAAACTGATAGAGACATACCCCAAGCGACTTGTAGCTGTAATTGCAGCAAAAGGTGGCACAACGAAGTATTAATGCAAG
>ONZH01014659.1:0-175648 GCA_900303285.1 Rhinella marina
CGTAATAGTGCGACTTGGGCGGGTTATATGCACCCAGACATGCTTCCCCTGCTGTCCTAGTTGCATTCCAGCAGTGTTGGCATCCTTTTCTGAGGTTCCAGGGTGGACTTGGTGACCTCCAAGTGGTCGAATTGAGATTTCCAAGTGGCGAGCATTTTTTCCCCATAGACTTTAATGGGATTCGATATCTGGTCGAATAGTCGAATTTCGCGGTCTATTCGAATCGAATTTCGAAATTTCGAATATTTCACTACTCGCTCATCTCTAGAGAAGACGAGGTGAGCGCTACCACCAGTCTTGTCTCATGCCAACTGTAAAGCATCCTGAAACCATTCATGTGTGGGGTTGCTTCTCAGCCAAGGGAATCTGCTCTCTCACAGTCTTGCCTAAAAACACAGCCATGAATAAAGAATGGTACCAGAATGTTCTCCGAGAGCAACTTCTCCCAACCGTCCAAGAGCAGTTTGGGCGATCAACAATGCCTCTTCCAGCATGATGGAGCACCTTGCCATAAAGCAAAGGTGATAACTAAATGGCTCAGGGAACAAAACATGGAGATTTTGGGTCCATGGCCTCGAAACTCCCCAGATCTTAATCTCATTGAGAACTTGTGGTCAATCATCAAGAGACGGGTGGACAAACAAAAACCTACAAATTCTGACAAAATGCAAGCATTGATTGTGCAAGAATGGACTGCTATCAGTCAGGATTTGGTCCAGAAGTTGATTGAGAGCATGCCAGGGAGAATTGCAGAGGTCCTGAAGAAGAAGGGTCAACACTGCAAATATTGACTTGCTGCATTAACTCATTCTAACTGTCAATATAAGCTTTTGTTACTCATAATATGATTGCAATTATATTTCTGTATGTGATAAAAACATCTGACAAACACACATAAAAACCAGAGGGCAGCAGATCATGTGAAAATATAATATTTGTGTCATTCTCAAAACTTTTGGCCATGACTGTAGAGATGAGCGAACGTGCTCGTAACGAGCACTGTAGCGCTCGGCTCCCCTGCGCTCGCATGGGCGCAGGCATCCGCTTCCATCGGGTGAGGAGGACGGAAGCGGATGCCTGTGCCCATGTGAGCGCAGGGGAGCCGAGCGCTACAGTGCTCGTTACGAGCACGTTCGCTCATCTCTAATGGTATGGTATATCCTGAGGGAGGTATTATACATATATAATTCCACATATATGTATGCTATATATGTGCTATACTGTGTAATAGGCTATAAAAAAACATTATGATGAGACATTAATATACAAGGAACCTGTCACGTTGTCAATGCAGCTTATAGAGCAGGAGGAGCTGAGCAGATTGATACACAGTATAGTACTATGGGAAAAGTTTCAGTGTAAGTTGTCATTAATATCGGAATTGGACCTCCGGCAACTGGTTGTCTTTTCCAGTGAGTCACGTTAATCAAATAAATGTTGGTATGTTAGGCGAGAAACATCGGAGAACAAAAACCCTGCAACCTTTGCTGGAAGAACACAAGATGGGGGTGGTAGAGTTACGGTCTATGGAATGCTTTCATGGCATTCTCTGGGCCCACTCATCCAATTTGCCAATTTGGCTATCAATCCATCCTTGCAGATCATGTACACCCATAATAGTCATGAGAATAGATGCTCCAGAATTTTCATTACATGGGGTATGCATGAAGCTATTAAAACAGGCATGTCAGGACAGGGGACAGGTCCTCTTTAACTTACAGAACATACAATGTGATTATGGTAAGAATGCTTGGTGGTATGAATCCATCTTTGCAGATGATGTACACCCATACATGCTGATTGTCTTCCCTGGGGAGGTTGGGACCTTCTAGCATAGCAATGAGACAGGTCACACGGCTAGACATGGTTGGAAGAGCATGACCAAGACTTCCAAGTATTAACCTGGCCCCCTAATTCCCCAGACTTGAACCCAACTGAGTATCTGAGAGACCACCTCAAGTGTTGATCCTCCCCCCATGCTCCCTCCAGCTGAAGGATGCACTGCAGTCAGAATGGCTCCAGATACCTGTGACAACCTACCAGGACCTTAATGAGTCACTCCCAGGATGTTTAGCTGATGTCTGTGCTGCACACAGCAGTTACTCTAAATATTAGCTAGTGGTCATAATAATGTGACACTTACATGGTGACCTCTTTTTTCATCTTTTCAGCTGCAGATCCGTCGATGTCAAGATGGCTGCACCACTTTTCGGTAGCTTCCTGCTTTTCTAGCCCTGACTCGGTTTGGCCATACCAGGGCTGTCTTTCAGCTGTCTAAAGAGGCCATAGAGCTCCAGTCAGTGCTGTTACCTTCTCCTAGCTTGCCAAGCACAGCATCATGCACAAAATACCTGGCTGTACCTGGTACTGCAGCTCAGCTCCATTCACTTGAATGGGACTGAGCTGAGCCTGGGCCACGTGACAAAAAAACGTGATCTACCTAGCCTAAGAGGCCATGGTGCTTCAACCAGCTAATCAGTGGGGCTGCCAGGACTCAGACCCCCGCTGATCTGATATTGATGACCCATCCTAAAGATACGGCATCAACATCAAAATCTCAGACAACCTCTTTAATGTGAAGGGTCATTTTAAATACTTGTATCCTCCTTTAAATAACAATTCTGTAGCATCTCTTCTTAGAAATCTAGAATATGCTGTTCTTCTGCTATTCCTCCTGGTAATATATGGATAGATTGACAAGTGGGTGATAGCATTCCCCTCGTTTTAGACACTGTGCAATCGTCAAACTGTGTAGGAACACACCTTATAGGGGAAGGGTAACACCCCCTAGTCAATTTTTTTAATACAGGTTTCAGGATGAACAGAAAAAAGTACATTGCAAATTTCTAAATAAAGGTAATTCAGAATTGTTGTTTTATGAGAAATATAAAAATGTAATAAAGCAGCCAGGCCAGAAGGGCTAACAGATCATAAGCAGTACATGGATGTAAAGACAGCATCACCGGTGGTCCAGCTGTTGGGATCCCACCTATTGGTAGAACAAAGGGACCTGTTGTGCGCACCATGACCTTTTTTCTCAAAGCTTAGAGATATCAATATCTCTGAGGTATGCAGATAGGTTGTTTATTGACTTGAACAGCCTACGCAGGTTAAACTGCTTCAATGTTTTATTTTGAGAGATCTTCATGGGATATTATAGAGACAGAATGGGCTTTATATCCATACGACTCTTTTTCAAATATTCCCCACTTTTTATTTTAAATAGTAAACAAAATAAAACTGGCACAATAGTAGCTAAATTACATTTTTCACTCATTTTAATCTTTTAATCCTGTAACGTTAAGTGAATTTGAAAGATCTGAGAATTAATAAGCTTACGCAGGATATGTGAATAAATATATTTACTTAGTGAATAAATATACTATAACACAAAGAAATCACAATACACAATAATAAAAAAGTAAATAAACATCACTAGCCTAAATGGGATGGAGACTTCATCATGCTATAACCCATGGCTGTCTATCCCATTATAACACATGACCAACACCCCAGGGTGTACAAGAGAGATAGGACAATCATACTCACACCCTACCTAGAATGGACAGCCTGGTGGAGTCTACTAGGGGAATGTGTGTCATAATGTTTTAACCTGTTAGTCCCTCCTCCAGTGTGCAGCACACATGTCTCTGAGATCACTCAGGAATGTGTTCTTATCAGTACAATGGGGAATGGGCACTATCTCTAACCAACTTCATTACAAGGGAAACTTATAAACTATTACACAGTGTATCAAACAGAATTAAAGGGGAGAATCAATCAGTCACTTAAAAATACCCTTACAATACAAATCCTATAAAGCAGTTATCAGCAACATCCGGTACTCCAGCTGACTACAACTTCCAGCATGCCCCATTCCCTTCTCAGAACCGAGCAAGTGTGCATTTTGGGAACTATAGTTTCACAACAGCTGGAGTGCCAGACACTGCTGATTCGTGATGAAAAGTAGAATTATGAGAGTGCGATATGATCTTCACCAGTGTTACAGCTTTATTTTTAATATGAAATCCTCTGGTGGATATGAGCAGGGCCATGGCTACAGATAAGGTCAGCGAGGGTGATTTTCTTTTTTTACTTATTCTTACATAATATAAAACCTCCTATATATGAAGTGTCCCACTAGACAATGCTAACGGATGATAAGTGTATAGTTTATGAGAATTTATATGCTTTGACATATTTCTGATGTTTTATGTTTTGCACAGTTTTTTCATTGTTTGCATAGGACAACAATACAGATGGATGCTGCGGCAGGGTAGGGGAGAGGTGTCTCTCTTCCCCGTTCCTCTGATAGGCTGTAGGCACTAGTGCCTGCAGCCTATCAGAGGCCGACTCAGGTGGCGCAATGACGTCATTATCACCGCACCGACTGAGCCGGGCAGCATACAGCGCAGGACACAGGCTGGAAGAGGCCTGCATCGCATCGCTGACAGCCGCATGGAGGTAAGTATTAGTGCTTTTTTTTTTTTTTTAGATGGCAAAATACAGGAAAGAACAACTATGGGGGAATCTTGGGGCATTTTTTACTGGCACATTATGGGGGGCACTATGGGGGAGAGGAGCACTATGGTGGCATCTGGTGGCACTAAAGGAGCATTTTTTTACTAGCACATTATGGGGCATCTGGCAGCACTAAGAAGGGGCATTTTTTACTGGCACATTATGGGGGGGCACTATAGGGAAGAGGAGCACTGTTGGGGCATCTGCAAGGGGCACTAAGAAGGGGCATTTTTTAATGACACATTATGGGGGGCACTATGGGGGTGAGAGCACTATTGGTTCTAGTATTTTCATGGGGGACTGTTTCTGCAGTATAATATTGGGGAGCACAGTATGGGGGGGCAGGACGGGGTGTTAAGAAGATGTGAGGATGTGGGAAACTAATGTCTGTCAATCACTACAGAGATGGGAAATGGCTGAAAACTCATCATGGCGGTCTGGTCTGAATGGAGAAGATGAGGAAAGAAAACGTCTGCATCAAAGGTGACATCACTGGATGTAAAAGGTATGTGGCGCTATGTAGGAGAGGAGATGCTCTGGCTCCTCTCCCTGCTATTTGCAGAAGGAGAATTCAGAGCTGGGCTGCTATAAGCAGGGAGCTTCGGCCTGGTGGGGGGAACCACACGCCATGAGCAGGATTCGGGGAGAGAGGAGAGGGGAGCTTTCTGGCTGTTGTCTATTGTATAATGTGAAGCAGGCAGTGCAGCCAGAGCAGGCCCTCCCGTCTCCGTATGATGTGTAGAGCCGGGCTCCTCCACCTGGAATTACACACCTTAAATATTGTACAGCTCCTCCTCCACTCCTCTTTTGGCACCTTCAGGACTAGAAGGAAGGAAGTGAAGCTCCTGCCACGGGGCCACATGGTGGGCAGTCTGTGAAACAGAACTGGATGGTGATTCCTGTCACAGGGAGGGAAAAAGAATAGTTTGAGTACAGTAGCTTTATGTTGGAGCCCTGAGCATTAAGTATAGTGTGTCTCAGGGCGTATCTACCATAGCGGCAGACCATGCGACTGCTATGGGGCCCAGGACAAGAGGGGGCCCAGTTGGGACCATCCCCTCTTCTACTTGGGATGAAAACTTGGTCAGGACTTTACCATCCAAAGGAACAACTTTTAGCAAATGAGGCAGTGGAAAAATGGCCCAAGGGTCATTGAAAGGGGTTTAGGCAGAAACCCTTCTGTCCTGTGTGGGGGCCTGGTTTGATCCTTGCTATGGGGCACTTACTTCTGTATGTACGCCACTGGTGTGTCTATGTAGGATGAGGGTGAGACTCTTACCTTCATCTTCGAAAATATAATTTCAGCTGTATGGTGTGTTTTTTTTAGGAGTGGCCTATTATATGAAGGAGGGGCTTATAACAATGGGCAGGGCCTAAAATTCTGTGTTTTTTATACTCAGACGCCCCTAGACAACATTTCTGGGTGCTCCCCTGATTACATAGATGGGTATTCATTTGAATAGCTCTGTGGAATACTACATTTTCCATGTAGTGGTCACAACATGGAAAATGAGCAGCTGATGGCAACTTGTCCTGGCAAAATTAACTGTTTCACTCTCATATCCGATCAGACAACCCCTTTAATTATCTGTTTCACAAATGGCAGCTCTCAAGAAGTAAAACAATGATATGGGCTAACATTGAAATATTAATGTCATCTGCACACGGTTAATTCCTGTAGGTCCCAATCCCGTGTAATACAAGATAATTGTTTTCCTTCAGTAAGCAGCCTCTGTATCTGGAGGTAATATCTAGCATTGGTGACATTGCTGAAGGTTATCAATATAAGCCTAATGATGACAGAGGCATCAATATCCTGCTTCCTGCTCTCTTTCCTGCTTTCCTATCTTCATTACAAGGTCATAAACTATGCGATCATGTTTCTAGGAAAGACCTACTGGAGTAAAATCACAGTTATGTCGCACTATGGTTAAATATTGGGCAGCTGTGGTTGCAGTTACAGTACTTCCTTATATATACTTAGTTACTCCTATTGTTGGTGGGAGATATTAGATAATTAAAGGGAACCTGTCAGGTTAAACATGATAGGACCGCTTCCTGGACTTCAAAGCCCAGAATGAGCAGGAATTTAAAAGAATTAAATACAAGTTCTACTGAATCTTTTCCCATAAAACTATAGATCAATCTGCTCTGCTCCTCCTGCTCCATAACATGCTGCCCACAGATTACACTGCATTTTCATGGTGACATGTTCCTGTAATGCATTGTGGGAGCACGAAACACAAATTCCAGTGCCTACAATTCCCCCGTCATGCATGCAGAGAGGGACTCTCTCTACGGATACTGTTAACAGTGCCAATATTCTGTTCAAAAGTTCAGGGAGAGCAGATGTTTCAGTTGGTAAAATGGGGGCATCTAAGCCCAGCCCTTGGGAAAGCCTCAGACTCCACCTGGAACCGCTTACTTATGGACGGGGTTTGAGTTAGTCGTGCCTGTTTTTGGCCCGGGACAGCACAAACTTGCCAGGACTGTCTCTGACAATCAGGGACTATCCTGCCAAATTCTGGACAGTTGGCAACTATGCAGGAAAGAGCACTGGCTGCAGAGTTCATTGGGCAATTTACTTTTAGGAGCCGTTCAGATGGTCGTGATACTGCGGGTCCGCAAAAATGCGGATCCGCAATACCGCGGATGCCGAACGGTGTGTGTTCCGCAAAGTGCAGAACAGACATTGCCTGCACCCTATAGCAGATGCCTACTCTTGTCCGCTGTTGTGGACAAGAATAGGACATGTTCTATATTTTCTTGCGGAGCCGCGGCACGGAGCCGCAGCTCGCCAAGATCGCAAGCCGCCCATTGAAGTGAATGGGGCCGCATCTATTCCGCAAAATTGCGGAATAGATGCGGACCCATTCACACAGTCGTGTGAATGGGCCCTTATTGTTAGTATTTAGCATTAAAGGGATTGTTTTAGATTGTATTAGATTTACTTTTTTCTGCTTGGAGCAAGTGGTTAAGGACGATTGTGTTGGAGAAGCTGAAGTTTACAATGTGAGCAGTGATGGATTACTGTACATGGAAGTGAAGAATAGTGTCACCTGCCGAGGAACATATTTTGTGTTTTATCCCGCTGTGTCGTCCATTTAGGAAGTAGCTGTGCAAATCTGGTACCTTGTAACTTTCTGACTGCATAACCAGAGTGTTTTGGTCCAAAATGACCAGAGACATTTTAGTGATTTTGTGCATGTGGTCGTTTAACGGACCTCATTTTTTTATTTCTTTGGCTACTAGAAACATTTTTGCAGGTTTTTTTTTGTGATACATAGACTGTTTTTGATATCTTCATACCATTTTCTTTTTCTTTTTAATCTTTTAGTCTTTTTTATAGTCTTTTTTTGTTTAATTGGTGGTAATGTGTACATATTGTAAAGAAATCCTTTTACGTTTAGAACTCCTTTAGCCTTCAGTATATGCCATCATTTTCTTTTTCATCTCTATACTTATCAAGACAGGATTGGATCCATGGGCAAAAGATTGTTTTGGTGATAACGTTGGTGATAACGTAAAGCTATTCTTTCTGACCAGCAGATAAGTGGAATCAGAGATGTCTGACAGCTACTTATTCCTTTTTCCCCATGACAATAAACATGCATGCTTGACCTCTGTATTTGCTTTTTATTGCTGGAGGCCAGTGGCGTAACTACAACTAACTGGGCCCCACAGCAAATTTTTGAATGGGGCCCCCCCAGAAACGTCCTCGCAACCCCGAACTCACATGCAACCCTCACTCTTGTGGCTAGTCAAGATTGAGCTCTCCCAGACAAGGCCTGACAGCCGCTCCATCCTCTTTCTATAGTGTCACTGTATATAATGTCATTGCATAATACTGTTGAGGGGGCCTGACAATAAAATCTTTTAGTCTCCCTCCTGAGGGGGCCCCTTGTGGGTCTGGGCCCCAAAGCAGCTGCTTCCCCTGCTTCCCCTATTGCTACGCCCCTGCTGGAGGCTCACTTTAGCTCTCATGGCTGCTGAAAGTGGCTGGGAAGCGCTGCAGGGAAATGGAAGGTGAAGGCTCCTGAGTAATAGCTGTGCACCCAAAACCCATCCTGCTGGTCATAGCCTCAATATGAGGGAGGACTGGATCAGGACAGATATATGAGATCAGGTGAAGATTGAGAAGAGTATTTTAGTTGACATATAGTATTGTTGACCCACAAATAGAGATGAGCGAACCCAGCGTTTTCAGCTTTGGGTTTGGCGTTCGGGTGGTGCAGGAATTCCACCGGAATAACATCTACGTGTATGATGGAATGCAAAATGGAATACTTTAAGAGGTTTATGGGCTGCATAACGGATACGTCTGGTTTCCGTTACGCAGGACACAGGACTTTGTTTTCTGTCCTGCATAAACCAGACAGATACAAATTGTACAAAAGCTGGAATAAAGAAATACACTAATATTTCAAAGAAGTATATAGTATGTGTTGAACAGCTTTATACCTACAAACCTGACCACCCATACTGCAGGAAGACCCACAAGCTTAATGTTAAGTTCCATAGGTTACAGTAAATAAGACTGGTATAACTGACCGCAAGATGATTCCCTCACATTAAGTGTAACAGGATCTTGGCCCCACTGTTGAGAAGCAAACCTCTGGAGTAAGGTTATCAATAATGGTATATCAACCGTAAATCAGCAAATCACTCAGTAAAGCAGTAAAGCCTGGCTTCAGAGACTCCACTGAATCCACATTGGCTTTAAAAGATTTATAGGTGGGTTTAACGAGCTTAAAAATGAAATAAACTCAGCTTCTAACAACTGCAGTCAAGACGATAAGTACAGAGCTAAAAAGAATGCAAAAACTACTGAAGGACAAACATGCACTTTCTAAATATATACAGTATAAATAGTGTATCCAAATATATATATATATATACATATATATGTACCGTATACATATATATATATATATAGCGTTGAGTCACATTATTATCACCACTTCCTACTTTCGAGGTCGGCAGGGCATAGCTCATGAAGGAAGTCACGTGTGGAAAGATGGCTTGGTGGGTATATAAGGTGTGTGATAGGATGTCTGCACACACATCCTTCATTGTTCTCATGGGTAAAAGGGGCGATTTATCAGTGTTTTAAAAAGGGATGAGTATTAGCTTTCGGGCCAAGGGTGGCAGCATTTCTGAAACTGTGCGGTTTGTGAACTGTTCTCATCCTGTTGTGGTGAAAGTGTATTGTGAGTGGATAAATGGCACCATTGTGAATAAGCGATGTGGTAACTGTGGCGCATTGATGTGAAGGATGAACGTCGGCTACAAAGTTGTGGCAGGGTAGATCGACACACTTGATTGCCATGATCACTCTATGGATCTTCTCCCATGCTCTCTCTGGCAGCTGTGGGATGGACTGTAGTCAGATCCCACATTGGAGCAGCTCACCACCAAAATGTACCAGAGGGCTACTAGAAGTGTGTCTAAGGATACTTTCACACTAGCGTTATGGAATTCCGGTATTGAGCTCTGTCATAGGGACTCAATACCGGAATAAAACGCTTCAGTTTTGTCCCCATTCATTGTCAATGGGGACAAAACTGAACTGAAGACAACTGAATGCTCCTGAAAGCATTCCGTTCCGTCTTCAGACCGGAGAGAAAACCGCAACATGCTGCGGTTTGCTCTCCGTACTAGTTATCCGCACCTAAACGGATCCGGAATGACCCCCAATGCAAGTCAATGGGGACGGATCCGTTTGGTGTGGACACACTTGTAAACGGATCCGTCCTCCATTGACTTTCAATAGAGGTTATTCCGGATCCTTTTAAAAGATGCTAAAGATAATACAACCGGATCCGGAATTACGGATCCACAAGGTTGTATTATTCAGTACGGATCCGGCGGATCCGTACTAAGGCTATTTGAAATTAGCCTAAAGCAACAGTTCAGCAAATTCTACTGTGTTTGGGGCTCTGTAGCAGATGGATGGCCATTGCAACTCTGCTAATGAAGTTGCATCAGCAGAAAAGGCTTCAATTTTTGTGGCTTTATTGTAGTTGATTGGCAAAGGGTTGCCTTCTCCAATGAGTCATTTTTTTGGCTTCATCTAATGGATGGGAATTGGCATATCAGGCGAGAAACATCAGAGAACAAACACCCTACAGCCATTGCTGGAAGAACAAAAGCTGGTGGTGGTAGCGCTGTGGTCAAGAGAATGTTTTCATGGCATTCCCTGGGCCCACTCATCCATGTGGAAGGCACTCTGAACCGATCTGGGTATGAATCCATCCTTGCAGATCATGTACACCCATACATGATGATTGTCTTCCATGGAGCAGATGGGATCTTCCAGCAAGCATCCATCTTTACGCCTGTGCGAATGCATTGTATCTTATATCTCTGTGATGAAATAAACTTAATTTGCTCACAACACACCAAACTAGTGAGTGCCGTGGTTTCTCCAAACAATTGGGATCTTCCAGCAAGACAGTGTGACATGTCACACGGCTAGAAATGTCTGACATTGGTTAGAAGAGCATGACCAAGACTACCAAGTACTACCCTGGACTCTCCCATGCATCTTAGCTAATTGGAGAACAACCCCTTCAGTCAGTATAGAAATGCAAAGTTCAACTTTTTTTTTTAAATACTTTATGTTACAAGTCCTCACTATTTTCAAGCTGTGTCATTTACATAGAGAAATCATCATGACTGCATGTGACCAAATGATTGTTCAGCCTGTGTAAAAGGGCTTTTACTAGCCAAATGGGATGATGGGAGTGATACTGTATGTGTGCATCTCAAAAGTCTAGAGAGCCCAACGGCACTAGACCAACAACCTCCCCCCCTGCAGCGCTCATGGATAAATGTAGTAGATCAGTGACAATTTTCTGATCTACAGGGAAGTAAGAGAAGATTATCAGAAGATTTCATCAGTAAACCCAGAAGTATATGTGGTTTTATTCGCTGTGTATTTTTTGTGTATTATAGCACAAATTACATATTATTGCATTTTAAAACTTCAAATTAATCAGTTTTACAAACCAAATTCAGCACACTGAGCTTTCAGAATGAACATATGTGGAAAGTAGAAGAATTTAGGTTTCAGAGATGTACTGTACTTCACTAAAAGTTGTGAAATGATTTACATACCAATTACCGCAATATTCACACCAGTCCTGACAGACCCGCTCCAGTAGAGGGACGGGACGTCTTCTTTAGCTGCCAATATGTTTAGTTTCCGAGTCTTATAGATTAAGTGACGCTCCAGTTAGGGATTACATTATGAACAATTCTCTGTAACATACTGTAATATTCATAAAGGAGTAAAACTGCTCAGACCCCCACGGCGATGTGTGAGAATAGTGAATCTAAAGCGCTATAGGAAACTGGACTGTGGGAGTCAATTTCTATATTAAAAAGCAACATTCATTAATGAAATATATTATACACATGATTTAAGGACATTTATAAATAAAACTGCATACAAGTTTAGGCTACAGACTCCTCTGCTAGTGGTGAGAGTGGTGGTCCTTCTGGCTTGTCATCATATAAGGCTAAACAGTAATAATGTGACATAGATAGGAATGTCCCTGTTTTACCCAAACATGTTAATAACCCCCCTTTTGTGCCCAACTTTAGAAAAAATAACGCCACTTCTGTACCCCTAGAAAGTTATGAATCCTTTGTGCCTAAGACAGCCTGGGGCCCATCAGTATATATAATGCCTGTATATAATAACTATATATAATACATACTAGCAGTAAGTATTTAGTATGTATATTATGGTATGTATAGTATTGAGTTACCATATATATATATATATGGTATATATATTATGGAATGTATAGTAATGTGTTTGGGTATATGTACATGTATATGGTATGTGTGGACTGGTGGGAAGTGTAACCTCTTTAAGGGGTTGTCCGGGTTTACAGCTGAACCCGGACATACCCAGAATTTCACCCAGGCAGCCTGCCTGACAAGAGCATCAGAGCATTTCATGCTCCAATGCTCTCCTTTGCCCTGTGCTGAATCGTGCAGGGCAAAGGCATTTTGTGAACTTCCAGTGACGAACCGGGCTCTCCCTAGGGCTGCCAGACGGAGGCTTCCACCCAGCAGTGAGCCCATGCTAAAGCCGGCCCATCAGAGCCAGTGACGTCACAGAACACACTGCTGGGCGGAAGCCTCCGTCCCAGCAGTGTGTTATTGTAAATAAAAGAGCACTTGCCCTGCGTGATCCAGCGCAGGGCAAGGGAGAGCATCGGAGCGTGACGCTCCGATGCTCTTGTCAGACAGACTGCCTGAGTGAAATTATGGGTATGTCCAGGTTCAGAGCTGAACCCCTTTAAATGAGATTCACTGCAAATATGCACTGATAAGTCCTTCACCCGGGGAGAAGCCAGATGCAGAGCACGGACGAACAATCCTCCCCTTCCCTGTAGAAACAGTGGCAACCTCTGACCTCTGCATGGCTGCAGCAGACAGGATAACTCCTATCTGAGGAGATCTGCAGCCATATAACTGCATTTGCTTTAATGACAAATTGCCGACCGGCCGCTGGGCTCGCTCTGCTGTATTATGTCATTAGTTGTGAGGAGAAGAGTGAATGATTACTACACAGCACAGTGATGGCTTCTGTCAGAACAGTTTGTCATTTAGAAAGCATTTCCTGGGGCCATGTCTCCTTTATTCACTGCATTCCTTTCCAGCCTGCACAGAAGCAGTCGCTGCGCAGACCGGCCATGACTGGTGTTGAACGAATCGAAGTGAAACGAATTGACTTCGATCCGAATTTCAGCAACAATTCAATTCGCTGCGCAGACCGGCCATGACTGGTGTTGAACGAATCGAAGTGAAACGAATTGACTTCGATCCGAATTTCAGCAACAATTCAATTCGCTATCAAGCCGAATTTTCTGCCGCTTCGTGGTAACAAATCAATTATTCCTGAAATGACGGTAAAAAACAAACAAACATATTCATCTCATCCATTTACTCGTGGAGAGGCCATCGTGGCCAGCTTGCAGAAAAAAACATTGGATCTCACACTCGCTGACTTTTGACGTCACGTCATCGTGCTGGCCGGGCACAGTGACATCATCATGAGAAAGATTTGGCACGTTTTCTTCAATCAAGATGGCCACGAAGGCCTCTCCTTGAGCAAATTGATGAGGTGAGTATGTATTTTCTTAACCCCTCAGCAATAAAGGTAAAAAAAGCATTACAAAATATTATTTTAAAATGTGTCACCAAAATGTTTTCTGGCAGTTAAAACCAGAGAGTAACACATACGCTTTTCTTTATCTCTTTATTTTCTGCTTGCAGATTTTTTAATTCAATATTCTGAACATGATTAACATGTTCTTAACAGCTCTAGAAAATATTAAGAAAATTGCTTTATGGCAGCCCCATGGTCCATAGACACAATGAACAAGAGCGGACCTCATTGACTTCTATGGGAGAGTTTTCTAGGTATGCTCTGTGACCTGTGTAGAGCTCATTGTCCAAGGAAAGAATAGATAAGATTTGAATGGTGGATCCTGTCTTATCTATTATTCTAATCCTGCCTGTAATGATATCACATCTGTGTATGGATAAGCAGGTAACTGCAGTAAAGTGATCTGTACAGATCTGGAAGAAGCATCTATTATTATTCTTAGTGGGAAAGCTGAAGTATTTTATGGTAATTGTTTAGATCTGTTGTTTTTTTTGTTTTTTTTACAAAAAAAGGATAACAAATTTTCTTCCCAAATAAATTCTCACCATTAAACAATGCTTTTTTCCCCTTTATACCCCAATTCCCATCCTTACTAGAGATGAGCTAGCAGTGCTCGTTACGAGCACTGTAACGCTTGGGTCCCGTGTGAAATGCCCGCAGGCATTGCGGATCCGTCCTCATCTGCATGTAAGTCAATGAGGACGGATCGTTTGGTATGACACTCATACCAAACGGTTCCGTCCTCACCCGTCTTAAAGTCAGTGGGGACGGAACCGTTTGAATACTTTCTGAATACTTTCTCTAAGATGTATGAGCAGGGTTATTACATAGCTTCAGAGTATGCAGAATCCTTTCAGTGCATCCCTTGTATTAAAGCACTGCTTGAAATATTCTACGATGTGTGGAATGAGATGACCAGCTTTAAAACAAAAAAAACATGACTTTGCAATACTCTGTCAGGAAATGTCTACGCTATATGTGTCTATATGTGGCCATCCAGTGGTTGTAATGTGCATTGCAGCCTTTTAAGGGTTTTGCTCGCATATCACAATATTGTATGGAATCTATGTCGTAAGAAATTGGACTCAGGGCCGGCCTTAGGGTAGATGGCGCCCTGTGCGAAACTATCTCTCGGCGCCCCCCCCCCCCCCCGAGTGACAGTACTAACGTCATACAGTATAGAGCTATAAATACAGTGCAGAGATATATAGAGTGATATAGGTAGGTAGAGTAGGACAGTATATAAACATAACGCTCCCCAGAAATAACTGCGCTGATACTGTGCCAGGGTGCCCCCACAGTAATAGTGCCCCCACAGTAATAGTGCCCCCCACAGTAATAGTGCCCCCAAAGTCCCAACTAATAATTCTCTGCCAGAGTGCACTTGTTAGTAATAGTGCGCCCAACAGTACTAATGTCCCCACTGTGCCCCAGAAGTAATAATGCTTCCAATGTGCCAGTAAGAAGTGCCCCCCATTGATTCCCCCCCAAAATCATGTGCCAGTAAAAAGTGTCCCACCCCCATAGATGCCCCCCAAATTATGTGCCAGTAAGAAATGCCTCAGTGCCCCCATGTGCCAGTAAGAAATGCCCCAGTGCCAGTAAAAATGCCCCAGTGCCCCCATGTGCCAGTAAAATGCTCCCATGTGCCAATAAAAATGCCCCCAGTGCCAGTAAAAATGCCCCCAGTGCCAGTAAAATGCCCCCAGTGCCAGTAAAAATGCCCCCAGTGCCCCCATGTGCCAGTAAAAATGCCCACAATACCCCCATGTGCCAGTAAAATGCCACTATGTGCCAGTAAAAATGCCCCCAGTGCCCCTTGTGCCAGTAAAAATGCCCTCAGTGCCAGTAAAATGCCCCCAGTGCCCCCATGTGCCAGTAAAATGCCCCCATTTGCCAGTAAAATGCCCCCATGTGCCCCATTTGCCAGTAAAAATGCCCCCAGTGCCAGTAAAATGCTCCCATGTGCCAATAAAAATGCCCCCAGTGCCCCCTTGTGCCAGTAAAATGCCCCCAGTGCCAGTAAAATGCCCCCATGTGCCAGTAAGAAATGCCCCAGTGCCCCCATGTGCCAGTAAAAATGCCCCCAGTGCCAGTAAAATGCCCCCAGTGCCAGTAAAAATGCCAGTAAAATGCTCCCATGTGCCAATAAAAATGCCCCCAGTGCCCCCTTGTGCCAGTAAAAATACCCCCAGTGCCAGTAAAAATGCCCACAATACCCCTATGTGCCAGTAAAATGCCACTATGTGCCAGTAAAAATGCCCCCAGTGCCCCTTGTGCCAGTAAAAATGCCCCCAGTGCCAGTAAAATGCCCCAGTGCCCCATTTGCCAGTAAAAATGCCCCAGTGGCAGTAAAATGCTCCCATGTGCCAATACAAATGCCCCCAGTGCCCCCTTGTGCCAGTAAAAATGCCCCCAGTGCCCCCTTGTGCCAGTAAAATGCCCCCAGTGCTCCCATGTGCCAGTAAAAATGCCCCCAGTGCCAGTAAAATGCCCCCAGTGCCAGTAAAATGCCAGTAAAATGCTCCATGTGCCAATAAAAATGCCCCCAGTGCCCCTTGTGCCAGTAAAAATACCCCCAGTGCCAGTAAAAATGCCCACAATACCCCTATGTGCCAGTAAAATGCCACTATGTGCCAGTAAAAATGCCCCAGTGCCCCTTGTGCCAGTAAAAATGCCCCCAGTGCCAGTAAAATGCCCCAGTGCCCCATTTGCCAGTAAAATGCCCCCAGTGGCAGTAAAATGCTCCCATGTGCCAATACAAATGCCCCCAGTGCTCCCTTGTGCCAGTAAAAATGCCCCCAGTGCCCCCTTGTGCCAGTAAAATGCCCCCAGTGCCCCCATGTGCCAGTAAAAATGCCCCCAGTGCCCCCTTGTGCCAGTAAAAATGCCCCCAGTGCCCCCTTGTGCCAGTAAAAATGCCCCCAGTGCCAGTAAAATGCCCCCAGTGCCCCCATGTGCCAGTAAAATGCCCCCATGTGCCAATAAAAATGCCCCCAGTGCCCCCTTGTTCCAGTAAAAATGCCCCCAGTGCCAGTAAAATGCCCCCATGTGCCAGTAACAATGCCCACAATACCCCCATGTGCCAGTAAAAATGCCCCCAGTGCCCCCTTGTGCCAGTAAAAATGCCCCCAGTACCCCCATGTGCCAGTAAAAATGCCCCCAGTGCCCCCTTGTGCCAGTAAAAATGCCCCCAGTGCCCCCTTGTGCCAGTAAAAATGCCCCCAGTGCCCCCTTGTGCCAATAAAAATGCCCCCATAAAAAAAATAAACACTTACTTACCTCCAGCAGCGATGCGATGCAGGCCTCTTCCGGCCTGTGTCCAGCGCTGTACGGCTCGGGCGGCGCGATGACGTCATCGCGTCGCCTGAGCTGGCCTCTGATAGGCTGCAGGCCTAGGGCCTGCAGCCTATCAGAGGAACGGGCAGGGGAGACGCCTCTCCCTCCCCTGCCCCGCATCTCCAAAGGCAGACTATGGAGATGAGCGCTTCCACAATGGAAGCGCTCATCTCCCTCTGCCCCACCGCCGCACTTGCAGGGCACGGCCGGGCCATTAAGGGGGCGCTCTGGTAGGGCGCCCCCTTAACTGGCCGGGAGTGAAGCGCCCTGTGCAACCGCACAGGTCGCACACCCCTAAGGCCGGCCCTGATTGGACTCTTAACAAAGTCTGTATAACGTTAAAGATAGGCTTGACTGTGCAGATGGGCTACACAAAGACAATGGCATACCTTCCATGAAAGTGGGCCACACTACTCCTAACAGACTCGGGGGGAGAGGGGCTCAAGGCTGATCTCCCTCTTCTATACCCGACATGAAAACACTGCATCTTTATGCAACCGCAATTAGGGGGAGCTTAGTGCAAAGAGATTTTTACATCTTCCATTGTATACAAATTAAAACTATATATAGATTTCTATGAGAGCATATTATGTGAAGGGAAGCAGAAGATTTATCAGTGTATTTAGACCAGTTGTCCGGTGTAAATACATTGAGAAATATGGTGTTCAAAATGAGTGCCATATTTTTGAAACACCTGTTCCACTTTTTCTGCCATAGAGTCAGACAAGATGGGTGAGGCTGAGGGCGACTTTTTTTTTATTACAATTTCTCTTAATGGAAAAAACTTACATTTGTCAGAAGTCTTGACGTTGCATTGGGTAGGACAGCGCACAGCCAAAGAACAGACCGAGGAATGATTCCTGGCCTATTCACTCTCCTACTCCGCCCAGCAGGCGCGTTGATGTCACTGCATCATACCTACTAAGGAGAGCACAGGCTGGGGAATGAGGTCTGGGCCCTAATGGTTGATAGACATCCATTACAGCCTGGGACTCTTCTACCAGTACATACACACAGTAATAATAGGTCAGGCCGTGGCCCCTGCTACTGTAAGCTCCATAGTTCTGCCACTGGTGTGGTGAACACATTCACTTTTTTTTCTTACAAAATACATAATAAATAGGTCTTCATAAAAAATGGTGCAAAGAACAGCAGAAGATTGGTGCACTAATCCTAGTATCTGGGGGCTTTTGTCTTCTAAAGAAAAAGCTCCACTGCTATACCATACACTCTCACAAGTAGGCTGCTCTCCTGTCTTCATTAATAGGTCTGCCTTTGCTTGCAGTACTTTTGTACAGACATAAAGTGACTTTATTAGTATTGGAAAAAGAATCCACGGCACAGAACAGATCTCCGGGGAGAGACGGCAGCTGTTTCATTTAATCAAGGTAGAAGAATGATAGACATCTCAATCACCAAGTCTAAATGAATAATGTGAGTCTAAAATGTGGAGATGATATGCCACCAGCCATCCAACCAGCCGTGTAACTAGGCAAAAGTGCCATCCATATCATCCGGGTGTTATTAGTAAATTTTTATTTTTGAATCGTTGAGTGACGTCTACCATATTTCCAGTTATACTGTAGGTTAAATGTTTCTCAATGTAAGGACCCCCAGGTCTATGATCGGTTATTATTTGGGACGAGCGAACTTGTGTTTGTGTTCGAGTTCGGTGTTCGGGTTTTATTACAATTCCGATATGGATTCTTTTACCACGAGCCATAATGGAATTCTGTGACGGAATGCATAATGGAAGCCTTTAAGAGGCATTCCGTTTTGCATTCCGTCATAATAGAAGTCTATGGGCCGCATAATGGATCCATATTGCATGCAGTAAGTGCACAACACATATTATCTATATAGCTAAAGAGTACATGCATTGCTAAGAATGTAACACAGTGTTCTGATACCACGAAACAATGTACAAATAAATAGTGCTTTAAAAGGGGTATTCCCATCATAGACAATTGGGGTGTATCGCTAGGATTGTCTGATAGGTGCAGGTCCCACCTCTGGGACCCACACCTACAAGAAGAATGGAGTGGGGAGAGTTGTGACTGGAGGACCATGGATTTCCCAGGGTCCGTCCACCACCAAGCGCAGCTCCCCGCAGCTCCCATACAAGTGAATGGGAGTGCACCGCGCATGCATAACCCCTGCTCCCATTCTTTTCTATGGGGCCAACAGAAATAGCCGAGCCAGCGCTCAGCTATTTTCTGCGACTCCATTAAAATGAATTGTTCTTGTTGTAGGTGCCGGTCCCAGAGGTGGGACCTGCACCTATCAGACAATGGGGGCATATCCTAGCAATATGCCCCCATTGTCTATGATGGGACAACCCCTTTAAAGTACATAGTATACTTTGTCAAGATAATGCCATACAGTGCCCAAAAATGCTGCCATATAACTCTTCAAAAATAAAAGTTGGATCTATTTCCTGGACAGCAGCACACACACATAAATACTGCCATATAAGGTGCAGATACTGTATAAAGTACATGTATTGTGAAGGTAAGGCTACATCACTGCCAGGGGCTGATTGGCCATAGACCCTACAGGGAAGTTTCCCGGTGGCCCGATGCCTAGAAGGGCCACCCAAGCCCTCCTCATGGCTGCCAGCCAGGTACATAATGATCTGATTCTCTTTTACACACCTGGCCAGCAGGTGCCATCCTGAATTCTACAGTATTGACATCCTCAGGATAGCGATACAGTTAAATACTGTGGAGCAGGTGGCAGTATTTTGTGCTGCACTGTGGTATTTGGTTCAGCTGGAGCGGTATATTGCTCTACTCTATGGTATTGCTGGCCCTGTCTACTTCTGTTGTCCCTGCCTAATTATGTTGCCCCCCCCACTTCTGTCAATTTTGACCCGCCTACAACATAGAGACACCTTTTTTTCCAGGGCCACTTTTAGTTCCTAGTCCGCCCCTGAATGCTGCCCATACAGTTCCACATTACACCTTGATATACAGTACTATACAGCACACAAATAAAAACATGTCACTGAGATAATGCCGTACCGGTGAACAAATAAGTGCCACAGTGTCCAGACTCATACTGTTATACAACACCCTAACCATGCCATTCTGTGCAACCCTAACAAGGCATAGACAGCCAGCGTACACAGTGTTCTGATAAACAGTACATAGAGTATTAAGATCTTTAACCCCTTGGCGACATTGGACGTACCGGTACGTCCTGAGCACGAGGTAGTTCGTGCTACAGGGCGTACCGGTACGTCTTGCATTGAAACCCCCCCTGCTCAGTGCAGGGGGGGTTAAATGCTGTAATGGGTGCTGTTTAGGGCACCCAGCCACCCATAGTTAAGGCCTCGGGGGGTGCCGTGCACCCCCCATAAAGGCGATCGCTGTGAATGGCTGGTCTATTCAGACCAGCCATTCACAGCAGGCAAGGGGTACTCGGCGGGGATAGCGCTATTCTAGCGAATCCCCGCCGAGTATCAGTAATTAGGGGGAGGTCAGGGTGTCCCCCCCGCCCCCCTGATTAGCTGTGGGCAGATGGGTGGGCAGATGGGCAGGCGGGGGGGAGACCTGCAACGTGCGGGCGGCTGCCGCGAGTGCCGCCCGCAACGATCTTTTTAGGATGGCTGATCTTTATTCAAGCAGAGTATCAGCATACAGCTGATACTCTGCTTGAAACTGCTGACATCGGTGCTGGCACCGATGTCAGCAGTTTAACCCCTTCCATGCCGCGGTCCGTAGGGACCGCTGTATGGAAGGGGTTAACAGGGAGGGAGCGCTCCCTCCCTCTCCCATCGGCGCTGCGGTGCGCTGGCAGCGCCGATGGTGTGGGCAGATGAGAGGGAGGAAGCTCCCTCTCCCTTCCATCGGGACGCTGCTCTGCTGTGGCAGCGTCCCGATGGTTACCATGGCAACCAGACGCTTTCGTCTGGCTTGCCATGGAAGCCTGTTCAAGCTCCTGCTAAAGGCAGGAGCTTGAACAGGCTATAAGAAAATACACTGCAGTACACTATACAGTGTACTGCAGTGTATTGTAAAATACCAGACCCACTGGTTCTTGAAGAACCAAGTGGATCTGAGTCAAGAAAGTGGAAAAAAAAAAAAAAGTTAAAAAAAAGTTAAAAAAATTGATTAAAAATAAAAAAACACACAATACATAAACATGTTAGGTATCGCCACATCCGTAACAATCTGCTCTATAAAAATATTACATGAGGTGGCCCCCCAGGCGAATGCTGTAAAAAAAAATTTAAAAAAACTATGGCAAAATAGCCATTTTTTTCCCTCTTCCCTCACAAAAACTGTAATAGCAGGCGATCAAAAAGGCGTATTTACCCCAAAATGGTATCAATTCAACCGTCATCTTGTCCCGCAAAAACTGTACCCTACCTGAGACAATCGCCTGAAAACTGAAAAAAATATGGCTCTCTGAAAATGGCAACACAAAAAAAATATTTTATTCTGTTCAAAAATGCATCTAATGTGTAAAACTTTCCAACAATAAAAAAGTTGGACATATTGGGTATCGCTGCGTCCGTAACAACCTGCTCTATAAAAATATTACATGAGATGGCCCCCCAGGCGAATGCTGTAAATTTTTTTTTTAAAAAACTATGCCAAAATAGCCATTTTTTTCCCTCTTCCCTCACAAAAAGTGTAATAGCAGGCGATCAAAAAGGCGTAATTACCCCAAAATGGTATCAATTCAACCGTCATCTTGTCCCGCAAAAACTGTACCCTACCTGAGACAATCGCCTGAAAACTGAAAAAAATATGGCTCTCTGAAAATGGCAACACAAAAAAAATATTTTATTCTGTTCAAAAATGCATCTAATGTGTAAAACTTTCCAACAATAAAAAAGTTGGACATATTGGGTATCGCTGCGTCCGTAACAACCTGCTCTATAAAAATATTACATGAGATGGCCCCCCAGGCGAATGCTGTAAATTTTTTTTTTAAAAACTATGCCAAAATAGCCATTTTTTTCCCTCTTCCCTCACAAAAAGTGTAATAGCAGGCGATCAAAAAGGCGTAATTACCCCAAAATGGTATCAATTCAACCGTCATCTTGTCCCGCAAAAACTGTACCCTACCTGAGACAATTGCCTGAAAACTGAAAAAAATATGGCTCTCTGAAAATGGCAACACAAAAAAAATATTTTATTCTGTTCAAAAATGCATCTAATGTGTAAAACTTTCCAACAATAAAAAAGTTGGACATATTGGGTATCGCTGCGTCCGTAACAACCTGCTCTATAAAAATATTACATGAGATGGCCCCCCAGGCGAATGCTGTAAATTTTTTTTTTTAAAAACTATGCCAAAATAGCCATTTTTTTCCCTCTTCCCTCACAAAAAGTGTAATAGCAGGCGATCAAAAAGGCGTAATTACCCCAAAATGGTATCAATTCAACCGTCATCTTGTCCCGCAAAAACTGTACCCTACCTGAGACAATCGCCTGAAAACTGAAAAAAATATGGCTCTCTGAAAATGGCAACACAAAAAAAATATTTTATTCTGTTCAAAAATGCATCTAATGTGTAAAACTTTCCAACAATAAAAAAGTTGGACATATTGGGTATCGCTGCGTCCGTAACAACCTGCTCTATAAAAATATTACATGAGATGGCCCCCCAGGCGAATGCTGTAAATTTTTTTTTTTAAAAACTATGCCAAAATAGCCATTTTTTTCCCTCTTCCCTCACAAAAAGTGTAATAGCAGGCGATCAAAAAGGCGTAATTACCCCAAAATGGTATCAATTCAACCGTCATCTTGTCCCGCAAAAAACTGTACCCTACCTGAGACAATCGCCTGAAAACTGAAAAAAATATGGCTCTCTGAAAATGGCAACACAAAAAAAATATTTTATTCTGTTCAAAAATGCATCTAATGTGTAAAACTTTCCAACAATAAAAAAGTTGGACATATTGGGTATCGCTGCGTCCGTAACAACCTGCTCTATAAAAATATTACATGAGATGGCCCCCCAGGCGAATGCTGTAAAAATTAAAAAAAAAAAACGATGCCAAAATAGCCATTTTTTTCCCTCTTCCCTCACAAAAAGTGTAATAGCAGGCGATCAAAAAGGCGTATTTACCCCAAAATGGTACCAATGAAAACCCCACCTCATCCTGCAAAAAATGAGCCCCCACATAAGACAATAGCTCAAAAAAATAAAAATCAATGGCTCCCGCAAACCACTCCATCAAAATCTGTGTTGTAAAATCCATATGGCGCTCCTTCTGTTTTGAGTCCTGCCATGTGCCCCCACAGCAGTTTACCACCACATATGGGGTGTTGCCGTATTCAGGAGAAAATGGGTAACAAATTATGGGGGGGGCTTTTCTCCTGTTACCCCTTATGCAAATAAAAAAATTGGGGCTAAAGCAACATTTTATTGGAAGAAAAAAAATGTTCATTTTCACAGCCAAGTGTTTCCAAATTCCGTAAAACGCTTAGGGGGTCAAAGTGGTCAGTACCCCCTTAATATATTCTTTGAAGGGTGTAGTTTCAAAAATGGGGTCACTTTTTGAGGGTTTCCACTGTAGGGGTACGTCAGGGTCTCTCAATTACAAAATGGTGCCTAAAAACTATTCTAGCAAATTTTGCCTCCAAAATCCGTATGGCGCTCCTTTCCTTCTGACCACTGCCACAAACCCATAGAGACGTTTACCACCACAAATGGGGTATTTCTGTAAACTGCAGAATCAGAGCAATGTAAATTGAGGTTTAGTTTGCTGTTAACCCTTGCTGTGTTGCAAGAAAAAAAATATTAACATGAATAATCTACGAAAAAAGTGCAATTTTGAAATTTCACCTCCATTTTCCATTAATTCTTGTGGAACACCTCAAGGGTTAACAAAGTTTGTAACAGCAGTTTTTTATAATTTGAGGGGTGTAGTTTCTAAAATGGGGTCATTTATGGTGGGTTTCATTATGTAAGACCCTCAAAATCACTTTATATCTGCATTGGTGTTAAAAAAAAATGGTTTTGGAAAATTTGGTGAAAATTTGAAAAATGGCTTCTAAACTTCTAAGCCTCCTAACGTCCTAAAAAAGTAAAATGACGTTTACAAAATGATGCCAACATAAAGTAGACATATGGGGAATGTAAAATAATAACTATTTTTGGAGGTATTACGGTGTATTTTGAAAGTAGAGAAATTGAAATTTGGAAATTTGCTAATTTTTCAGAATTTTTGGTAAATTTGGGATTTTTTCATAAATAAGGGTGAAATATATTGACTCAAATTTATGACTGTCATGAAGTACAATGTGTCACGAGAAAACAATCTCAGAATGGCCTGGATAAGTAAAAGCGTTCCAAAGTTATAACCACATAAAGTGACACATGTCAGAATTCAAAAATTTGGCCCAGACATTAAGGCCAAAATGGGCTTTGTCCTCAAGGGGTTAACATGCACATGTCAGTAGGATCAACCCTATTAAATTAGCTATACTGCTTGTTAGGGTTGATGTTGCTGATTAAAATGATACCTGTCTTGTGAAAATCGTTTGTGGGGTTCCTGAGAAAAAAGGTTTTCACTCTGTATGCAAATTAGGACCTTAGTTCTAAGGCGCACCCAGTGGCTAGGCCCCACCCCTCTGCACTAAAGGGCTCATCTGCATACAGAATAAAAAGTCTTTTTTCTCTGGAATGCCACGATCAAGTTTCACAAGACTGGTGTCATTTTAATCAGCAGAATCCACCCTCTGAGGCAGTATGCAAGATTTAATAAGGTTGAATCTGCTTTTTAAGGCAGCCCTGGCTGTAATATAAATGAACATTTCCGTACTTGGACCACATTGTCTTATGGTCATGTCTGTAGCTGCAAATGATAAAATGATGTTATTTTTCTGTCCATCATGTCCCTAGCATATTTTGTCTCTATTTCGATGACTGGACAGCTCACCCATATAGTCGCCATGGGTTTAACGTATAGCTCTTATAGCAATCGTACCTTCCTCTCCTTACCACACAATGGACATGCACTGTCTGCAAAGTATATATTTGCCAAGAGGAGATGTAACCCATCAAAGATGTGCAGTGTTGCTGAGAAATAGTAAAGAAAAAAAAACACAATGAAAAATGTGGCGTGCGTAGGTGTGTCATTTTAATTTGTGCCACAGTAGACTGAGCACACAGAGAGACTTGTGTAATAAACACAATGAGGAAGATCTACAGAGGAGCATTCTGGTTGGAGTTGAGGAATTATTAGTTCCCAGGCAGTTCGGTCTATACGATGCCCCCTCCCTGTGAATTATCATTTTCTAGCTCATTTCATCTTCTGAATTACATACAGTGTATATAAAAAGTAAGCATTTGTTTCAAGACAGCGACATGTTCTGCTTTTATAATTTATGGCTTTCGTTTCGTGCTGAGAACATTGAGCGGTGGATTCTATATGAGACTGCCACTTAAAGAGAAAAACAGATTAATCTGCCGTCATAGTCAATACCCTCAAATCTTAGGCTCCTTTCGCACTAGGTCTGCAGTGTCTATCTAAGGTTTCTGATGGGAGGACGGAAACCTTGAGCATTTGGGTGCAACCCATGTCACTGATGCTCATGGATAGTCCTGATTTAGCGCAGTCTGGTGGGTACCAGAAAAAAGGCTAAGAGAACACTCTTTTGGTCTCCATCAGTGTAATGGGAACCTATGGGTTGATTTCAAGGGATTTTCCATGATGATTTTTAAGCAAGTAGCTGCAAGTCTGCCTCCTGAAACAGAAGATTCATACTTACCTGCTCCACGTCGCTTCAGTCCTCCGCACTGCATCCATCTTTAGATCCCCGCACTTTTTCCTACAGTGTGCAAGCACGGCCACCGTGCAGGGTGGTCATAACCATGGAAACGAGCAGTAATGGAAAAATTAATCCAGCCAGCAAAGGAGGCAAAATGGATGATCACAATACATTAGTAAGTGCTTTGTACATGATAAATGCTATTTGCTGAAGTGAGACAACCCCTTTAAGTGGAGACATGCTGCTTGTGGCCTCTTCACCACTGAAGCAAGTCATTGCCATTCCCATGTATCATTGGAAAAAAACAGTGCGGAGACTGGAAGACGGAGATAGCAGAGGCAGCATGGAGGACCGAAGCGACGTGGAGCAGGTAAGTATGAAACTTCTATTTCAGAAGGCAGGCTATGGACACTTGCTTAAAAATATTAATTACTGGAAAACCCTTTAAAGGTATGCAACAGGAGCTTTCCTGACAGACACACTGTAGACACTGGATGAAACATCCCTTATTTTCGAAAGTCCCACTGAAATGAATGGGAAGCGCGCCACTCAAGCGTGGCCAGCACTCTAGCGATATGCCCCCAATGTCTGAGGTGAGACAACCTCTTTAACTATAATAGGTGGGGAGACCTACTGCAAAAGTAAATGTTTAAAGGGGTTGCCCCATGAAAAATATTCTAGTTTTCAAACCAGAACCTGGATCCAAATTCTTTTATAATTGCATGTAATTAAAAATGTTGCATATCCACTGAGTTATCCACTGCTGTTTGCCCTTTTTCTAAACCCTCTGTCCAACTCACTGAGCTTGACATACATGCTCAGTTTCATCCTTCAACTGCCACCAGCAGCAGAAAGGACACATCCCCTGAGCTGCCAGCTTGAAATAAGTTTAGCAGAGTAATTGCAGGAATGAATGTGGAGATCTGTGGATCCATGTGAGGTACAGGACTGGTTTCAAGCTTAGAAAGAGATTGTCAGGTACTATAGGATGTCTGATTTTCCATTTTTTACAATAATCATGGGATAACCTCTTTAATTCTACTGTAGCACCACCATCAGTAAAATGATCTATCTTTATATCTACCAGCGCTGCAGGTAAGGACAAGTATAGACCAAGTTAATTGTTATTTTAAGGCACAAGTGGAATGCATGGGCGTGTGGTTTAGTGATGGGACATTCTGCTCGGTGGTAGAAGCATTCCCGTAAGTGATACGCGCTCTAGAAAAGCAGGTGACAATGAGGATACGGCTTTGAATACGCTTGAATAGCAGTAATAGTAGAGCACAGTGAAAGCACACAGGCCGAAAACAAGAGATCACCTGCTTCCGCCTCGCCACCTGGCAAGCAGCGAGTCCATTTCATTCACTTCAATAATGACACGGGAAAGCAGGAGGCCAGCAGCGACTGGCAGATAAATATAGCTTGTTTTCTTTCCCTACCTTTTGAGTATGGGGCTTATGGTGAAGCTGAGAAGTACACCACTATTCTATATTCCTCACTAATCAATGTAAGACTGGAGGAATTATGGAGAGAATTCAGATCAGGCGTAAACAATGACACCACCGATTTTCACAATCAGCAGGATCAATTCTACCAGGTAGTATGCCTGGTTTGATGGAGTTGATCCTGCTAAGGGTGGGTTCACATCAGCGTTATGCTTTCCGTTTGTGTTTTCCGTTATAACATGGTTATAACGGAAAATAACGGAAACCATAAGACGGAAGTCAAAACGGAAGCCTTTAGAGGCATTCCGTTTTAATCCGTCATAATAGAAGCCTATGAGAATCATAACGGATCCATTTGGTTCCCGTTATGCAAAACGGAAAACAAAGTCCTGTCGACAGGACTTTGTTTTCCGTTCAGCATAACGGAACTCAGATGGATCCGTTATGATTCTCATAGGCTTCTATTATGACGGATCAAAACGGAAGCCTCTAAAGGCTTCCGTTTTGACTTCCGTCTTATGGTTTCCGTTATTTTCCGTTATAACCATGTTATAACGGAAAACACAAACGGAAAGCATAACGCTGATGTGAACGAGCCCTTATAGGTGCTCTTTGAAGACCACTAAAAAACTGTATGACTAGTATTGCTACAATGCTACAATCTGTCTATTGTTTATTTTTTTCTATTTTTCACAATGATAAATGCCTTTTATTTTACACTTTGTGTCCCCATAAGGTCATATAAAAATTTTAGGGGGCATTTAATTTTACATTTTTTTTATTGCTGATTTCTCCTGTAAACAGGGCTGACATGGTAGCCCCTGTTACAGGAGGAATACAGCTCCCAGAGAGGTTGCAGTGTTATGCCTTAGGCCCCTTTATTTTTTGCGGGCTCCGATCCGCATTTTTCACATGAAAAATGCGGACACATTCATTTCTATGGGTCCGCAAAAAATACTGAGAGCATATAGTGTGCTGTCCGCACCCGTATGCCCGTTCTGTAGCCCCGCAAAAAAGATAGAACCTGTCCTATTCTTGTCCGCAAAACGGACAATGATAGGCATTGTTACAATGGATCCGCAAAAAAAAAAAAACGGATGGCATACGGACGGCATCCGTTTTTTTTGCGGATCCGCAATTTGCGGACCACAAAACACAACGTTCGTGTGAAACCGGCCTTATCCACACTGTGGTCGGTCAGTGATTTCCATCAGTCATTCTGAACCAAAACCAGATGCAGCTCTAAACACAGAACAGGTGCAGATCTTTCCCTTGGACCTTTTCTCGGTGTGGTCTCTAATCCTGGTTTTGACTCACAATCGCTAATGGAAATCACTGACCAAAACACTGATGTGTGAATAAGGCAATGTACAGCACTGTACAACTTCACTGCAGAGCGAATCTGAGTCTGCTAAGACACAGCAGCTCATGGAGACTCCTGACCTCTGGTACTCTGGTAGCTCTTCCTGATCTCTATACACAGCGCTAGTTTGGCACTGTGCATAGAGTAATAGGGAAGGCAGGGATGGTGAAAAACCCTCCTTGCCTTCTCTATGGGGAGCCTGGGCCCCATGCTCAGCAGCTGCATGATTAGCATCTGTCCGATAAGAGATAAGTCCCAACCATCCAGACATTTATAGTCTATGGGTGGTCAGGAACTGGAGAATTATGGATGAATGAATTTGTAGCGTTTGATAATTGTCTATATAATTGGATAAAGTGCTAACTTTCAGGATGGTCTGCACATTTGGAGCCCAGCCAGTAGTGTATCGTGACACACAGCTTTGTGTTATGCATTTTTTATTTTTTGCCATAAAAAATATGCTACCTAAAAAGACCTGACTTGATCAGCGGTTTTTGAAATGTTTTTGAGGTGTTTTGGCTGATATAGTGTGCAGAGTGTTATGTATGCCTTGCATTTTTTCTATAGGAAAGTATGTACTCCCCTTTAAAACACCATTAAAAACCCAATACCCACTTGAACTTTTTCAAGCAGGGCAAGAAAAAAGAAAAATTAAGGGCATCCATAGAATAAAATTGAGGGGGAAAAAAACACCAGATTCAGAGCATGCTGCAAATTAAAAAAAATAAAATAATACCATTGAACAAAAAATCATCTAGACTCCCATGTAACATTTGGAGGAGGCACATTTTTGACTAAAAGTACTGCAAAAAAAAAACACACCCAAAAAAGACACCTAAAAAACCATAAACACCTTAATGGGGTTATCCCATGGGGTTGCTTTGGGACTTTTTTTTAATTTTGGGCAGCAGTGTAAGGCCCCATTCACACGACCGTATGTATTCCGTGTCCGTATAAAAACGGAACGGAAGACATACGGAAAGTCTTCCGTAGTGTTCCGTAATTTTGCGGACCGATTGACTTTAATGGTGTTCCGTAATTTTGCGGACCCATTGACTTTAATGGGGACATGTTTCCTTTTTTTTGCGGAAACATTCCGCATTTTTTTTCCTCTTATGGAAAAATGAATGGGTCCGTATGGTTCCGCATCTTATCCGCAAAAATGCGGATAAGATATGGAAATGAAAAAAATCCTACTCATCTGCTTCCTGCCACTTCGTTCCAGCTCCTTTCACTGGTCTTCTAATACTTGTCCTGTAAACCCCTAGATGGATGGGGGTCACGTGCATCCCCAAGCAGCATATGACCCAGCGGTTATATGACGCCATTCTGAGAAAAGGGAACTGGAATGGAGTGGCAGGGAGCAATGGAGTATGATTTTTTTAAACAGGTGCAACAGGCTCTACAGTTAACAATGTCCCAAAGCTGAACAAATCCCTTAAAAACACCAAAAAAGCTATGTGTGGCACCTACCTTACATACAGCCTTTTCATATAGGGCAGGGAGATCCTTTAAAGCAGGGTTCCTCAACTTCAGCCCTCAGGGCCCAATAGCCGGTCATGTTTTCAGGATTTCCTTAGTATTGAGCAGATTATATAATTGGCGTCAATGCATCAGGTCTTACCATAGGTATTCATTCTGTGGGATATTCTCTATTCATGACCGGGGGAGATGGGGTTGTTGGGGGAGCCTTTTGAGGACTGGAGTTGAGGAACACCTTTTTAGGCCTCTTGCAGACGAGCGTGTGACACGCACGTCGTCCCCATCGCTGTGATGTGGAAGACATGCGTGTCACACACTTGTCTGCAAGGGGCCTTAGATCTCTCTCAGGCTCTGATTGATGCTCTGCTGCAGCTGAAACCTCTGCACATCCCATAGTTAGTCCCAGGAACCAAACCAATTCCCCAAATAAAGGGTTACAAGCTCTGTACAGCGTCCATCCTTGTTTAGCATGTTACAGAGTACCATCACGGGAAGTCTCTGAAACGTTGGTCAGAATCTCAGGTAGATTGTCAATATGTCATACAAGAAAATAAATTCAGGCGGATCTTCACGTTATATGTTCTCAGCTTACATTACTTAGCAATTTAGCAAATTAAACAAGGTTTAGTAAAATGTGCAGTAATAGGCAGCTTAATGAGTGATACCATAGGACTCAAAGAAAGTAGGTTACTCTGACAGGGAAAGGACGTATTCTGGCAACTCAAGCAGCAGTAACCTTTTCATTTAGCCTGATGAGCCATTATTTTATAAAGACCTCTTCAAAAACAGGCCAGAAGACATGCTGATATTTGGAATACAAGAAATAGCAAAAAAAAGAGGCATGACATTGTGAGAGCTTGTTACTAAAATCTGCCAAGACAAATTAAAATTAAACTAATTAAAAAAAAGCCAGATGACAGAATGTTTCTAGACCTGTCAGTTTAATTCACTGGTGTCACTGCTAGACCTTAGTCTCATCCAATGCATTCCCTCAAAAGCAAGTTAGCATATTAGTGGACTTACATATACTGTCTATATTAAATCATTTGTACTGAAATTACACACACACACACATATATATTATATATTAATATATATATTAGGGGCCTGACCGATAGGACCCCCATGATCCTGAGAACAGGGTTCCTCAAGTCCGCTGTCTGAACGGACCAGGACACATCGGTCCACCACTCTATTCCCTATGGGCCTGACATGATATGGGCTCCATTATTGAGATCGCTAAAGGTCCCAGAAGTCTAATCCCCAGCCATCATACCTTCATTGCCCATTTCACAGGCAATATCGTTGATAGGATTATCCCTTTAAAGTGGTTGTCCACCTTTGAAACACTTTTCGGCAGACTCTCTCCCAGCCAGACCTGTGGAGACGGGAATACTTACCTGTTCCCCGCCGCTCGGTTCTGGCTCCTTCAGTTTGCCGTGCTCTGTTTCCCTGCTAGTCGACTTCCATAGTAGATGGAGGACACGTGTAGCGCTGCAGCCAATGACTGGCTGCATCAGTCCCCCAAGAGGCATGTGATCCAAGTCTTCACTATGGAAATGGGCCAGCAGGGAATTGGAGCGCCGTGAAGCAAAGGAGCTGGAAACCAAGTAGCAGAGAGCAGGAAAGAATGCTTTCCTCCAAACAGGGGCGAACTGGGAACATAAAGTGACCCTAGAAAAAAAAAAACTAAAAGTGGCCCCGTTTCGTAGGCAGGTCTAAATTAACAGATGGCGGGACAACACAAGTAGGCGAGGTCAACAATAGCATAGTGCAAAATACCATCCCAGCAGAAATATAACACAGTGTAGCACAGTGTAACGATATGCCACCCCAAAAGCAGGGCCTATGTGGTGGCCATCAATAGCTACCATCTTCTGTCCTTTTCCTCCAGTTGTCTATGTAGCAGGGGGCTTAGGAGATGAGGTGTGGGCCACAGCAGTTGAAATCAAGAGGGCTTGTGTGGTCGCTGGCCGGGTACATGAGTACCTGATTCTCACAGCCTTAATTACTGTTGAGAGCTCATTATGTACTTGGGTGGAGGACTTGGGTGGCCCCCTGAGGCATAGGCCCACCGGGAAATTTCCCTGTAGGGTCTATGGCCAATCCGCCCCTGACTCCAAAGGTCCAGCAGGGGGGCTGGAGGGGGCTGCCGAAAAGCGTTCAGGTGGACAACCCCACATCATTACATTGCAGTTATTGTGAAATGCATTGCTTTCTTTTTCTACTCAAAGCCTCCAAATAATCTGAATTATTAACTTAACACAACAGCAATTCCTTCCTTTTGAATATTGCATTGAATACGACCTTCTATTTTACAGACTGTCCTTCCGACATCCCTGCACATGATTAAACTTGCATGTCATTAATAAATATGTAATGTGCTCAACATTATATTAGATCAAATATTCAATAAGCTTTGCTAACTATATGGGAATTAGGATTTAGAGCAATTACTGGCTGCAGGCTGCCTTCCATATCCAGGCTGTTACATTCTATAGACCATGTTAAGATCTATTTCCAGAACTATTTGTTATGTGAAAGCACAGGATTAGCACAAAGCAGCGATTTATCAACGACAATATTCATTATCAGATGTTGTGGAGGTGTTTTACCAGAACTCTTTGATCTCTATCATATTCCATTAAGACATATTGATCTGAGGTACCAATGGCATCAACTATAATGAACTGTGAAGGTACAAAAATGTAAAAAGTTTAACTAGTGTTGGACTGAGGTCCACTGTGGATGCATTACGGGAAGAAGGCAAAATGCTGGAGGCAGTGTGATTTGCTGGGTAATGTTTTGCTAGGAAACCTTGACTCCTCATATTCCTGGCATTTCACACATACCACCAACCTAAACATTTTTACAGACCTTGTACACCCCCCGTCACGGCAATAGTATTCCTTGATGGCTGTGCCCTATCTCAGCAGGCTAATGTGGTCTGTCACACTGTTCAGGAATGCTATGAGGAACATAATAATAAATTTGTTGAGTTTGCCTCCAAATTCACCAGATCTCAATCCAATCAAGCATCTGAGATGTGATGGAAAATAAGTTGGGATTTTCCATCACATCTCAGATGTGATGGAAAATAAGTCCCAACTTACAACTTACCATACTTTCAATGGTCAGTAATGTTCCACACAACTTTGCATAAATCAACAGTACAAGCTACTGTAAGAAACTTTGTAATACTGTGTATCTTATTTCAGAATATTGTTTGAGGAAAATATCTTGTTCTAGAGATATCAGATGTTTCTTCACCCCCCCCCCCAAAAAAAAATAAAAATAAAAAATAACTTTGTCCCTGAAATGTATAAGAAATTAAGAAATCCATCTTATGTGGCAAAGATGGATGCCTGCTTCCTTTCTGTGAAGAGTGGAGGAGGGTGAAGAGAGCAGGAGCTGATTGAGACAAGACTCCAGGACAGACACCCAAGAGACTTATAGATAAATAGACAGTTTCCATCTCAGTCCAAATGCTTTATTCAAATCCATACAGTTTAGTACTTCTATATCATGTCCTCCATGATCCTGGAGCTGCTTCTGAATGAGTGTGGGAAAATTATGAAGAAGATTCTCCTCTACTTTAAGTACAGTGTATGGGGCTAGTCTTCACCCGCCATATCTAGTCATGGGTGGGCCATGGCCAAGAGCAGTGAATAGATGTTTCCCAAGAAAGAACTATGAGGTGAATTAAAGGAGTGCCAATAAAATCTGTCCATCCACCCAGCCAGTATTCACTTGGCTCATTCACTGTTCCAGCTCCCAGCCAGCTATTGCTGTCCTGTAGGGGGATGGGGGAAGGGGGGGCTAGACCACAGGAACTTGTACCTAAACCTCTTTAGCACCCTGACCCATAGCCCCCAGAGATGAAAGAACAAGGGGAAGGGAACAATCAAGTTTTTGTTAAGAGATAAGACCATGAAAATCTACATCACTCATCATGTAACATGATCAGTAGAAACTAGGGAGCTATAGTCTGTTAAAGGGTAATCAGAAAATGTTTAAATAACATTTTTATGTTTAATCAAATTTTAAAGAATTTTTGATGAATTTTACATTTTCCATGTCAATATCTATATTTAAACAAAGAAAACCTAAAATCCTACAGTTTTCAAACTGGCCACTAAGCCTAATAATAGGCACCACTTCCTGGTCTGTAGAGATCACTTTAATGCAGTTATCTGCTTATCTGTCATTCTAATCCTGCCTGTAATATCATCTCTATGTATAGATAAGACAGGATCCACCGTCCACAATAGATGGTTGTCCAAGCTTATCTGTTCTTTCCTTGTACAATGACCTCTGCACAGGTCACAGAGCATGCCTAGAAAACTCTCCCATAGAAGTCAATGAGGTCCCCTCCTGACCATTGTGTCTACGGACCATGTTGCTGCCGTAAAGCAATTTTCTTAATGCTTTCTAAATGCTGTTTCTCAGGCAACCAAAAAAGGATATGTGTTGCTTTCTTGTTTTAACTGGCAGATTTTTTGTGACACATCTTCTTTAAGAAACTGTTCAATAAGTGTTCATTTTTCCTGCAGTGCCACCACAGGGAAAATGAGGCATTGCACAGCGTTCATTCTAATTAATGGCTTGTCAGTGAAATGCATGACAGGACAGGTCCTCCACAGCAAGCGGTAGATACTCTCTTTATGTGCTCCCTATAAAGACATGAGGAACTTGAGTAACCCTCTCTGTTATCTCAGAATACCTAATACTGGAAAACTCATTTAAAAGAGTTGTCCCATCTGGACATTTATACCATAAATATCCAACAGGTGTGGGTTCCACCTTTGGGACCTGCTCATATCACAAGAATAGGGCCCCACTGTGAATGAAGAGCATGCTGCATGTGGATGCTGCTATGAGAATTCTGAAAAAAGCCAAGCAAGCACATCAATTTTTGGAAGTCCCACAGGAGTAACTAGAGTGATCACCACTCATGTGCCACCACACCTCCATTCAGTGCTATGGGACTTCTAAAAACAGCCAAGCCAGATATTTTCGGAAGTTCCATAGCAATAATTGGAGAGGACACTGCTCATATGCTGACACCCCACCATTTTCTGCTAGTGCTCAGCTATATTTGGAAGTCCCAAAGTAGTAAATGGAGAAAACCACATGGGTTCTCCTTATATTGTGGCCCTGTTCTTCAGATAGGAGTGTTTCCCAGAACTATTGGACATTTATGGCGTATACCAGGGCTGACCAACCTGTGGCTCTCCAGCTGTTGTAACACTACAACTCCCATCATTCCCTGCTGTAGGCTGTTAGCTGTATGCAGACTGGGCATGCTGGGAGCTATAGTTTTGTAACAGCTGGAGAGCCGCAGGTTGGCCAGCCCTGGCATATTCTTTTGACATGCCATAAATAACCAAATGGGAATATCCCTTTAAGCTATAAATCACGATGAACATTGCACTAGGCATAAAGAAATTCTCTGCTGATGGACATCTAGAATAGTAGCTTAATTTGGGAGTGTTTTAGGAAGGCAGTGGGAAATTAAGGCAGCCGTGAACGACAGCAATGTATTACACGTCAGGGAACACAGATACCAAAGATCAATCTGACCGATTTTATGTTATGTCTCCCTCATGTGAAGTACCAACCTCATTGATTGTTTTAACATTACCAGTCTTCGTCTCAGCTATTTAATATAATCTGAAGCTCTCTGGCAGTCAATTTTAAAGTCACATCGGGAATTTTGAGATCAGCAGAAAGTCTGCAGAAGTGAGGCTGCAAATCGGAAAAATGACAGTGCTGGAAGGTTAATTTCTCAAACAATAAAATTGATTTCATTACATTGTAAAGTAAACGATACATTACAAAAGCCCAGTGACAATACGCATTGTATATGTATATGCATGTGTTAGTAGGAATATGCACATTTGTTTTATTGCATGGAAATATAATACAACTCTAATTATGTCAAGTACTACTGGTAAAAGCAGTTTTCCTTGATTATGATATTGACGACCAGGGGCATAACTACCATAGCAGCAGACCATGCGACTGCTATGGGGCCCAGCGCAAGAGGGGGGGCCCAGTCTTAGTTGGGATCATCCCCTCTTCTTCTGGAGGTGAAAACTTGGTCAGAACTCTACCCTCTAAAGGAACAACTTTTAGCAAATGAAGCAGTGGAAAAATGGCCCAAGGATCATTGAAAAGGGTTTAGGCAGAAACCCTTCTGTCCTGTGTGGGGGGCCTGATTTCATCCTTGCTATGGGGCCCTTATTTCTTTATGTACGCCACTGTTGACAACCTATGCCCAGGATAGGCCTTCAATACCAGATCGGCGGGGGTCTGACTCACAGCACCTTCGTTTACCAACTGTTACACTGTACTGTACAGCACTGTACACTGCAACTCAGGCCCATTAGCTTTAATGGAATGCCAAGGCCACTAATGAATAGGACGTCGCTCACCTAGGAAGAGGCCCTGGGCCTTTTCAAATAGTTGATTGGCCAAGGTGCCAGAAGACAGACCTCCACTGATCCTGAGGATAGGTTATCAATATCAAAATCCCTTGCTTATTAGCCAGCAGTCATGACCAATGCAAGGACAAAAGATAGGAAGACTAGTAGGCCTTCTAGGACAGCACTTGTCAGAGGCACAAGTTATAATATATGAATATTTTTTTTTAAAGCTCTGTTTTTTTATCCAATAATGTTATAGTTACTGGGATCTAATAAACCCTTCACCTGGTAAGGTAGTTTTTCTTCTGGTTTTACTATAAACATGGTCAAGAGGGGAATAATTCTCTGCCAGACCCCTCTGGTGATCAGTCCTATTAAAATCCTACACATCCAACTTAATCTTTTCCCCTGACACCTGCTGTTGGGGGGCAGTCAAGAGAAGTTGGGTTCCATTTACCTTTATCCAATGAATATTGCTAGCAGATAGAGTAGGGAAAGTTCTGCAGGAGCTGGCGGACCCTAATATAAATACATGGTATGGTGGTCAGTGGTTTATTTATTTTACTCACTTATATAGCGCTGACATATTCCACAGCGCTTTGCAGCCATTAATATCACTCATTGCCCTCAGTAGATCTCACAATCTAAGTTCCCTATCAGTATGTCTTTGGTGTTTGGGAAGAAACTAGAGTACCTGGAGGAAACCCATGCACACACAAGAAAAAGCAATCTCTATGAAGATGTTGTTCTTGGTCAGATTTGAACCAAGGACCATAACGCTCCAAGACACCAGTGCCAACCACTGAGTTCACAAATTGAGAATGTCACATTAAGAGGAGAATGGCATCTTTTTGTATTTCCTGATGCTTACCATAGAAGTAAAATATTCTCTAAGGAGCTTGTCATCTGTCATATCACCGACACTATCACACATACTGGGATTGATTTCATAGACCGCCAATTAAGTTATGAGTATGTTTTTAAAGTGTGGAAAAAAACCATGGAAATCCAAGCAATCACAAGGTAACATATAAACTCCATGTACATGTTTTCCTTATGTGGAAATTAGAGTTTTTTTCTGAAACAAAGCGTACCTGAGTTTTCAAAAAAAGTTTGCATGATGGCTGTGCTCCCTTGCACAATCATAACTGTGAATGAAAAGGTATGTTTGGGGCTTCTCTAAAGTCTCAGTTATATTATTTTCTGTTTCAGCTGCACAGCTAGATGCATTTCTCTCACAAGCAGTGGGCGTCTCCCTTCTTTTGAATCTGCTAACACTGTATGCAGTGACCTCACTTCCCTTACTTTCCTCTATGTTTGTTTTCTTCTAAGGATCTCAGAAAGCTGATAAGGAGGTATAAAAGCACAGGGCTCCTCTGATCTTCAGATGCAATGTACAAGCAGTTCTTTTATTGGGATCACTATCTCAGCTAGCTCTGACACGCCACCAGGGAAAGATCTTGCCTGACAACAGGAAGCTGACTGCAATTTAGGTAGAAGTGAAACCCTTAGTAGCAATTACTTTACAGCTCCTTTCAGGTGGATGCAGGCATATTTTATAAATAAAGTGATTTAGAAATTTGCTAGTTAGACCATTCTCTATTAAATGAAATTACATTGTGTGAAAGTACAGTGACTCTTTAAATTAGCTACAGATCAGCGAGTGTGGACCCACTGGGCCAAATAACCAGTTTTGCTTTGGGCTAAACCCTAAGGGTATTATTCCAGGGCTCCCCTGGTATTCACCCTTTAGTCCCTGTACACAGATCTGGCCATCGCTGCAGGGAAGCAACTGGACCCCTACCTCCTTGGATAGTTCCAGTGTAGTTGGCAGTTTACTCACAGGGGTCAGGGATTTTGGTTGCAAGCATCAGAAGCTCAGGATACAGAAAACACACCAAAAATGCAGGAAAACAACAAGTATAGTCTTAACAGTCATTAAGACTTGAATTCAGGTTTCTGAGATCCAGACAGCATACTTAAAGTGTAGATGGTGGCAGACAGGATAAACCATAGGCAGCATTGTAATGAAGATACAAACAAGGTAGGCAAACTGGATACTTGGCAGGAACACGGACAATGCAGGCAGAGAGGGTTAACTTAAATACAGACAGAACTGGAAGTGCTGGAACACATAGGCAGGGCAGGTACAAGCTGCGGCAGAGACACAGGTAAATCACAATAGTACAAGGCTGTCGGATCACCTTTGTTGGTCCCCAGGAAACTAAAGCTCAGACACCATCTGCCTAGAAAGGGTATTCGAGATAACCAGGGTCCTCCAACCACTGGAAGAATTTGGAAGCGCATATTTGCCTTTTAAGAGGCCGGAGACAGAAGCATGGTGAGTAGTACTGGTATCATTCCCGCAGGGGAAGGGAGGGCAGCAACATACATAGACAGCTGACCTAACTAAAGCATACCTAATCTTTCAAAACATTTTGCTTTAATCAATAGTACAGTATGTGTACATGATGAATAACACTATTGCTGGTGACTATATGACTTGTATCTGCAATTTTTTAGCAGTTTTTACCTGTGCACAATGAATGTCTAGTTTACAGTTCTCCCAGAGTTGGTGGGTATAGACTAGCTGACACCCATTGCACACAGAATGCAGAGGAGAATCTGCTTCCTAACCTTCACTTACTCACACAGAAGCAGCCCCAGAATCACGGTGGACATTACAGAGAAGTACTGACCTGTATAGCTCTGAATAAAGCATTTAGGCTGAGACATAAACTTCCTGTTTAGCTTTAGCAGCCTCTTAGGTGTCTCACTCACTGTCCTGTCTCACTCAGCATTTCCTAACTGCTCCCCTGTCACCTCTATATAGACTTGTATTACAAGGAGGGAAGGGGATGTAAATGGTGGTGTAAACAGATGAAGAACTCAGACGACATTTCGCACTGATAAGACATATTACAAAGTTTCTTAAAGCCGCATGTCCTATTAATTTCTGCAAAGCCATGTGAAAAATACGGATGGCTATCCTCGGGATAGGTCATCAATATCTAATCAGTGGGGGTCTTTCTTCCGATACCCCCACCAGCTGTTGGAAGGGTCTGTGGCACTTGGTCGATCACTATGGTCACCTCCTTGGGTTATGAAGTTAAGTCTATTGGTCACAGGGCCTTTGTACGGCTCAATCCAACTAAAGTGAAGGAAACTGAGCTGCAAATTCAGGCACAGCTACTATACAATGAATGGTGCTATGCTTGGTATACCATGAAGAGCCCCTTTAAACAGCTGATCGTCAGTGGTGTCAGAATTTGGCCCATCACCAATCAGTTATTAATGACCTGTCCACCCAACAAATCAGCAAATAGATCCCATTTACCCCCAGCAGTATTCTTATAATGAAGTCCCTATGGTATATAATGTAAAAGGGCTGCAAGTACTGTCTGCTTCACGTGTATGAACTTCCCACAGTACTGCATACTTAGGTTAGATCAGGGGGCAGCAACCTCTGGCACTCTAGCATATGTGAAACTACAACTCCCAGCATGCTTCATTCACTTGGGAGTTCTGTGAACAGCCAAGCAAGTGTGCATGCTGGGAGTTGTAGTTTCACCACAGCTGCGGTGCCAAAGGTTGCTGATCCCTGTGTTAGATCATGCTAACAGCTAAAACCTAATTCACATAACATTTCTGCCATACAGCTGGCATCTGCTTTTTGGTGCTAACTGCAAATAAAAGAACATAGCACTAGAAGAGAGTTCGATCCTGAGGCCAACTGTTTAGGTCAGGACTGTTTTTTCTTTTTTTCTTTTTTTAAAGGACAGAAAAGTGCAGCCTGCACTGATACAAACCAGTATCCAGAAATATACTCATTTTTTAACAGAAGGCATTGACAACAGGATCCAACTGTATAGACCAGCCTCCTGTTCTAGCCAGATACATTTATTTTATAGTAAGTGCTAAAAAACGTGATGTGAACTTAGCCTAAAGTGGGTGACTCAAAAAAATTACATTAGGGACTTGCTATTTATACATTAACCTTTAAATTGGTTCTAGAAGTGGAGCTTCACTTTACTCAACATAGAATAAACAGCTATAGGGGTTGTCCCATGAAAAATACTCTTAAGTTTTTCAAATCAATACCTGGATCTGAATACTAATTTAGTCTAATAATTTAGTCTAGTCCCTGAGTTATTTGATAACATTCATCTGTATAGCGCCACCTGCTGTTTATTCTTCTCTTCGTCTCTCTGCTGAAGTGGTCAGAAATGCTCAGTTCTATCCTTTAACTGCCACCAGCAATATATAATGGAGACATTGCTATTACACCTAGAAGCTCTGCTCTCTCTCCAATTGCCAAGCCCTCTGCTTTTTGATGATGCACAGGGCCAGGCAGTGTAAATGTCATCATGTCAATCAAAATGCAAATGGTGCAGCAGTTGCAGAGAGAGCAGAACCCCTAGGAGTAATGGCAACACCACCATTGCTCCTAGAGGCTCATTTGCATATATTAAAACATCATTTTTCTCAGCAATGTGGGCACATATGAACATGGGGTCAACACAGATGTCTTCAGCTGCCAAGCGCACATGTAACATGTCAGCCAGTGTCATAGGTACAAATCTGCTGACAGATGCTCTTTAATCATGGGATAACCCCTTGAAACACTTCAATTCATATACATTGCTAGTGTATACAAAATAATGTAAGAGTCAGATGAAAAAAAAACGTTATGGGGAAAATTATTAAAGGGGTGGTTTCACTTCAGCAAATGGCATTTATACACTGCTTGTATCCAGGGGTTGTGACCACCCTGTAATCCAGCAGCGGTGGTCGTGCTCCTGTATTCTTGGCCACCAGAGAGGACAGCACTTTTTCCTATACTGTGCAAGCATGACCACCACTTATGGATTGCAGGGTAGTCATAACCCCTGGATATGAGAAGACAGGGGCGTAGCTAGAAGTGACTGGGCCCCACAGCAAATTTTTGCGCGGGCCCCCCCCCCCCAATCTTCCCCACTTTACAACTCCCTCCTCCCGTGCAAATCCCACTCCTATGGCTACTCACAATCATTCTCTCAGACCAGGACAGGCTGCCACGCCATCCTTTTCCTATATAATATATCCTCATGCTCATATAGAGAACGGAGCCTTCCTCTATTCATTTTATATGGGGCCGCTTTTTTTATGGCATTTACCTGAGGGGATAGATCATGTCATATTTTTACAGAGCAGGTTATTACAGACGCAGCTATACCTAATATATGTCTGTTTTTCTTTTTTATAATTTTATATGACTTTATTGTGGGAAAGCTGCATTTTTTTTACTTAAAGGGGTATTCCCATCTTGGACAATGGGGACATATCGCTAGGCTATGCCCCAATTATCCTATAGGTGTGGGTCCCAGCGGTGGGACCCGCACCTATATCGAGAACGGGGCCCCGAAAGTGAAGGAGGGCGCACCGCGCATGCGCGGCTGCCCTCCATTCATTTGTATGGGGCCGCCGAAAATAGCCGAGCGCTGGCTCGGCTATTTCCATTGGCTCTATAGAAATGAATGGGAGCTGGGCCGCGCATGCACGGTGTGCCCTCCTTCACTTTCGGGGCCCAGTTCTCGATATAGGTGCAGGTTCCAGCGGTGGGACCAGAAAATGCACAAAATGAAACCAGAAATACAGTATTTTTTTACATTTACGTCTACGGGGTTGTGTGAGGACTATCTGTACTTTATATTGATGCGTATGACTTTTTAAGCAATATTATTTAAAAATTTTTGTAGCATGCAATCATCATAATTGTGATCTAAAATTACAGCATGTGGCAGGAAAACTACAACTCCCAGCAGGTCCTGAAAGTTTGCATCTTACAGGGCATGTTGGGAATTGTAATTTCCAGAGAGGAATGCAGTAAAATGTGAAAGTATATTTTTATTTATTATTTTTATTAAACTATAGATTTACCTTTATTATACTGTCTTGGGGAACTAGAGGCAGCCTGTGACAGCTTCTGTTTCATGGGGGACACAGCAGCACTACCACCAGCAGCACGTCTGCATACTCAAGAAAAGCCAGTAAAAGCCCGCCGCCGCGCTCTGCAGATTCCACAATATGGGCAGGAGGCAGGGCTCTATGAGGACACAGCATGCGTGCGTGCAGCGCAGGGAGTGAGAAGAAAGCGCAGGCACCGCACGTATCAAGAGGCGGAGCCTGCCGCCCACTGAAAGATGGAAGCGCAAGTATCACTGCAGTAGCTGTAGCTCTGCTCTTCCTATTGAAGCAGCAGGCAGCAGCGCTTGCCAGCAGAAAGCTGTGGCTGCCTGCCGCTGCTTAACAATATGTAGACTGTAACTAGGCATCGGCTCCCCAGTGGGCCAGCCGAGCCTGATGGGGGGCGGGGGGAAGGAAGATGATGGACAACAGGCCGGATGCAGGCCCCCAATGTGACCACCCTGTATGTGAAGGGCCCGGCCTGCCCTGAAAAACAATTATAATCATGATGTTAACTTATCTAAGACACTGCTTCCAGGCAGCCGGGCCCCTTGTCAGCCCGGGCCCCGAAGCAGTCGCTTCCCCTGCTTCCCCGGTAGTTACGCCACTGTGAGAAGAGTATAATGTGATGGAAAAATGGATTAAGCCAATAAAGTAGACAACATGGATAATCACAATACATTAGTAAGTGCCTTGTATTAACTTTCTGTACATGATAAATGCCCTGTGCTGAAGTGAGACAACCCCTTTAATTGTAGGATCAAGGATAGCGTAAAAGGGTGCCGCACTGAAGCCCTGGTCACTCTGACACAAGTGGAAGAAGTTGGAAACATTGTTGCAGATGATTCATAAATAGAGATGAGCGAGCACTAAAATGCTCGGGTGCTCGTTATTCAAGACAAACTTTTCCGGATGCTCGGGTGCTCGTTTCGAGTAACGAACCCCATTGAAGTCAATGGGAGACTCGAGCATTTTTGCAGGGGACCAAGGCTCTGCCTAGGGAAGGCTGGGTGAAAACCTGGAAACCTCAGAAAATGATGGAAACACCATGGAAATGGACAGGAAACAGCAGGGGCAGCATGCATGGATGCCTCTGAGGCTGCCTAATCCCACCATTACCCCAAATTCTCAGGCAACAGCCTGGTGGTTACCCTCACAGCAATTGTGCTCACCCAGACCAAGAAAGGAGAGGCACATGCCCATCACATGTTAGCAACTAGGTGCAACGAAGGTCCATCACCCATGCTCATGCTGGCACTGCTCTCCTATCCCCAGCCACACGATGCAGGCATAAGCCTGACACAGCATGGCGGTGACACCAACAAGTGATCAAGTTAGATGAGGTAGCAGGTGAGCCACCCAAAAATTTAGCCTGACACAGCATGGCGGTTACACCACCAATGACTTTGTCCGACTGAGAATGCAATGAAATGGCTTCTGTTGAGCCTCCAAAAATTTTTTTCTTTTCGGAGTACATAAAGTCGACCCTCAGCAAAAAATTTTTTTTAAATGTCGGTACTTGCACCTCCTGAAAAATTGTTTTGGACTGTCTGTTTGACGCTCCTGAAACATTGTTTTACACTGTCTGTAGTTGACACTGCAGAAAAATTGTTTGGAGAGAGGGCCTGTAGGTGGCCCTCCGGAAAAATTTTTAGAGAGAGGGCCTGTAGGTGGACCTCCGGAAAAATTGTTTGGAGAGAGGGCCTGTAGGTGGACCTCCGGAAAAATTGTTTAGAGAGAGGGCCTGTAGGGGGCCCTCCGGAAAAATTGTGGTAAAAGAGTGCCAGTTGGCCCTCTAAAAAATTGCGTTTTTTGGGTCAGCCTTAGGCAAAGACGACAAGGAGGAGAAGGAGTAGGAGGAGTAGAGAAGAGGAATCGGATACATAAGTAATGTTAATCTTTAGCTGCTTTCCCCCGGAGGAGATTTGAATTCCGGTGAAATCCAGGCTTTGTTCATTTTAATAAGCGTCAGCCTGTCAGCGCTGTCAGTTGACAGGCGTGTACGCTTATCAGTGATAACGCCACCAGCTGCACTGAATACTCGCTTTGACAACACGCTAGCGGCAGGGCAGGCCAGCACCTCCAAGGCATACAGCGCCAGTTCAGGCCACGTGTCCAGCTTTGAAACCCAGTAGTTGTATGGAGCAGAGTGATCGGTCCGGACGTTGGTATGGGCAGCTAGGTACTCCCTCACCATCTTTCTGTAAAGCTCCCCCCTACTATGCCTAGACTGGGGACAGGTGACAGTGTCTTGCTGGGATGACATAAAACTGGCAAAGGCAAAGGCCTTGGAGAGAGTTCCACTGCCAGTGCTGGACTGCTCGCCTCCACTCCCCCACTACTTGGCCCACAGAACCACGCCCTCTGCCGCTAGCGGCGTCAGATGGGAAGGATTGTTTCAGCTTGTGCACCAGGGCCTGTTGATATTGAGTCACTCTCATACTACATTCCTCTACAGGGATAAGAGTGGAAAGGTTCTGCTTGTACCGTGGGTCCAGGAGAGTGAACACCCAGTAATCGGTGTTTGAAAAAATGCTTCTAACGAGAGGGTCACGGGATAGGCAGCCTAACATGAAGTCTGCCATGTGCGCCAGAGTCCCAACATGCAAGAATTCCCTCTCCTCACTGGCCTGACTCTCCATTTCCTCCTCCTCCTCCTCTTCAGCCCATACACGCTCAAGAGTTAAGAAGGACTGAGCATTGGTACCCTCTTCTGTCTCGCCGACATTCTCCTCCTCTTCCTCATCCCCCACCTCCGATACGCCCTGAGAAACAGACCAAAGGGTGCTCTGGCTATCAAGCAACGTATCTTCCTCCACTGTCTCTTGTGACAAGCGCAAAGCTTGTCAGGGCAAAGCTTCCGACTTCATGCTGAGCAGTGAGTTTTTCAACAGGCAAAGCAGCGGGATGGTGAGGCTGATAATGGCGGCATCGCCGCTGACCATCTGTGTTGACTCCTCAAAGTTGCTCAACACCTGGCAGATATCAGACATCCACGTCCACTCCTCATTGTAGACTTGAGGAATCTGACTGACCTGACTACCAGTTCTGGTGGAAGTTGACATCTGGCAGTCTACAATCGCTCTGCGCTGCTGGTAAACTCTGGATAACATGTTTAATGTTGAACTCCATCTTGTGGGCACGTCGCACAACAGTCGGTGAGCGGGCAGTTGTAGGCGGCGCTGCCCTGAGAGTGGCAGCATCTGTGGTCGACTTGCGGAAATGCGCACAGATGCGGCGCACCTTGGTGAGCAAATCAGACAGATTGGGGTATGTCTTGAGGAACCGCTGAACTATTAGATTGAACACGTGGGCCAGGCATGGCACATGTGTCAGTCTGCCGAGTTGCAGAGCCGCCACCAGGGTACGCCCGTTGTCACACACAACCATGCCTGGCTTGAGGTTCAGCGGTGCCAGCCACACATCGGTCTGCGCCGTGATGCCCTGTAACAGCTCTTGGGCGGTGTGCCTTTTGTCACCTAAGCTCAGCAGTTTGAGCACCGCCTGCTGGCGCTTAGCCACGGCACTGCTGCTGCGCCTAGAGCTACCGACTGAATGCACCATGCCCACGGATGGTAATTCGGAGGAGGAGGGGTCGGAGGTGGAGGCATAGTACGTCTGAGAGACTGTGACCGAGGTAGGCCCCGCAATCCTCGGTGTGGGCAGTACATAAGCGGCCCCAGGGTCAGACTCGGTCCCAGCCTCCACCAAGTTAACCCAATGTGCCATCAGTGATATATAGTGTCCCTGCCCGGCAGCACTTGTCCACGTGTCCGTGGTTAGGAGGACCTTCTCAGAAACAGCGTTGGTCAGGGCACGGATGATGTTCTGTGACACGTGCTGGTGTAGGGCTGGGACGGCACATCGGGAAAAATAGTGGCGGCTGGGGACCGAATACCGAGGGGCAGCCACCGCCATGAGGTTGCGAAAGGCCTCGGTCTCTACCAGCCTATAGGGCAGCATCTCCAGGCTTGGAGATGTGGACGTCGAGGGCTTGGGCATGTGGGTGGGTGGAACTGTATTTCCTCTTGCGCTCCAGCATCTGCTGTAAAGACAGCTGAACGCTGCGCAGGGACACATTGGTGGACGCTGTGGAGGATCGTGTAGGCGAAGGTGTGGTTTTCCGGCGGTAGGCGCTCGTGCCGGGTCCTGGGAAGGGGGTTGACTAGCAGAGGCAGCGAGTGACACAGGGGAAGGAGCTGTGGTGGGACCCGCAGGAGGTGAACGGCCTTGGTTCCATTGAGTGGGGTGTTTAGCACTCATATGCCTGCGCATGCTGGTGGTGGTTAGGCTAGTAGTGGTGGCACCCCTGCTGATCCTGGTATGGCACAGGTTGCACACCACAGTCCGTCAGTCATCCTCAATTTCTTTAAAGAACCTCCAGACTTGCGAACATCTAGGCCTCGCCACGGGAGCTTCACTACGTGAAACAGTTGCTGCTGATGCACCAGCTCTGGCCTTGCTTCTCCCTCTGGCCACACCACTGCCTCTTCCAACCTGTTCTGGTGCAGCACTCGCCTCCGCCTCAGAAGCACTGTCTTCACTTGGCTTATCAACCCAGCTTGGGTCAGTCACCTCGTCATCCTCCGATTCCTCAGTCTGCTCCCCCCTCGGACTTCCTGCCCTGACAACAACTTCACCACTGTCTGACAACAGTGTCTCCTCATCGTCCGACACCTCTTTACACACTTCTTCCACTAAGTCAACAATGTCATCATCATCACCCACAGACTGCGACAGTTGTTAAACTTGGGCATCGGGAAAGAGGTCAGCAGCAACCTGAGAAGTGGTTTGTGACTCTGGGAAGGGTCCAGAAAACAGTTCCTCAGAGTATGCCGGATCGCATTCCAAATTTTCCTGGGAGGGGGCAGACTGGGTGGAAGGAGGTTGAGGTGGAGGAGCCAGAGGAGTGCTCCCTTGGGTAACGTGGGTGGACTGCGTGGAAGACTGACTGGTGGACAAACTACTTGAAGCATTGTCCGCAATCCACGACATCACCTGTTCGCACTGTTGTGGTTTCAACAGTCCTCTACCACGTGTCCCTGTAAGTTGAGACATGAAGCTAGGGAGTGTAGCTCTGCGGCGTTCCCCTGCTCCATCATCAGCAGGTACTGTCTCACCCTGCCCAGGACCACGGCCTCTGCCCCCTGCAGTAATTGAATGCCCACGCCCACGCCCTCGTCCTCGACCCTTAGCCCTGGGGTTCAACATTTTCTGTATATAAGTGTATTATATTAAAAAAAAAAAAATGGGCCTGCTGTACTGAAACCCACAAACGTGTTCAATCTGAACAAGTTAATATATAGGTGGATACGTTAGAGCAAACTTACGTATGTTATTACGTACCATGCAGTATGGAGCAATTACACTGAAACTATTAGATTAGGCAGACTAGGTCTGCTTAAGTGCAACCCAGAAAAATGTCACACTCAGATTTTTCTAATGTAGCTGTATCAGTGAGAGCAAAAGACCTTTTTTAATTACGTGACGTACAGAATGGGTCACCTGGACAGAAAATACGGATTGTGCTTTGTATATAGGTGGATAAGTTAAAGCAAAATTACGTATTTTATTACATACCGTGCAGTATGGAGCAATTACACTGAAACTATTAGATTAGGCAGATCGGTCTGCTTAAGTGCAACCCAGACACATGTCGCACAGAGATTTTTCTAATGTAGCTGTATCAGTGAGCGCAAAAGACCTTTTTTAATTACGTGACGTACAGAATGGGTCACCTGGACAGAAAATACGGATTGTGCTTTGTATATAGGTGGATAAGTTAGAGCAAAATTACGTATTTTATTACGTACTGTGCAGTATGGAGCAATTACACTGAAACTATTAGATTACGCAGACTTGGTCTGCTTAAGTGCAACCCAGACAAATGTCGCACAGAGATTTTTCTAATGTAGCTGTATCAGTGAGAGCAAAAGACCTTTTTTAATTACGTGACGTACAGAATGGGTCACCTGGACAGAAAATACGGATTGTGCTTTGTGGTGACTGGACAGCTGAACTGTGACACACATAATGGTTCCACACAGCTGTATGAAGTGGATTTGTATCACTGAGATAAAATAAAAAAGAAAAATGTTATATATTGCGATAGCTGCACTACTAGTGCCAGCCAGCCCAGCCAGGATACTAAAAAAAATGTCTTATAGCCCTTAGAAGGGCTGTTGGGTTCTTTTGAGATCACTCCTGCCTAACAGAGAACTAAATTCAGGCCCTAACATAATCCCTGAAATGCAGCAGATCTGTCCCTAACGACATCCAGGCAGCGACTGAGCCGAGCACCGCGGGCAGTCACTAGTATATTCCAGGGTCACCTGATCAGGCCAGCCAACCCCTGCTATCGACATGTAAGGGCCCCACGTGATGCTGGGTGTACCGCAGAGTCTCCTGGCTTGTGATTGGCTGAGTTTATAGGCGCCAAAAATTCAAAATGCGGGAGATGCCATTTCTTCGAGCATGGCGAGATACTCGTCCGAGCAGCGAGCACTTACGAGTACTCTAATACTCGAACAAGCACCAAGCTCGGACGAGCATGCTCGCTCATCTCTATTCATAAATAATGCTGTCATATAGCTACTGATAAATCCACCCCATTACATTTAAAAACAGGATTGTTTCTATGGATCAGGAATGAATATTATTTAATTTGGCAAACAAGGTGTTAATGCACCCAAGGAGCTCAGAGACTCCAAGTCATTTGTGTAAACATCTGAGTCACATACCTGCAGCCTGTTCTCTATGCTAAAGACTATGATATTTTCTTATCTACGCAGTGCAGAGAGCAGTCAGCCCAAACACACACCCACGCACCGGCAGATACACAAACAGCCCAAACAGTCACCCCGCACACGTCTTTATGCGAAGTGGGAGACTGCATGATCCAAAGACCCTAATACATGAGCCTGGCAATGAACCACACGGGTGTCCCAAGAGATAGAAGCCACCAAATCATCAGTACAGGTGACATCACTGCCAGAGCCGCATTACAAAACGCAACACGTTCACCGCAGATTACACTAAAACACATTGCATTTCGCAATTTCTTCACACAGTGTACCAAATAAGGTGTTATTTTTAACATATCCAAACGGAGTGATTTCTAACTCAGAACATTATGTGGTGCAAACATTGGAACAATTCGAGAATTTTTTTTATTAAAGTGACAGTTGTACTAGGCCAGAATTTGATGCTCGCTATAAAGGCATTATACAGAATTTACACTGACATAGTAGACTGTATACAAAGTGCAGTACTTGCATGCCTAGGTCTGTGCTGCAGAGCAAAAAAATACCAAAAAATATTTGGTTTAATATTTTTACATATTAAAGGGTTATTCCCATCTTGGACAATGGGGGCATATCACTAGGATATGCCCCCATTGTTCTATAGGTGCGGGTCCCACCGCTGGGAGCCGCACCTATATCGAGAACAGGGCCCCGAAAGTGAAGGAGGACGCACCGGCATGCCTTCCATTCATTTGTATGGGGCCGCCGAAAATAGCCGAGCGCTGGCTCGGCTAGTTCCGTCGGCTCTATACAAATGAATGGGAGCTGGGCCGCGCATGCGCGGTGCGCTCCCATTCATTTCTATGGAGCCAACGGAAATAGCCGAGCCGGTGCTCGGCTATTTTCGGCAGCCCCATACAAATGAATGGAGGGTGGCCGCGCATGCGCGGTGCGCCCTCCTTCACTTTCGGGCCCCGTTCTCCCAGAGGTGGGACCCGCACCTATAGGACAATGTGGGCATATCCTAGCGATATGCCCCCATTGTCCAAGATGGGAATAACCCTTTAATGTAAAAAAGAACCAAAGTCTGTGACCTATTACCCTGAAATGTAACTTTTATTACATAGTAACATAGTTTGTAAGGCTGAAAAAAGACATCTGTCCATCCAGTTCAGTCTGTTATCCAGAGGAAGGCAAAAAAAAAAAAAACCTGTGAGGTAATAGAAAATTTCCTCACTTTAGGGGAAAAAAATTCCTTCCCGACTCCAATCAGGCAATCAGAATAACTCCCTGGATCAACGACCAATCTCTAGTAACTATAACCTGTAATATTGTTACCCTCCAGAAATACATTCAGGCCCCTCTTGAACTCTTTTAGTGAACTTACCATCACCACCTCCTCAGGCAGAGAGTACCATAGTCTTACTGCTCTTACCGTAAAGAATCCTCTTCTATTAGATATAATAAAATAAAATTGCTTGAATTATGTCAGCAGAGTTCTAATATGGATGGCATATAGAGCTCTGTGAGTGGTTAGCCAGAACACTTACTCAGAAAAGTGGCCCTTAAACTGGCCACCATCCTAATAATACCCATAAGATTACACTGAATATGTGGACGATGTATCTATTATCCCTCTGTCATCTGCTACAGAGGACATCACCTTGAACATATTATCTGCAGATATACTTTTGACTATACCTACACAACATATGGTGCATATAATACCAAGACATCAAATAGCACTCCTCTGAAGAGCTATTGTCACTATAGAATCATTGAGATAGGCCCATTGTGACAGAACACTTACTATAACTATATTTTAAAAAAGAATGTGTGGTCTGAATTAGGTCCGAATAAGAGTTCTGGTTAACCACCCCCATAACTATAGATGCCATCCATATTATAACTCTGGTGTCCACTAATTGCCATAATAAATCAACTGAGAGGTACTGTACTTTTTAAAGTCACTTAATTCAGGGCACATTATTTTATTATAACTAATAAAAGTTACATTTTAGGTTAACAGGTCAAAAACAGGGTTTGTATAACCTTTGGCTATTGGGTCTTTTTAAACTTTTAATCCCCTCCCGACACAGCTACAGTATTTTTTATTTTTTTATTTCATTTTCCTGATGATTCCCACCTTTCTTTTCACAGTGCATATAATTTTAGAACATTTCATTATATAATTTTTGGTAGGAAAATGTGTTCAAAAACAGCAAATCTGCTTTTTATTGTCATATTTCAGACATTTTTCGGTGCAGAAGTAATGACTGTTTATTTTTTTACTGATTGCATTATTATATGATAAATACAACGTTTTTTGTTTTTTAATTTTTAATATCTGCTTTTTTAATATCTATCTATCTATCTATCTATCTATCTATCTATCTATCTATCTATCCACCCATCCAATCTTCACCACTGTTGGCCAGGCCTTATAGGCTTTTGAGGAGGGAGACTCCTCTTGGTTCTTTACTGCAGGGGCTCTCAGCTGTGCAACCCATGTTCCTTTTGAGCACCAAGACCCCCTTACTGGTAGGATCGTTCTTCTTGCCCACTCCCAAATGCATAATGTGCACTTATTTGGGCACTACTGCACCACTTCCAAAACATGCTTGTGGGAGGAAAACGCCTTCTCCTCCTGCTTCCACAATTTCCAGAATTCCCTTCTACAACAGGAGGGAAACTCATTCATCTCCTGTATGTGTCATTCTGAAATCACCTGCTGCAGCAGTACTTTTTAAATGCTCACCCCCAGCAGAGTGGGGAGCGCATTCCACTACCTCACTACTGAAGATGGTAACCTGCCAAACCTTTTACTGCTCAGGTAGGACAGAATCTGTGATGAAGGCTCAGTCCACTTGGATGAAAAAGCACCTCCAAAATACAGATCTGAAGCATGACTAACTTACTAAGTGCAATGAACACGTTATCTGCTGTCTCAGGCTTCCTGTCCATTTAGGTCCAACTTCTGGTTATTTGCTCTCAGGCTGGATGACCACAACAGTTAGGACAATGCAACTGCCATCACAGACCGGCTCTACTATCCAGTGTTGTGTTAAAGGCATTGCTTAAGGCCCTTTTACACGGGCCGATGTGTCTCTCTGCCCGAGCGCCGATCAGCGATATCGGCGCTCGGGCAGGGAGCCTTTACACGGCCCGATGAATTGAGCGCCGGGCCGCACGAGTGATCGCTGTATCGCTCGTGCGGCCCGGAAGCTCCATACTGTCAGGTGCACATCGCCTGTTTACACAGGCCGATGTGCGCCCGACAGATTGGATCTTTTGTAGAAACCAAAAGATCCAATCAGCCGACGAACGAGCGTTTTGCTCGTTCGTCGGCTGATTAGGGCCACTTTTACACGGGCCGATTATCAGCATTAGCGTTCCTAGGAACGATTTTTCGGCCGATAATCGGCCCGTGTAAAAGGACCTTTACACTAGGTACTGTACAACAGGAACCCCTCCCCCCCAGAGCACTGCACCTGAGCATTACAGAATCTCAGCTGTTCCTCAAGGCAATACAGTGTTAATGTATTTCAAGTGGGGGTCACTAAAATAATATATTGATTACAAGTATACAATTACAAATTAAGAGGAGCTATGCTTGAAGCCATATAAAACACTAAAAGAGGAGTTGTTCTAAAGAGCCAGGGGACTTGTCTTTCATGTAATGCATACACATTTAATTTATTTTTTCCAGATATTCCCCAACCAAGATTTACAGGCTGGACATGTGAAAAAAAATCAAAGCCTTTTGAGCCGAGTATTCATCATTTTCAACGTTGGCCGTAAAATTCACAAAGAATCAAAATGACATTGTGGTGAGCCCTTAGGCTGTGGTCAGTGATGTCCCCCATGCCTACCGCATAAGGTGAGACTATCAGACAAGTGTCAAAGCTGTCAGCATAAAATAGCAATTTGCAGTGACAGCTGCCCCTCTGGGTCCCGTTGACAGAAGTAAACGGAAAGGAAGCCTGTGGGCCAAGTCAGCTACTAGACACTTGAGGGCCAACCACTCAGTAGTGTGATCAATAAGCAGTATTGTACAGAATTTGAAACTATGTCCAGGCCACCACTTGGACATATAAATCGATGACTACTGAAGTCAATGTTATGAAATAAAATAAAATAAAACACAATCTTTAAAGTGGCTCTCAGAGTTAAAGGGGTTGTCCAGGTTCATAGCTGAACCTGGACGTATCTTCTTCGCTCATTTAGCATGTCTTGCTCCGATGCTTCCCCAAGGTCTGTTTTCTTTACTGCCGGTGATGGACCGGGCTTCACATGAGTATGCTTGGCTGAGATTTCCAGTGATCCTGATGACATCCCCGGCACAAATGGGTGGTCTATAATGCTTCCCTAGGTTGCCTATTTGTGCCACTGATCACCGGAATCACTGCTAGGTGGAAGTCCCCTCCTAGAATACTGAGGATTTAAACAAAACAGACCTTGCCCTGCGCGATTCAGCACCAGGTAAGGCGGAGCATTGGCGCAAGAAATGAAAAAGTGAAGAAAAGGTTATGTCCAGATTCAGCTCTGAACCTGGACAACCCTTTTAATGTACAAATTGTTCAATGGCAGGGAAGGAGTTAAATAATAACATAAGTTATACTTACTAGCTCATCCCCCCCTCCCCCGCTCCACCACCACTGCTCTGATCCCCCTGCCCAGACTCCGCTGCAGCAGTGATACGTCCATATACCGTAATGAACATGACCACTGCAGTCAATCACTAGCCTCAGTGGTCTTGATTGGCTGCAGTGGTCCCATGCAGCATACATCATCACTGCAGCTAAGAAGTTGCCATTATGGCTGCAGTTATAGGAGGATGAGAGCAGTGGCGCCAGAGCAGAGGGAGGTTTGAACCAATAACTATAACTTATTGTTATATTTTTTTATTTTTATATATATATATTATATTACTAATTATTTTATTCCATTCCCTGCCATTTAACATTTTTTTTTTTTAACTCAGACAGCCCCCATCGGACTACAGTGTCACACCTTATTTTTATTCTGTACATGAATCAAGATCTCAGTCTTGTTTTCCCCCCCAGTGAATAGCGACTCTTATGTTATTGTTGTACATGTCAGCTCACACACTGCTATTCATATGGACAGTACTGACTATTCACAGCCTATAATTGTGTGTTCTTTTTAGACTGACAGTCCGCCTTTTAGACGTAAATCACTCTGCCCCACATTTCGCTCACATTGTGAACATTTATTACGTTATTTAGGCTGGATCTCCCTGTGTGAGCACTGCGGTCCACAGAGGCGCCCTCTTTATTACACCGCCTGTTTTTTGTTTCTCTCATTTTCTCCTATTCTTTGCCTGTGCAGCAGGTTGATAAAAAAAAACATTGGAAATGCACGACATTAACTGACCCTTCTAACTATGTAACTAAGTAGCATGTCCAGCATCGCTTTTCTTGTCCCTTTTGGGTTTTTTTAGGCTATCTTACATCTTTACTATGATATTTCTCCTGCAGACAACAGTTTTATACTGAAACGTCATCAAGTGCCACAAATTTGTTGGAGGCCATTATCTGGTTCAAATAATATAATAAATTACAACGTGCTTATATACTGTAACATTCTCCACAACCCTTAAAGGGGTATTCCAGCCAATGGGTTCCAGGACCGAGAGTTGTCCAGAAAAAATAAAAATTCTGGTTGGCAACCCTGCTGACACCTCTAGGTAGCGTCACAGTTTAGGAGTTCACTGATGACCTGATCCATGTATGGAAAGAGAACCCTCACGACTCCATCTGCCGTCTCCTCAAGAGCATGACCAGACACACGGGAGGCATACACACTACTGAGTAACATTAGGAGTTGCGGTGATGAAATTCATGCAAATTGAACACACCTGTGATTGAAATATTTTACTTTGATTTTCGGGGTGATTTAGAATCCATCCCTCAAATGGTTGATGATTTTAATTTTCACTCACTTTGATACTTTGATACGTCATTCTGTTCTCAATGAATAGCACAATTTATATCAGTAAAGATTTTCATCTTGAATAGTTCGTTTATGGAGATTCAATGTGTGATTTAAGTGTTCTCTTAATTTTTTATATACAGTATATATACTATCATATACATATAATAGAACCATGAGCAAAACCAGCAGGTTAGCAGGCTTAGCAGCTGCTATGGAGCCCCACAGTTAAGGGGGCCTATCTCCACTCAGGCATAAGGTGCAGTTAGTGAAAAAATGCATACAAGATGCCATGAAAAATTTTGCATAACTCCAATCTAAAATATACTATAGAGCCTCAAGGTTACTTCTTCTGTTCGCATTATCTTTACTGTGTGGCAATACTTTTTGCACTTTTCTTGTGCTGTGATTTCACTACATTAGTCCTGTACTATAACAGCATATGTGAATTATTCTCGCAAGTGACATTTTATATAATTCCATTGTCACTGAGTAGATTATCCCTGTACTGTGCTATCACTGTGTATATTATGCCAATATTGTGACATCAGTGGGTGCACTATCCCCATACTGTGACATCACTGTGTACATTTGTATCAAAAGAGGGTCACGGCACTCTTCCGTTTCAACGGCAGTGGTGGGTGCTCGTCTAGTAGTGGTCCAATCTCCACCAGGGCCACATAAACATCACAATATATAGAGAGACAGCACTCCGGTTTGTAAATGCAGGTGTATATATTTATTTTCAGCCGAGCATATGGTAGCAACGTTTCGGGCCAATAGTTTGCCCTTCCTCAGGCTAAAAGTAGCGCTGGTGCGGCGTGTCGGCTGTGTGGTGTCATCCACGTGTTTGGTGAGACGCTGGACTACTGGACTGACAGTCCAGCGTCTCACCAAACACGTGGATGACACCACACAGCCGACACGCCGCACCAGCGCTACTTTTAGCCTGAGGAAGGGCAAACTATTGGCCCGAAACGTTGCTACCATATGCTCGGCTGAAAATAAATATATACACCTGCATTTACAAACCGGAGTGCTATCACTGTGTACATTATCCGTGTACTTTGACATCACTCTGTGTATTAGGCCAATATTGTGACATCAATGGGTGCACTATCCCCATACTGTGACATCACTGTGCACATTATTCCTGTACTGTAACATCACTGTCTGTATTATGCCAATATTGTGACATCAGGGGGTGCACTATGCCCATAATGTGACATCACTGTGTACATTATCAGTGTACTGTGACATCACTGTGTACATTATCCCTGAACTGTGACATCACTGTGTGTATTATGCCAATATTGTGACATCAATGGGTGCACTAGGCCCATAATGTGACATCACTGTGTACATTATCCATGTACTGTGACATCACTCTGTGTATTATGCCAATATTGTGACATCAATGGGTGTACTATGCTCATAATGTGAAATCACTTTGTACATTATCCCTGAACTGTGACATCACTGTGTGTATTATGCCACTATTGTGATATCAATGGGTGCACTATCATCATACTGTGACTTCACTTGTGTACATTATCCCTGTACTGTGACATCACTGTTTGCACTATCCCTGTACTATCAATGTATGTCTTAGCCTTGTGCATTAGATAGACCAATACATAAGGTTTCTGAACATGTGGTTAAAAGTGGTCATGGCGAAATTGGGCGACATTCCAAGTTTTGCATGGTTACTTGTTACGCTCCTGTTACAGAACTGAATACTCCTTTCCAAAACAACCAATTTATCTTCTGCCTCATCCATGTACTCCCTCTCAGTGTGATCATGTTAGATAAAATCCTAACTGCAGATGAACTTGTCATTTTTGAGTATCTTACACCAAGGGAATTAAACAGTTTAATTTACTTGGGAAATAATGCATGCATTTTAGTCTGGTTCCGGTAATTTCCTGTTTTTTATTCCTTGAGGCAACAATATTGCAGTGTATCTGCATGAAAGCAGCCATCATGTTCTCCTGCGTGCCTCAGAACTGTATATGTACAAGGTATTTCATACAGCATATTCTCTGTTTCTGCCCTGGTAGAAAAGAACACCATGTGTGATGTTAATTGATGGTCCAGCAAAACTGAAGCCATGGATACAAAGAACATGAAAATTCCTCCTATCTAACATACTTTAACATCTCAAAACTGCATGAGTTTTTAGGCATGATCATCCTATGGACTGGTATCAAATGTATATGTCTATGTCTAGTCAATTTTGGACCACATACACACAAAGTGGTCTAAAGGCTGAACCTGATGTCTAAAGGAAACGTACTAAAAGCTCAAAACATATAAAAATGTGTGCAATGCTTTAAGATTCTAAAGGAGTTTTCAGGCTTTAAATAATATTTATTGATTGAATACTTTTTTAAACGTTCCAATGTACTTCCTATTTCTATGCGTCAATGTTTTCAAGATCACTGTTTGAAGTTATTGAGTGGAAACAATCTTCTTTATATTCAAATGCTCTGAAACCATATCTACCAGTCTGACTCATAGTGAAGAGGGGGACACATCTGTATACCATGTGAAGAATATTCTTTGGCTTCAGTACTTCTGCCTCACAAATCTCTCACCTCTCTTTAAAGGGTTTTTCCTTTTAGGTATTGATGACCTACTGTATTCTTCGTATAGGTCCGACACCCAGCATCTCCACTGACCAACAGACAAAGCCATAACAGTGGAAGGAGCCGAAAGAACTGTATGTAAGTGAATAGGAGTTGAGCCACAGTACGCTGCAATGGCCATCACACAGTAGATGGAGACTGTCTTCAGAACATTTCATTTTTTTTTCGCATTTTGTTATATGGTGGCCTTGTGCTAAAATAAAATAAAACAAAATTTCTCCCCATCAATCTGCACTGTATTCCCCATAACGAGAAAGCAAAAATAGAATTTTAGAAATGTTGGCAAATTTATTAAAAACTGAAAAACCAGAAATTTGCATGGATATACATATTCAGAACCTTTGCTATGACACTTAAGATTTCTCTCTCTGAGCCTCCCGTTTCTCTTGATCATCTTTGAGATATTTCTACACTTTGACTGGAGTCCACTTGTGGTAAATGTCTATATAAGGTCTCACATCTGACAATGTGTATAAAAGCAAAAACCAAGCCATGAGGAGGGAAGAACTGCCAGTAGAGCCCAGAGACAGAAATGTGTGGTGACACAGAACTGTAGATGGGTACAAAGAATTTTGGAACAAACAAGACTCTTAATAGAGTTTGCCGGTCCTCCAAACTAATTAATCAGGGGGAAAGGGCTTTAAGAAAGGTGAACCCAATGGTCACTTTGGCTGACCTCCAGAGATCCTGTGTGAAGAAACTTCCAGAAGCTCAACTATCACTGCAGCACTCTATCAATCTGGTCTTTATGGCAGAGTGGCCAAAAAGAAGTCTCTCCTCAGTAAAAGACACATGAAGGTTTGTTAAAAAAAAAAAAAGGACTTAACCCCTTAATGACTGGGCCATTTTGCACCTTCGTGACCAGACTGATTTTTGCTAATCTGACATGTGTCAGTTTATGTGGTAAGAACTTTGGAACGCTTTTACTTATCCAGGCCATTCTGAGATTGTTTTCTCGTCACATATTGTGCTTCACGACAGTAGTAAATTTGTGGCAAAATATTTCATTTTTATTTATAAAAAAATAGCAAATTTAAAAAAAATTTGGAAAAATTAGCAAATTTCCAAATTTCAATTTCTCTACTTTCAAAATAAATAGTAATACCTCCAAAAATAGTTATTACATAGTTATTAATAGTTTTTACATTCCCCATATGTCTACTTTATGTTGGCATCATTTTATAAATGTCATTTTACTTTTTTAAGACGTTAGAGGGCTTAGAAGTTTAGAAGCCATTTTTCAAATTTTCACCAAATTTTCCAAAACCATTTTTTTTAAGCACCAGTTCAGATGTAAAGTGATTTTGAGTGGCTTACATAATGAAAACCCCATAAATGACCCCATTTTAGAAACTACACCCCTCAAATTATAAAAAACTGCTGTTACAAACTTTGTTAACCCTTAAGGTGTTCCACAAGAATTAAAGGAAAATGGAGGTGAAATTTCAGAATTTCACTTTTTTTGGTAGATTATTCATGTTAATAATTTTTTTCTTGCAACACAGCAAGGGTTAACAGCAAACTAAACCTCAATATATATTGCTCTGATTCTGCAGTTTACAGAAATACCCCATATGTGGTGGTAAACGTTTCTATGGGTTTGTGGCAGTGGTCAGAAGGGAAGGAGCGCCATACGGATTTTGGAGGCAGATTTTGCTAAAATAGTTTGTAGGCACCATTTTGTAATTGAGAGACCCTGACGTACCCCTACAGTGGAAACCCTCAAAAAGTGACCCCATTTTGGAAACTACACCCTTCAACGAATATATTAAGGGGGGTACTGGCCACTTTGACCCCCTAAGCGTTTTACGTAATTTGGAAACACTTGGCTATGAAAATGAAAAGTTTCATTTCTTCCAATAAAATGTTGCTATAGCCCCAATTTTTTTTATTTGCATAAGGGGTAACAGGAGAAAAGCACCCCATAATATGTTACCCATTTTCTCCTGAATACGGCAACATCCAATATGTGGTGGTAAACTGCTGTGGGGGCACATGGCAGGACTCAGAACAGAAGGAATGCCATATGGATTTTACAACACAGATTTTGATGGATTGGTTTGTGGGAGCCATTGATTTTTATTTTTTTGAGCTATTGTCTTATGTAGGGGCTCATTTTTTGCAGGATGAGGTGAGGTTTTCATTGGTACCATATTGGGGTAAATACGCCTTTTTGATCGCTTGGTATTACTCTTTTTGTGAGTCAAGGTGAAAAAAATAGCTGTTTTGGCATAGTTTTTTTTTAGCATTTTTTTTACAGCATTCACCTGAGGGTGATATTTTTATAGAGCAGGTTGTTACGAACGCGGCGATACCCAATATGTCTAACATTTTTATTATTGTTAAGTTTTACACATTAGATGCATTTTAGAACAGAATTAAATCTTGTTTATGTGTTGCCATTTTCAGAGAGCCATATTTTTTTTATTTTTCGGGCGATTGTCTCAGGTAGGGTATCATTTTTGCAGGACAAGATGACGGTTACATTAGTACCATTTTGGGTTAAATACATCTTTTTGATCGCCTGCTATTACACTTTTTGTGAGGGAAGAGGGAAAAAAATGGCTATTTTGGCATAGTTTTTTTAAATTTTTTTTTACAGCATTCGCCTGGGGGGCCATCTCATGTAATATTTTTATAGAGCAGGTTGTTACGGACGTGGCGATACCCAATATGTCTAACATTTTTATTTTTGGAAAGTTTTACACATTAGATGCATTTTTGAACAGAATAAAATCTTTTTTTGTGTTGCTATTTTCTGAGAGCCATATTTTTTTTATTTTTCGGGCGATTGTCTCAGGTAGGGTATCATTTTTGCAGGACAAGATTATGGTTTGATTGGTACCAATTTGGGTTAAATACACCTTTTTGATCGCCTGCTATTACACTTTTTGTGAGGGAAGAGGGAAAAAAATGGCTATTTTGGCATAGTTTTTTTTTTTTTTTTTTTTTTTACAGCATTCGCCTGGGGGGCCATCTCATGTAATATTTTTATAGAGCAGGTTGTTACGGACGTGGCTATACCCAATATGTCTAACATTTTTATTTTTGGAAAGTTTTACACATTAGATGCATTTTTGAACAGAATAAAATCTTTTTTTTGTGTTGCTATTTTCTGAGAGCCATATTTTTTTATTTTTCAGGCGATTGTCTTAGTTAGGGTCTCATTTTTTGCGGGACAAGATTATGGTTTGATTGGTACCATTTTGGGGTACATACGCTTTTTTGATCGCCTGCTATTACACTTTTTGTAAGGGAAGGTGACCAAAAAATGTCTGTTTTGGCACAGTTTTTTTTTTTTTTTTTAACTGCGTTCACCTGGCGAGGTGGATGACGTGATATTTTTATAGAGCCGGTCGATACGGACGCGGCGATACCTAATATGTATACCTTTCTTTTTTCACCTTTTTTTTACCATTTTTTTAACTTTTTTTTTTTAAAATGGCTTATTTTTTTTTAACTTTTATTATTATTATTTATTTATTTTTACTTTATTTTTTAACTTTTCATTTTCCACTTTATTTAACTTTTGGAGGTCTGATCCCCTTTACAATGCATTACAATACTTTTGTATTGTAATGCATTGGCTGTAAGTGTATTACTCAGTGTAATACACTTACAGCCTGCCAGGGGGCTGGATCGCACAGGAACGCAGGGATAGCAGCCACGATGCCTAAGGAAGGCATCGGGCTGCTATCCAAGCCATCGGGTCCCCGTCACAGCAGCACGGGGACCCGATGGCCCCGCTCGCCATCCTGAATAGCGGCGGACCATGCCGCACGCCTCATGTGCCGCGGTCAGCGCTGACCGCGGCACATGAAGGGTTAATGCGCCGGCATCGGTGTTTTCACCGATGCTGGCGCATTCAGCAGGGGTCCGGCTATTGGGCACAGCCGGACCCCCGTCGCTCGTCCGTCCTGGGGCTCCCTGACACCCCTTTTCTGCAGCGCCGTCTTTAGACAGCGCTGCAGACTGGGGACTTGCGCCGCCCGCCGTCTAAAGACAGTGGGCGGTCGGCAAGGTGTTAAAGGACTCTGACAATGTCCTATGGTCTGATGAAACCAAAATTGAACTTTTTACTCTGATTTGAACACAATCAAACATCTCTGGAGAGACCTGAAAATGACTGTCCACCGATAGTCCCCATCCAACCTCACAGAGCAGCTTGGAAGGATCTGCAGAGAAGAATGGCAGAAAATCCCCAAATCCAGGTGTGCAAACCTTAAACCTTGTGGCATCAAACCCAAGAAGACTGCAGACTGAAATCGCTGCCAAAGGGGCTTAAACTAAGTCTTGAATAAAGGGTCTGAATATTTAAGTTGATAAGTTTTTTTTCTTCCTTTTCAATAAGATTTCAAGCATTCTGTTTCCATTTTCCACTATCATCCGATATTGAGTGCAGAATGATGGAGAAAAACTTTTTTTTTTAATTTTAGCACAAGATCACATCATAACAAAATGTGAAAAAAGTAAAAGGATCTGAAGACCATTCGAATGCATTGTATGTTTCTGACACAAACAGCTGATTGGTGGGGTGCTGGAGGTCAGACCCCCACTGATCTGTTTGTAATGACCTATCCGGTTAAGTCATTAATATCTAAAAAGTAGAAAAACCCTTGAATCACGCAGGGCAAAGGAATTATCAGAAGATCCGGTGACGTACCAGGCTCTCCATAGTGTAAGCTAGGCGGAGGCTTCCGCCCAGCAGTAAGCCCAGTGACATCACCTGCACTGATGGGCGGTCTTTAGCGCTGCTTCAGCCTGTAAAACGGCTAAGGCAGCGCAAAAGCCCACCCATCAGAAGCCTCCACCTAGCTGTGTGCATATGTAAACAAAAAAGCCCTTGCTCTGTTCGATCCAGCGCAGGGCAAGGGAGAGCATCGGAGCATGAAATGCTCTGATGTTCATATCATAGGGGCCGGAGGGGTGAAAATGGGCATATGAAGATGGGAATATATTTAACCCCTTTGAGCAGAACCAAATTTTTTTTTTTTTTTTTTTTTTTGAGAAGAACCAAATATCTTTAGGTTGCTACTTTAGCACAAGAAACACCAGGCCTCCATGTTCCTGTAGAGTCTGCCAAGGCACTAGCGGCACACACCAATGATTAGATACTAGCTACCCTGCAGCACTAGCACGGGTACCATAGTTTCCATTAAACCAACGTAATGCAAAAACATACCAACAGGAGAGATGCATTTTGTAACCTGGAAAGGGTTTTCTAAAAACACTAAAAGTCTGCAATTTGAAATGCTACTGATACTGTACTAAAATACTAAATGCTAAAATGCAGTCTAACAGCATATGTACAGTTAAATTTGTTTTGCATAGTTTTGTAAATATGAAAATGCATCATCTTCCTCCTGCGATCTGTAGTTCCCTTTCCCTATCTGGTTGTGACGCAGACTTAAAGAGTGGCCTTATGCCATATTGGGGAGAGAGGGGGCAGGGTAAGACATCAGACTGGCTACAAGCAGATTAAGGAAGGATGTATGGAGAAGCAAAATGTGTACCTAAAAAATAAGTGAGGGAAAGAATAAGACAAGCATAACATCTTAAGCCTCTTTCACACATCAGTGGATCACAGATGTGTGGTCCATGGTCTCCATGTGCTCATTGACTTTGTCTATAGTCAAACATCAGTGCTTTTGTAGTGTCACCACAGAAGAATGCCATATTTTTGCCTGTGATTAAGGTTCCATCACACACAATGCAGTCTACACATTACATTACAAGTACACATTACAGAGGTCATCCGTATTTGGTCTGTAGTGTTCATGGACCATTGGTAGAAGATGCTTTGGAAACAAATTTTCAGCCTAGCAGCGTCCGTGGAATACAGATGACACACAGAGAACAAAAAATGGACACACTGACCAACTCTTCATGGATACAAATGTAGAGTATGAAAGCAGTACAGAATACCTCTCAGACCCCCAATGGAATGCACCAGCCAGTCCTTGACCCACGATCCACCTCGGTCAGCAATACAGTTTCAAAAAACTGTAGACGGCAACATCTCCATACAACAGATTTATTCTTCAAATTTCCATGGTGAACAAGTGCAAATACATGCCAATAAAGTGCAATGCAACGTTTCGACTACTTGGTAGTCTTTATCAAGCATATATATAAAGTGTACAGCAAAGGTATATATAGCCAAATCAGGTCTCCAACATATCAATCAACCAATCACCTCTATTCAGGTGTATAACAAACCACCTATCTATCCACATCGGCCAATGATCATCTAAATAACAGTGATTGTCATACCTATTAGTGATAAAACAATCTCATGAGGTGGCATGAGGGGCGGAGACAGGTAGTCCCACCTTCAGCATGTGGCTACGGTGTCTCCAACTAGGCACAGCGCATGTCCAACATATTGCTCCTCCTCTCTCCTCTCCTTGTTGTCCCAAAATGATTACATCATCGTTACATGTGACTCACTGCCTATCAGGTTGGTCTAACTGTCGCCGCCCCTCATGCCACCTCATGAGATTGTTTTATCACTAATGGATGAAAGGTATGACAATTACCGTTATTTAGATGATCATTGGTCGATGTGGATAGATAGGTGGTTTATTATACACCTGAATAGAGGTGATTGGTTGATTGATATGTGGGAGGCTGATATTGGCATGAATTTGCAGTTGTTCACCATGGACATTTGAAGAATAAATCCATTATATGGAAATGCTGCCGTCCATTGTTTTTTGCAACTCTTCATGAATGTCATCACAGACATGTGAATGAGGCCTAGGAAGGATGTATGGAGAAGCAAAATGTATACCTAAAAAATAAGTGGGGCAAAGGAAAAAGACCCAAAACATGCAAGACACGGATAATGTTTGTGGGCACACTACATCTATTACACATCTAAGCAGGGGTGCACCACCAATGAGGCCAGGTGAGGCGATCACCTCAGACAGCACCAGGGAGGGGCAAGAGGGGGACAGCAGAAGGGCCATGGGCAATGAGCGCTTTCATTGTGGCAAAGGGGTTAGGTTAAGAAATTGGCATAGGGGAGGGTGGGCGCCGTTTCAGTTTTTGCCTGAGGCAGCAAAAAGGCTAGGTGAATTAATTTTTTGAAAAACAACAGGTACACGTTAACAAGTGACCAGTGCATGGATCAGATCCTCAGTCGATTACGTGTATCACAGGTTAAAAACTGCGTCTTCAGTCCCCGGGTGACATCGGAATCGGAAAATCATGCTCATCTCTTTCAATACTTTGTATCAAATCAGGTCCCATAAGATTAGGCTGCTGTGCAGACCTACATCACTGCACAATTACCAAAAGCAGAACAAGTACACATTCCAATTGTCTGTACAAAATGAGCAAACAATACAGCGGCACAAACACCATGTCTTCATTATGCAAATCTACTCAAGACGGCGCACGTAGCAATCAGCTACTTCTGTGTGAAATAAAGGACCCAGCGGCAAGATCTGTTTTCTGAAACATTAAAGGGAGTCTGTCACCTCATTTTCACCTATATAGCTAACAGCAGTGCCCCACAGACAATTGCATACACATCTCAGACATACCTGTGTGCACTGTGTGTGTGTGTATTCCTCGTTCAGAAAAAGCACTTTTATTCTGCAGGAAAACAGCTCCCAAGTGCCCGGCTCTGCTGCTGCTGCAAACCAGACTGGAGGGGGAGGGCAGCTTTAGCTGCTCATATCTTGGGATTAGTAGCAGATAGAACAATGGTTCTGACCTTCTTTGAAAGCATTGACATTCCAAGCTTTAAAATGATACCAAAATCACAGCATTATATCCAGTATATCAGAAGATATAGCTGTTAGAAATCAAGTCAGGAGAGAAAGCTGTTTTTAGTTTCACTTTCAGCTGGGCACTTGGGAGCTGTTTTCCTGCAGAATAAAAGTGCTTTTTCTTGACATGTAATACAGACACACAGTGCACACAGGTATGTCTGAGATGTGTATGCAATCTTCTGTGGGGCAGTGCTGTTAGTTATATAGGTGAAAATGAGGTGACAGACTCCCTTTAACCCCTTCCCGACCGCCGCCGTACATGTACGGCGCGCGGGCGGTGCGGGGACATAAGTCTCTGTTTCTAACAGCATAAGTCTCTGTTTCTAACAGCAGAGACTTGCCGCATCTTACCTCCGTCTGCGGAGACTTCCAGGGCCTTCTGATGCCGTGATCACACGTGATCACGGCATCAGGATGCGTCTGAACCCGGAAGCCCACGCTTCCGGGTGGTGTACAGACGCCCCGATTGGCCAATCGGGGTGTCTGTACACCATATGAAAACTGTAATCCTCACTGGTGAGGATTACAGTTTTCAAACTGCAATTCTTATTCTGGCCACTAGATGGCAGGCCAGGATAAGAAATGAGCAATTCATGGTTTTAACTGCATCTAGTAAATCCATGATTGCTCATAAAGAAAAAAAACAAAACACAATAGATCAGATGATATTTGAGCTTTAAAATAATCACAGAAAATTTTTTAAAAAATGTTAAAAAATATATAAAAAATAAAAAAGATATAAAAGTTCAAATCACCCCCCTTTCCGTATAAGTAAAAAATAAATACCTAAATAACAATAAATATAGACATCATGGGTATCACCGTGACCGAAAACGCCCGTACTTTTAAAATATAAAAAAAAAAATTTCAATACGGCGAATTGTGTGGCGGAAAAAAGCGTCCAAATGGCGATTCGCAGTTTTTTGTCCCTTTTTTTTCTAAAAAAAATTAAATAAAAAGTGATCAAAAAGTCATACACACCCCAGAATGGTATCAATAAAAACTTCAGACCGCCCCGCAAAAAATGAGCCCCCATACAGCTCTGTACACATAAATACCAAAAAGTTATAGGGGTCAATATATGACAAGGAAAAAAAAAAAAAAAAAAAAGGGGAACTTTCTAATTATTTTATCACCATCTAAACGCAGGAAAAACTATACATATTAGGTATTGCCGGATTCGTACTGACCAGTAGAATGAAAGTAACGGATCAGTTTTAATGCACATCGAATGCTGTAAATAAGAAACCCGTAGAACTGTAGCGGAATAGCGTTTTCTTTGCAATTTCACCCGGTTTGAAATTTTTTTCCCGCTTCCCACTACACCGTATGCAATATTAAATGGTGGCGTTGGAAAGTACAACTTGTCCCGCAAACAACAAGCCCTCATACAGCTATGTGAACAGAAAAATAAAAGAGTTATGGCTGTTTGAAGGCAGGGAGCACAAAACGAAAATGCAGAACCGAAAAAAGCTCCGGTCGTGAAAGGGTTAAAACACACCCATTACCTGCCAAAGTGCCGGCAGCCATATTGCTGGGTGAAATAATGCGCATCATATCAATATTACGGAGCATTTATACTTATCATGGAGCACAGAGGTGCACATTCATATTCATTTACAACTAGAAGCCGTTAGACTCGCTATACTGTGGATTCTAGCCCTATGTTGCTATGATGAACCCCAAATAAGATGGATGTATTCATAGAAGATGTTGAGGCTGATGTAGTTCTCAGCAGCACAATTTCGGGGTACACCGAACGTATTGATGGTGGGGAAAAAAAACTGACATTATGCCACTGACTTTACATCTTTAATTAATGTATCAAACGTGCTGTTTTTTTAAAAAATATTTTACTACTATTCCACTATAATATAATTTCATATGCCAAAAAAAGCAATTTCACTGTTAGTTTTTTAATCTCTTTTTTTTTGTTCATTGTGCCATGTAAATAATATGTCAACTTTATTATATGGTTCAAGATGATTGCGGCGATACCATATATGTGAGTGTGTTTATGTTCACAAGATGTATCCATAGGTTCCCATGCAGCCAGCATATAGCACATCCTTTTGGAGTGCAATGAGCCATAATGCATCAGAATGCGTCTATACAGGAGAGCATAGTCTACTACAACAAAAAGATAAGTAAAGAACACATATTGTGCAGTATACATTTTTTACAGTAGGGTCAATGGCCAGCATATGATACTATGGGGGTCCGTTATCAAGCTAAAATATGCCTATATTAGGCGTACTTCTAGTGCAGATTGCGGCGCAACGCCAGACTTCTCACTGCTCACACCAGGTCTAAAAAAGTGGGTGTGGTGTGGCATGGTGGGAAGGGGATGGGTCATAGGCCCGTCTCATTCATCATTTTCTACACCTGTTTCGGGCATAGAAAAAGGTCTAAATGTAAGACAGCTAGGAAGCTGTCTTACATTTAGAACTGGCGGAGGATACGCCAAAGTTATGGACAGGCCTGGCAGGTCTTAATAAATGTGTTCCTATATGCCTATACAGTGGCAAATGTCACAACCTTTCATCAGAGGTATACATCAGGGATAAAAAAAAATCATAATAATAATGCACTAACACAATAGATGCAAGCATTATATATGGACTAAGACCTTACTCTGATACAATAAAATCCGAGACTCTCAGCCAGTATATTATGATCAAAACACATCTGTGCCCGCATACCTGCATAGGTAGGTTTAGAGTAGGACCTGCCTGACTGAGACCACTTTGGCGCGGGTAGGCAGTCACAGATGTGTTTTGATCAAAATTTATTGTCTGAGAGTCTCTGATTTTATCGTATTAGAGTGAGGGCTTAGTCCATATATAATGTTTGCATCTATTGTGTTAGTGCATTATTATATGTGCTCTGTGATTTTTTTTTCATAAAAGTAGCCATGGACATCCGCATATTGACGTATCATATCGTGCAGGATGTTTTTATCTTTGTTTTTTATCTTTTCTCTGTGATTTATACATCAAGGATACTTTAGACATATATACCTGTAACGGTAGGAAAAAGAAACTGTTGTTTTATGGAGAACAAGACATAACCTCCCATGACAGCATTGTAATACACTGCAGCACATTAAGGGATATCAGGTAAAAGCTGCCTTTCTGCACAGATCTTGAAGAAGTGATCGGCAAAATTTTGAATGCAGCTCTGACTGGAGAATCTTGTGTGATGTGACTCATGATTTGTCAGGCCTCAGGCACACTGGCATTCTACAGATTTGTTGAAGCATTTGCAGCTTTTATGAACAGCGCTCAAACATTGTGGGAGAACGAAGAACTGGTTTACTTTACTTGGCAACCATTAACTGTAACACCATCATCAAGATGAAGACTACCAGAGATAACATCTACATCATCAGCAGACAGTACATATACTGAAATAACTGCACTTTATTAAACTGTGAGGCTTAACATAGTGCCATCTACTGCCAGCTTAACATGGTTTCTCCAGCATTAAGCTGCAGCTGTTGCTGTATTCCAACAAGATTCATATTGCACAGTCGTCATACCACAGCTATAGACTGTGGTATAGAGCCCTGTGGAAGCTTTTTTTTAAATTTCTTAGAGATTTTAAAAATCCTGTATGCAAATTAGGCTACTTTCACACTTGCGTTTGCAGGATCCGTTTGTGAGATATGTCACTGGCTCTCACAAACGGTCCTGAACTGATCAGTTTTGTCCTCATGCATTCTGAATGGAAAAGGATCCGTTCAGAATGCATCCGTTTTGGAGGCGGACACTAAAACGCTGCTTGCTGTGTTTTGGTCTCCGCATGAAGAAACTGATGCAAACAGATCCGTCATGACTCACAATGTAAGTCAATGGGGACGGATCCGTTTTGTCTAACACAATAGAAAACGGATCCGTCCTCCATTGACTTTCAATGGAGTTCAAGACGGATCAGTCTTTGCTATGTAAAAGATAATACAAATGGATCCGTTCAGAACGGATGCAGACGGTTGTATTATCATGACGGATCCGTTTGTGAGAGCCTGGACGGATCTCACAAACGGATCCTGCAAACGCAAGTGTGCAAGTAGCCTTAGCTTTCTTTCCAAGCTTTCCACAGCTATCCTATAATTCAGTGTTCTACCACAGGCCTTGAGATATACTGTAACATAGGGTTATAGCTAAGGCAGAACCTCATCTGCAGACAGCTGTTTCGGGTCATTGCCCTCATAAATTCAGAGCAGAAAGAAGTGGATTAACTGGGTGAAAGGCCTCTCACCCAGTTAAAGCAGTTCTCTCCGCTCAGCACTGATGAGAGCAATCGTCCCAAAACAGCAGTCTGCAGATGAGGTACTGGCTTAGCTATAATACCATGCTATGTCTCAAGGCTGGTTTTAAATCTGACACTTTTTTTTTTCTCTTTTTTGGAAAGAGGGCTAATTTGCATTGGTCTGTAGGACTCATTACACCTACTAGGTGCTCTCCACTAGGAGAAATAGTACACCCTCCTCCTGAAAAAAAATATGTGGAGCCCCTTAAGTGCTGTCACATGAAAAGATTGGAAATGTTTCAATGTGCCAGACTGATTATGGGCATTCAAAGGCCAAAGCGGCTGTAAATGTTTACACTCACAGATATGGCTTGTGCTTGGCATTTTCCCAGTTGGCTAATTACTTGCTATAGAGAAGCAGAGGCCAACAACAGCTTGTTCCTCAGACAAGTTTCCACTTCCAGACGGCTCTCTAAATGCTCTTCCAATTGTTTTATTGCAGTAGAGCTCTGAGCATCGACATTAGCAGGTAAACCAGATGCCATCTCTACATAGGCAGGACAGATCATTCTACTTTCTGTAGCCATACAGTGCCTTGCGAAAGTATTTGGCCCCCTGGAACTTTTCGACCTTTTGCCACATTTCAGGCTTCAAACAAAAAGATATAACATTTTAAATTTAAAAGTGGGTCACAATTGTGAAGTGAAATGAAATTTATTGGATCATTTAAACTTTTTTTGTAATAATAAAACTGAAAAGTTGGGCGTGCAAAATTATTCGGCCCATTTACTTTCAGTTCAGAAAACTCACTCCAGAAGTTCATTGAGGATCTCTGAATGATCCAATGTTGTCCTAAATGACTGATGAAGATAAATAGAATCCACCTGTGTGTAATGAAGTCTCCGTATAAATGCACCTGCTCTGTGATAGTCTCAGGGTTCTGCATCATGAAGACCAAGAAACACACCAGGCAGGTCCGTGATACTGTTGTGGAGAAGTTTAAAGCCGAATTTGGATACCAAAAGATTTCCCAAGCTTTAAACATCCCAAGGAGCACTGAGCAAGCGATCATATTGAAATGGAAGGAGTATCAGACCACTGCAAATCTACCAAGACCCGGCCGTCCCTCTAAACTTTCATCTCAAACAAGGAGAAGACTGATCAGAGATGCAGCCAAGAGGCCCATGCTCACTCTGGATGAACTGCAGAGATCTACAGCTGAGGTGGGAGAGTCTGTCCATAGGACAACAATCAGTCGAACACTTCACATATCTGGCCTTTATGGAAGAGTGGCAAGAAGAAAGCCATTTCTCAAAGATATCCATAAAAAGTCTTGTTTACAGTTTGCCACAAGCCACCTGGGAGACACACCAAACATGTGAAAGAAGGTGCTCTGGTCAGATGAAACCAAAATCCAACTTTTTGGAAACAATGCAAAACGATATGTTTGGCGTAAAAGCAACACAGCTCATCACCCTGAACACACCATCCCCACTGTCAAACATGATGGTGGCAACATCATGGTTTGGGCCTGCTTTTCATCAGCAGGGACAGGGAAGATAGTTAAAATTGATGGGAAGATGGATGGAGCCAAATACAGGACCATTCTGGATGAAAACCTGTTGGAGTCTGCAAAAGACCTGAGACTAGGGTGGAGATTTATCTTCCAACAAGACAATGATCCCAAACATAAAGCAAAATCTACAATGGAATGGTTCAAAAATAAACGTATCCAGGTTCTAGAATGGCCAAGTCAAAGTCCAGACCTGAATCCAATTGAGAATATGTGGAAAGAGCTGAAAACTGCTGTTCACAAACGCTCTCCATCCAACCTCAAAGAGCTCGAGCTGTTTTGCAAGGAAGAATGGGCAAGAATTTCAGTCTCTAGATGTGCAAAACTGATAGAGACATACCCCAAGTGACTTGCAGCTGTAATTGCTGCAAAAGGTGGTGCAACAAAGTATTAATGCAAGGGGGCCGAATAATTTTGCACGCCCCACTTTTCAGTTTTATTATTACAAAAAAAGTTTAAATGATCCAATAAATTTCGTTCCACTTCACAATTGTGACCCACTTGTTGATTCTTCACCAAAAATTTAAAAATTTGAAAAATTTGTTTGAAAAATCTTTTTGTTTGAAGCCTGAAATGTGGCAAAAGGTTGAAAAGTTCCAGGGGGGGAATACTTTCGCAAGGCACTGTAAGTGATGTCTATGGCCTCCAGCTGAACAGGTTTGATATTTACCTCTGAGAAGAGCACTGTCGGGGTGTCTAGCAGGGGTATCTCTCTATAGAATTAATATACTGTAACCCATAATGCCAAGTCAGAGAAGATGACTTCTACGTAATGTACACGGATAGCTACAGAGATAACTGGAAGCTCCTAGGTTCCAATCAAAATACAGCAGCCCCCCCCCCACCTGTGATGTACCATTTATAATAACCAGGCCTTCTCAAAAAACACCGTTTAGCAAAAGCAACCCTGTCCTGTATAATGGAAGCCGTCCTGATCCATTATGCTGCCCATTGACTTCTATTATGATGGAATGCCTCTTTTCCATAGTGCATTCTGTCATAACATTCTGTTAGATTCCGTGATAACAGAATCCATAACGGAATTGCACAAATACCCGAACTTAAAAAATGCAAGTTCACTCATCCCTAATACTAATGGCCTATTCTCATGATAGCACATCAATATGTGATCAGTGGGCATCTGACTATCATCATCCCCACTGATCATTGAAGTGGCTGTGGAGCTCCGGTGAGCGCAGCGGCCTCTTCCTAGGCCAGTGCAGTCACATTCATCAGTCACATGGCCTAAGCGCAGCTCAGTCCCATTCAAGGGAATCAGCGGGAGTCTGACTCCTGACACCTCCACCAATCAGCGATTTGAAGAGGCCTGGGGCCTCTTCCTAGGTGAGTGACGTCTTATTCATCAGTTAAATGGCCTAGGCACAGTTCATTCCATTCAAGCTAACGGGTCTGACCTGCAATACCAAGCACAGCTGCTATACAATGTACCGCACTGTGCTTGGTAATCTTCGAGGAGGCTGCAGCACTCACTGGAGCATTGCGGCCTCTTCAAATAGCTGATTTGCAGCAGTGTGGGAAGTCGGTCCCCCATTTATCACATAGTGATGACCTATCCTGAGGAAAGGCCATCAATATCAAATATAACTCTTTAACATAACTGTAATATGTATATGTCCCAACTTTTAAAAATCCCAAGGAGTATGCCATTGCAATTTTTTTTAAGCTACGTCTCTAACTCCACCCAGTGCCTATCTATACATGCCCAATTCTGCCCAGTCTTTTTGGGACTCCCCAAGGTAGTTATGTCCCCTTAGTGCTCCTTTCACAGTTGTTATGCCCTTTTTGTGGCCACACACAGTAGAATATCCCCTTAGTAACTCCTCCCAATAGTGTTGCTCCGCTGCCCCCTTCGTGCTCCCATTACAACCGTGAAGCGCGTACTGTTAATTAAAATATAAAATGACACTCACCTCACCCTGTTCTCCCTGTAAATAGGGCACATCTGGCTCTTTCCAGGAGGAGTGATGAAGTGATGTCATCACATCTGTTGAGCTAAGTGTAAGAGTGCACAGGTCAGGCCACCCTGAGACCTCTGGACATGCGCTGAAATCTGTTACTATTCCACCAGATCTGAGCAGGTTGAGAGGTACGGTATTATGGGCGTCATCACATCTGTTGAGCTAAGTGTAAGAGTGCACAGGTCAGACCACCCTGAGACCTCAGGACATGCGCTGAAATCTGTTACTATTCCACCAGATCTGAGCAGGTTGAGAGGTACGGTATTATGGGCTCATTTTAGCTTCCTCATTGCAGTTCTAATAGCGAAATCTCAAAGTTCTCCTGAACCCAACTTTCAACCTCTTAAGGTCTTATGCTGAACTGAGTTCAGTTCAGTAAAACTGAGGGGACTCCGCATGTATACAGTAGCTGTAATGTGGATACAAATTGTCATATTACGAATATGTCAAAATTTTCCTTTTTTGTGCTATGCACTCCAACTTACTTACAGGGTGGATATCTTCAGGTATAATTTAAGCTATATATAAATGTACTTGACTATATCCAGGATTGCTGTGAGGCGCAGCTAGTTATTCATTCAAATCTCTCAATGCATATTCATAGGAATTCACAAGGGATTGAGATACGCATCGCCTGTAGTAAAATGAACCCCTGCCGCTTGCTAGAATGCGTGGGCGTTGCGTTCCAGACAGAGGTGAGGTATGATTAGTATTGATGACTAATGTCTGGGCCAATTAACAAGCTCCCTGTCTGATATTTCCTGAACCGCTGGTATATAAATGAAACAAAAGCAATATTGGATAAAACATTGTGACTGACCAGTAGAAAAGTCCCTGATGCTGCTATTCTCACTTCGAGAGGTTAGAGACTACTTAAATATTTCAATCTGCAGAGCTCCAATACATGATTCATGGTCATCTTGTTATGGAATATATGGCAATGGACAATTTCCATTGCTGTATATATGAATAATAACTCTATAAACTGCATGTTCTGACTTCAGCACAATTCAAACTTGTTTAAAATTGATGGTGAGCTGCCTGTAATGGTTCTCATTCATCCAGGGCATGGTATATCAGTAGTAATTAATCACCAGTATATGACTCAGCACAGAAGAGCCAGTGCCTGTGGTCAGGCTACATCTTTAGGACAAAGGACAGTCGTTTGATGATAGCGACGTTCGCATCTTAGGCTACTTTCACACCCCCAGTGTGAAACTTCACTATGGCTGTTCCAGCAGACAAGCGGAGAATAGGCCGTAGACAAACCACAGCATGCAGCGGTTTGAGTCTGGCCAGTTGTCTGCAGGAATGCGTATGGATTATACTTAATGGGGCCTGGCGGACATTCCATCCTCTGCCAGAACAGCCTGCTGGTGAGAAAGTAGCCTTAGACACAAGTCCATCCTGACTTTATCCCATACTCTCTGCAACAAGTATTATACCACATCTCTCAAATTATTCATATAAGCAAGAATTTTATTATTGCACATAATTTCATAGAGACAAGTCCAGACAGAAACAAAATAGTGCTCGCTCATAAAATTTTAACCTTTTGGTCTGGACGGACCTTCCTCAACTATATGAGTCTATACAGAAAAAGAACAAAATACAAAAAAGAAGCATAATTAATAAAATCAAAATCAAGGAAGAAAAATAGTTATGAAGCAATCATCAGATCCAGGTAAGTACATCATACAAGACGTAGAAAATAACCAGTATACATAGTCAAGGGGTGGATATAGATCACAGTAAGGTAAGTAAATCTACTATAATCAATACAGTAATAAACAGGGTCATTGTATTTGATTTTTCCATTTGTTCTACAGTTCTTGCCTGAACATTTAAGTTGACTTCTCTGTTTCTTCTACCTGTCATGGAGCTACTTACCTGTTCTCTGTTGTGGAATCATTGGCTATGCTGTTTCTCAGTTTATTGATTATAGAAAATTTACTTACCTTACTGTGACACGTTCTATTCCAAAATGGGTAAGAAACCTTGTTAAAATCCCTAGATAAGGATACTTTCACACTTGCGCTTTCCCTTTACAGTAATGAGATCTGGCAGAGGATCTCAATACTGGAGAAAAACGCTTCCATTTTGTCCCCATTCATTGTCAATAGGGACACAATAGAAAACGGATCCATCCCCCATTGACTTTCAATGGTGTTCATGCCGGATGTGCTATTTTAAACATAATACAACCAGAAATACCAAAGAAAAAAAGAAATATATGGGATGGCACTACCACTGTAGATGTTTAGTGACTGGACTGTGTACTGGGCAGAGCACCACCCTAGTCGCCTAATTACAGCAACCTGGAGTTGGAGAGTAGAAGAATTGGAGTGTCCGCTCGGGGTTTTTTGGTAGTGCCATCCCATATATTTCTCTTTTTCTTTGGTATTTTTGATGATATTTGCTGGACTGTGTTTAAAGGGATAGAGCACACCTTTTTATTGAACCCCTAAAATGGAAAAAGGACCAGAGATGACACCTGAAGATATGAGACTGGGCTTTACTGGAGGGAGACGGGGCGGACGCGTATTTCACCCAGTGTAATGAACAGGACTGTTTGCACATGTTAAGTACTAAGGCCTTGGAACAGAAGGTCTCATTACTGGCAAACAGAGAAGTACAATTATTCTGGACAGTGAATTCACTGAGGTCATATAAAGAGAGTAACCGAGTCCCCAGAGGATTAAGGATATATAAAGAAATGCTGCAATTTCAAGATGATAAGGCTTTTGTTTCGGAATGGCAAGAGATGCATGCTTATTTTTCTTTGCGTATTCTAGAGATGGTGTTAAAAAGAAATATAGTGGAATATGAAAAGATAAAATAAAAGTGAATTAAACAAGGCAAAAATATAATTGCAGTCAAGGTTAACAATGAATCAATATCAAGCCTTTGATAAAAAACTGGATAAAAAGTTAACGGTGGCACAAGCTGAGATAAAAGAAAGAAAAAGAGATAAGTTCATAAGGGAAACACAAGACTATGACACAGGCAAAATGTTTGATTGGAACGCAAATAAAAGAAGAAGGAGAGTGATACGTTGTACGAAAAGTGACTTCTGGACTACAGATTCAGACTCTAGTGTGTCGGATGAACCGGGAACAGCACATTCTATTGACAATATGGAAGTGGAGGGTGGTACAATCCCTTTAGAAAAAACACGAGAAGGGGGAGGAGAAAGATCAAGAAGGGACAATCAAAAAAAATAGCTTCAAAAGGAAGCAAGTGTCGTGGAGGAGTTAATTCAACCTGAAGAAAAAAGTGGACTCATTAGCAACACAGTGGTGAATCTTACTTGTCAAGCTCTTCCGCCAGCCTGTTTGAGAGTTCTTGAAAAAGGCCTCAATTTTAGCCTGGTGGAACAGTTTAACCCGGTGTTGTTTGAAATAGATATGTTTAAGGCCGTGAGAAAACTCAACTTATGCAGGATGTTTGCATTAAAGTCTGAGGAAAAAGAGTGTAGAAGGGAGGGTGAGATACCCACTAGTATTGGCCCTTTAGGGTTTAGTTTATCTGCCAACTTTAATTAGGAGGAAATAGCATGTATGGAGGTTTTGTTGGAAAGAGAGCTGTCATCTGAACAGGTTGAAGGGGAGATACAATGTTCTATCTTCAAAGGAGGCGTGAGCTCAACGTTTTGTCTCCCCTTGCCCGCCGGTGGAAGCATTGAAACCTTCTATCAGAAGGTATTAAGTGAGGTTAAAGCTTTAGTGTATCCTAAATCTGAATACAATATTAGCAGAGAAGAAGAGGCAGCAGTCAGTTTAGTGGTTACAGTCTAAAAAAGAGATTATTGTGAAACCGGCGGACAAGGGGGGGCAACGTTGTACTCATGACTAGAGAGTATTATATAGCAGAAGCTAATAGACAGTTAGGTGAGAAAGAGGTGTATGAGACTCTGGGCAGTGATCCCACTTTGAGAATTCAATCTCTGATTAGGAGTTTATTACACAAATATGTGGAAGGGAATCTACTGTCCAAAAGAAAGGCTGAGAAACTTTTACCCCTAACACCTATGAAACCGTCTTGGTATTTTTTGCCAAAACTGCATAAATCTGCCACATGTCCCCCTGGCCGTCCCATTGTGGCGGGTATTGGATCTGTCACTGAACCACTGTCTAAGTATATTGATTGGTTGCTTAGACCTGTGTTAAAGAATATTCCAGCCTACGTCAGGGACACAAATGATTTCCTTCTCTCACTGGAGGCTTTCGAGTGGTGAGAGGGATTTCAACTTGTGTCCTTAGACATAGAGAGTCTCTACAGATAACGCTACCACATGATCAGGATGCGGTTGTGGAGGCAGTATGCGAAATACTTGAAGGTACCAACAAGAAAGGACAATTTATTGAATTTATTAGAGAATCGTTGTATATAATTTTGAAAAATAATGCATTTATGTTTGGTAGGCAGTGGTATCGGCAACACTTTGGGGCGGCCATGGGGACACCGGTGGCATGTACATTTGCTAACATATATCTAGCAAGATTAGAGGACAAGTAGATATATATATATATATGTACTACCCAGAATCCCTTCCTGTCATATATACAGCTATATCTCAGATATGTGGACGACATATTTATTGTTTGGTCAGGTAATGAAAACCAGTTCTGCAGTTTTGTTGAGTATTTAAATGTGTCAAATACTATGAATATGAGGTTCACACATGTATTTGGGGGACTAAAACTAGAGTTTTTGGATGTATCGCTGGAGGTGGTGGGTGGGGAGTTGGTCGCTAAGGGTTTTCGTAAGCCCCCGGCGACCAACTCACTACTGCACCACTCGAGCTATCACCCTAACAGTGTTAAACGAGCAGTCCCATATGGACAATTTATTACACTAAGGAGGATTAACACCACGGAGACTGGTTTCCAAGAGCAAGCGGAGGATTTAAAAAAAGAGGCTATTGGCTAGAGAGTATCCCCTGATAATGCTTAATGAAGCCCAAAAGAGGGCGTCTATGGTGTCTAGGAGAGAAATACTCCACAGTTATAGTAAAGCAGAGAGAAAAGGGAGAAACCCATATGCTGCCCCTTCTCATTTAAATTTAGTCCCATGGCAGAAAGAATAAAACGAGTGATAGGAGAGAATTCGGACATTTTGCTGAGAGACTAAAGTCTGAAAGATTTGATCGACCAGATCCCCTTGATCTCTTTTAGGAGAAAAACACCCTAAGAAATGGGTTAGTAAGGAGTAGGTTCAAGGAGGAAGACACACAAATGTGGTTGAGGAGTTTCGTACCTACAGGAAACCGCAGATGCGGTAGTTGGTGTTTTGTGCTTATAATTGTCAGAAAAAAGTCTTGAATGTAGGAGGAGTTGAACATAAAGTAAAGAACCTCATAAGATGTAGAAGTAAATATGTAGTCTATATGTATTGCACCTGTGGAAGATTCTATATTGGCAAAACTAAAAGATCTTTATTTAAAAGGTTCCGTGAACATTTTAATTCAGTGACCCCTGGTAAAGGGTGCCCACAGTTGATTGAACATGTGCGTTCGTCACACGAGGGCAACCCCAGAGTTTTAAGATTTGCAGGCTTGGAATTGATCCCAATACAACCACAAGGGGGCGATAGACATCTGACTTTACTCAGAAAAGAGTAAACGAGAAAAATTATTTAAGTGTGTTCCTATGAACAATGTTTTTAATATATAGTCCTGTTAATGGTTTTTATATGTTATCTTTTGTATGTACCGATCAACTGGTGTTGGTGCGCATGCGCCAACTGGTTGGATCGGGTCAAAAGGGTGAGACGTGCGTGTGTCTGCACGCAACTGGCCTGAGGAAGCGTGAGTTGGCGCAAAACGGCCATCGCCAGAGACTCACCTGCGGTGAGATGAGTATGTCCACCACCCACACAGCAATGTAAGTGTGTACCCTCTGTTTTGAGCAAATAAAGATCGCGACTTGGATGGGTGAGTGCCGCCAGCCTTTTTCTTTATCTCATTCACTGTGGATAATACAATCAGATCCGTTCATAACAGATGCAGATGGTTGTATTATAAGAAATCCGGATCAGGCAAAATCGCAAATGTGAAAGCAGCCTAAGCATAAAGGAAACTTTTTCCCCAAATAAGAATAAAGGAACCTCTTTTTTCAATAAATCCCCATAAATATATTAAAGGGTCATGGGAAAAGTCATATTCCCATAAAACAGTAGGGAAACATATACCTGTTCTGAATCAACCCTAACCTCTAGTTCACGGAGGTTGTTATTTTTTATTTATTGATAACACCACCCCTCTCAAATAAATCAAAAAGGGGGAATTACAAATGTAACCAACCAATTTTCTCTTCAGTATAACAAGGGAATCTTTCCTCAAACATGTCTGGATTATAGGATTTACATAAATTAAAAAGGGAAAGACCCATCCACTCCTCTCTCCGGATAAATATTAATCCTGGAACCTGAAAAAGAAATAGCCCGATGAATAAATGACAGAAACTTAACCAAAATATGAAGTGGCCTATCTCCCACCAGCATTACCACTGGCTGAGTATTCCACCATAGAAGTTAGAATAAGATCTGTATAAGCATATACCTGCACCACTTTTCTACCATCCCTTTTCTTTGGGGTATCTTTACTTACTATTTTCTCAGAAGACTTAATACTTTTCTGAAAAGCTCCTGATTTTGGGGATGCCAGATATTTCTCCATTTTACCCACCACAGATAATCTAGACTTGGCCTTAGATGTATTAGGAAAGACCACATTCTTTTTCTTTCATTGCACTATGAGAGTGCATCATTTAATCCCAGTGTTTTTTTATACACGTTTTACACACTTTCAGTGACTTTTCGCTTTTACAGCACAATTATTTGCCTTATCCACAGACATGAAAACTGGAAACTCCAATATAGCAGAAGCAATTTTAGAGCACCAAAGATGCCTCCACAAGGTCAGAGATTACTAAACTATAAGTAACAGCAAAGGATTTTGAATCCATTTAATTTCAAACTACAGCCTGTAAAAAAAATAACAAACACAAAAACCGGCATGGTTAAATGCTTTGGCGTTTCTAGCTCTAAAACAAAAAAACATATTTTTCACATTATAAGACACAATGGATTTTAAGATGCACCAATGTTTTAGAGGAGGAAAATCAGAAAAAAAATATTTTTCATCAGACCTAAAACCAGACCTCTAATCTTAATCAGACCCCCAAATTAAACCTCTAGTCTTCATTAGGCCTCAGATCAGTCCCCCATATCAAGCCTTAGATCAGACCACCCCATATTAGACTCCAATATCAGACACCCAAATCAGACATCAGATCAGACCCCCATATCCGACCTCAAATCAGGCCCCAATATCAGACCTCAGATCAAACCTCCATATTAGACTTCAAATCAGACTCCCATATCAGACCTCAGATCAGATAGCCATATCAGACATCATATTAAATCGGCCATATCAGACCTCAGATCAGATAGCCATAACAGACCTCAGATCAGACCCTCATATCAGAACTCAGATCAAACCCCAATATAAGACCCCCATATAAGACCTCAGATCAGACCCCATATCAGACCTCAGATCAGACGTCCATATCAGACTTCAGATCAGACCACCATCTCTGATTTCAGATCAGACCACCATATCAGACCTCAGATCAGACACTAATATCAGTCTCCCATATCAGACCTCAGATCAGACCCCAATATCAGACCAAAAACAACAAAAAACCCTTTAATGCTCTGGACAGCGCTGCCACTCTGCACATCCAGTCATTTTTTCTGCAATTACCACTCCCTGTTCATCCCTGGGCCAGCGCTGCACTGTGACCTGACATCGCACAGCACCAGATCATAGTGCACTCACTACGTCCTGATGCTGAACGCACAATGGAAGCACTCAATAGTATTCACTTTATAGGACGCACTCCCATTTTTCCCACACTTTTTGGGGAAAAAAATGTATCTTTTAAAGCGTAAAATTTGGTATTCATGGTGATTTTTTGCTCACTGAATAGGATTATATGGAAGTTACAATTATCGATACAGATGTAACCTCTATCGTAAGAGAGTCCTGAGCAGCTGTGGCGACGCAACTAAATGGAAGCAGGTTTGAGATAAAACTGCAATTCATTTTTTATCAAAGTACTAAAGGGGAAGAAAATATGTTGTAATTATGCTGTTTGCATCTGTAAATAAAGTTATTAAAACCAAACACTCCCTCATCTCTCGTCGATGAAACACCTGCAGGAAAGATCAGTTCAGTGAAACATAATCGCTCTGCTGGCAGAGTCCTCAATGTTTAATTCATGGGCACAGTAATAAAGTTACTTATTTAACTGCAGACCTCATAAACCAACGTTTCACAGCTACCCACACACACTTCTCTATTCCTCGCAGCTTATTTTCTTATTTACCTAAATCTTTCCTGCCGGCATCATCAAAACATTCTTCTAATATCTTCTGACGGGTCAAACCAACTTCTGAGTGTCCGAAACGACCAGAGGGCTACAGAAACCTAAAAAAGAAGTATGCGAGGAGCTATTTTCCTTGGGAGTAACCAAATTTTTGATTATGCCCACCACAGCTTTGATTTGCTGGCTAGCACGTATGAGTACTGTCAGTTCTACATATCCATCAGCTACAAACCAACTAGGGCCACATTGGAAGATCTGCGTCTACAATGTAGTCATTTTATCATATAAACTTTTGAAAGCTGCAGGGATCTGCTGACTTTATGGGTTAAATTTAGAAATGGCAATATATTAAGAAGATGTAAAACAGTAATTGTGTTACATACAAGGAGTCATAAAAAAACATTTATATCATATATATTGTGTTATACAAACACATCATCAGGAATTCTGCACAAGAAGATACCAACCTCAGCTGCAAACACTAAACCAAACCAGAAGATCTCATATCATAAATACATTGATGGAGTATAATTACACTACTGGAAAATGAACATGAACACCTGGAAAACTTGATGTGATTGAGCCGAGATATACACTACTAGTGGTGGTTGGTCAATCATCACACAACCAAGGTGGTACACCTTTTTTTGGGGTTCTGCAGCAGGGTATATGTGGAGGTAGGCTCACATTAATACTGGGTGGCATTTCCCTTTACTACGATAATGGGCTACCAGTATTGCATGATAATGGTCATACAGACGCTGGATATCCTCCTGTGGTCAATCCAAACTCTTTCAACTTGGCCCCATAGTTCAGCCAAGGTGGTTGTTGGCTGCTGTGGATGAGAGACCCATTGCCCCATCTTTTCCCAGACATTGTCAATGAGGGAGAGATCTGGTGATCAAGCTGGCCAGGAGACCTGCTGGATACGCTTAAGAGCATGTTGTGTAGCATGGGAGGAGTGCGGGCTGGAGTTCCTGGTTCCACGATGTCCTGGACATAAGTGTTCCCCCATGAATACTACACAAGAATGGTCGTGGTAGCTTATTGCGACCCACACCATGCCACCTGTTGTGGTTGCTGTGTGTCTCCACATTATGTATGATGGCAGTAGGCATTCTCCAGCCCTCCTGCAAACTGTGATGCAGCCGTCAATGACAAACAATATTGTTCAGTGATGAAAGCAGAGTCTGTCTTGGTACTAATGATGGCTGCATCAGAGTTTACAGTTGGCTTACATCTTTAGCTATTACATAGCCCAAAATGTGTCAGGATAAATCAGCTCTTCCCCCCTCCAGCTGATTGTGATGTTAGCCAAGGTGGAGAAAGAGAGAGGAAACACATTGCCTATTCCTGTGTAACAATACATGTCCCCAATAGGAGGGTAACATGAACTTCTATACATGTTATCAACCCCCTTCCCCCATCAATCAGAAAGCATACTTGCTATCTTATTGTCATAAAGAGAAAAGGTGTGCTCATCTAATCACCCATTTGTGCCCAATTTTTATTGAAAAAATTACCCAGTCAGTGTCCGGATCACACCATAAGCACACAAGCTTCAATATATTTTCCATTTTATACTGTCCCTATCTGGTCCATACCCAATCTATAGAGTCAAATATACAGATCGGTTCGCTAGCGATACCTGGTACATGCTACAGTAATAGTGATAATGATTATAATTAGAGAGGAGTCTAATAGATTTCTGACAAATTGAAAAGATTTTGAGCAGTTAGAAAAGTCATTTTTTGCTCACTGACTGGCCAGCTGCTATTCAGAGGGGTATAATACAGGGGCATTTTGGTGCCCATAATATGAATGCAACACTATGTATGGCACTCTAACTCAATTTCTGATGAACTACAGTACATGGAGGTGTTTAGTCTATAATACGAGAGCAATAAAGCACCCATATTACACCCATCCAACATTTGTGGTTGACCATAAAAAAATTACATGGCCTCTAATTCTGTGAAGTTTTTGTTGGTGCATATAGTTGTTGTATATATATGAGAATTGCACACCTTAATATATTACATTTACATTGTCTTTATGTGTAAACTTCTGTTTGGATGTGAGTTTCAGGCGCAAATGTTTGTTCTGATGCATTTTTTAAAAATAATTCCCATTTCTCGCAAAGTTCGTGGACATGGTTGTTAACAGTCTGTAAAGACAAATTCAATCATCAGGTCGTCTGCTTTCAGGAAATATATAAGTTTTGTGGTGCACGTTTTTTTCAAGGAGTGCTGAGGCAACTGGGAACTTAAAATGGCCCTGGATAAAACTAGAAGTGGCCCTATTTTGTAGTGGGGTTCAAATTTATGGAAGGAATGGTCAACACAAGTACAGTAGGTGCGGCTCAGCAATACCATACTGCAGCACATTATACCACCCCAGCAGAGCCTAATACTACAGCACATCACAAAATACAGTACGGCCCCAGCAGCACAAAATACCTCCCCTTAACTGTGATGGCTAGGGCCAGCTGCCATGTTTTGTCCTACCTCTCCAGTTGCCTTAGGATGGCAATACAGTTAAATTCAGGAGTCAGGAGGGGAGCGTCAGATCATTACTTACTATGGCTGGTGGCCGTGAGGAGGGTATCGACAGGGGTGCACCTAGCCTTTCTGCTGCCTTAGGCAAAAACTGAAACAACTCCCCCCCATGCCAATTTCTTAACCTATCCCCTTTGCCCATGGCCCTTCCGCTGCCCCCCTCTTGTACCTACCTGGTGCTGCCTGAGGCGATCGCCTCACCTGGCCTCATTGGTGGTGCACTCCTGGGCATCGACCCAGCTGGAAGTTTCCCTGTAAGGTCTATGGCCAGTGTACCTTGAAGAAAGTGTAATCCAGGTTGTTAATTTTTAAAAATTTCCAGCTTAAAACCAGATTTGTGGTGATTCCACTTCTGGTAGTTTTATGAAGATACATGTAAATTTAAGCCTAAATTATATGTATGAATATGTTCATGTTGAACGTTTATTGTCAAGAAGGCTAGTCTATATAACTTTCCGCTAAGGTTACACTTTTACCAACTTTAAAGCAACTTTTACGAAAAATTACATTTTGATGCAAAGTTGCATGAAGGTGTCTGTGCTGGGAATCTACTCTTAGGAAATATGTGGGTATGTGGGGTTAGTAGTGTGATTTTTTTTTATTTCAAGATTTATGGGGGGCTGGTTGTACATGTCAAAACTACAAAAATTGTCCTGGCTACCAGTGGTGCAAAATGTCCAGACACCCCTGACAGTAAAAGAGTTAAAGAGTAAGACGTGTTTAATCACTTGGATCCACAGTGATCAGGAGAATAGGGGTCCGCAAGTGCTGCACAGCTGTCCCATGAGAAAGCAGCACTGCTACATCCTCCACTCTGTTAACATCTTTGGGACATCTAAAAGTTCTGTAGTCGGAAGGGACCCCCAACAATCAAGCACTTATTCTCTATCCTGTGGACAGGGAATATGTTTTAATAGTGGCACAACCCCTTCAATATCAGCGCTATTTGGCAATGTCCATTCACCAACCAACATGGCAAAAGATTATATTTCTCAACAGTTTATGTACTTCACTAATTAGGGGTAGACAATGGGGGCATATCGCTAGGCATCCCACTATTGGGACCCGCACCTACATTGAGAACAGAGTGGGCAGCGCTTTGCCTGGAGGACCCCGGGTTTCCGAAGGTCCAGCCACCAACAGGCGCAGCTCCCCGCTGCTCCCATAGAAATTAATGGGAGCGCACCGCGCATGCGTGGCCACCGCTCCCATTCATTTCTTTGGAGCTGACGGAAATAGCCAAGTCAGCACTCAGCTATTTTCAGCGGCCCCATAGAAATGAATGGAGGGCGACTGCGCATGCGCAGTGCGCCTTCCATTCATTTCCCCTATCCATTCTCGATATAGGTGCGGGTCCAAGAGGTGGAACCCGCACCTATCAGACAATGGGGGCATATCCTAGCTACATGCCCCCATTGTCTAAGGTGGGAATAACCCTATAAGGGCTCATGCACACGACTGTTTGTATTTTGTATTTTTATTCGCAAAAAAAAAAAAGGATAACATCCGTGGGACATCCTTTTTTTTAGTGGATCCATTGTAACAATGCCTGCCGCAAAACGGACAAGAATAGAACATGCTCTATTTTTTTGCAAAATGGACTTGGGGACATACGGATACATTTCAGGTTTTTTTTTGCAACCTCATTGAAATGAATGGTTACGCAAACGGACCTCAAAAAAATGGAATGGACATGGACAAAAATTATGTTCATGTGCATGAGCCCTTAGAATGATATATAAGTCAATACAAATGCTCAGTTATAACAAATTGCTGGTCCTGTTACACACTGTCTATGCAGCAGGCTCGCCAGTGCAAAAATGATAAATGTTCTAATTAAGAGTCATTTTGGGGCACAGTGCCCCGACTGATAACGAATTCTGCCAGTTACCAGTGCAGGACCTGTGGTATTTAACATGTCAGAAAAAATGTTAACAATCCCGACAGCGTGGAAGTATTGAGATATGTGTTTGAATCTAATTTCTAATACTTCTTGAGGACAATGCTTAGAAAATCACAGGATTACTATGTGAAACACGGACACAGAAGAGATTATAATAACCTGCTGAGTGTTATCAGGACACAGCATTTGGTGGAAACTGATCTGTGTGTAGGAACAAAAGCCAGCTTCTGTGGGGGTGTCTAGCAAATCATAGCATCTGGTTTAAAAGTTAAAGGAGTTTTCAGAGATTTTGATACTGATGACCTATCCTCAGGAAAGGTCATCAGTATCTGATCAGTGGGGGTCCAACACCTGGGACCCCCACCGATCAGCTGTTTGAGAAGGCACCAGCGCTCTTGCAGCTTACCAAGCACAGCGCCGTACATTGTATAGCAGCTTTGACTGGTATCGCAGCTCAGCCCCATTCACGTCTATGGGGCTGAGCTGAGATAACAAGCATAGTTGCTATACAATGTACAGTGACGTGCTTGGTAAGCTGCAAGAAAGCAGCGGCGCTCCCAGTGTCAGACCTCCACTGATCAGATACTGATGACCTATCCTGAGGATAGGTCACCAGTATCGAAATCTCAGAAGTGTGCCTTTATAAAGAGACTCTTCAGTAACACTGTATGCAGATCTTTAGATTTTATTTCCTCCGATCTGAAGAAATAATCCATCCTTCAGAAAGGGAACCTGTCACATTGTACATGTGCTCCTATCTCTGGGCAGCATACAGTGCCTTGCGAAAGTATTCACCCCTTGGTGTTTTGCTGCATTATCACCTGGAATTAAATGGATTTTAGGCTAGTTTCACACTAGCGGCTGCCTTCTCTGGCAGGCTGTTCCCGGGGGGATTTATGCTGCCACTAGTGCAAGCGTCACGCGGCAGCACGGCAAACATGCCGAGAGGCGGCCGGAATAAAACTATGATAACAGAAATCTTGGCACACACCTTTAACAAGAAACATAAAGACAAGTATAATAAACATGAACTATTTTGGTTACAAATCTGAATAAATTAATATAACATTAATTTTATTATCCATAATTTTATTATCCATGTAAATACATCTTGACTATCTTCCACTGGGTCACAGAGGAGAATCCCCAACAGCCCCCCCCTTATAGTGGCCATATTTCTTATAGGGCAAAAAGAGGGTATGGCCAAATATGCATCATAAATTTTCCTATAAAGGGATATGAGGTGTAGTTATATACAAGAATGGAGCCTTCAGAAATTTCTATGGAGCTCTTCTTGCTGAATGAACATGTTTACTTACTAGACTTCAAACCTATCAGACTTCACACTGAGATAAATATACTTCATGATCAGTGCTCTGCAAAACCTGTGAAGCCTTTTCATTCAGAATCTGATCATCTACGTCTGATAGGCTAAAGAAGAAATACCAACATCTTATATATTGCATAGAGCATACCTCCCAACTAAATGAACAAAATGGGACACATTGTGCGGTGCGCGAAGGCCACACCTCTAACTCCGCCCAAAACATAACTATACACCTAATCCAACCCAGTCCCCTTAATGCCCCACATAGTAGTTATTCCCCAGTTATGTTCCCCCATTAATATGCCCAGCTGTGGCCCCAGTAATTTGCCCTGTTATTTACCCCCAGTAATATTCCCAGCTGTGCCCCCCAGTAATATACCGTTATGTTCCCCCAGTAATATGACCAGCTGTGCCCCCCGTAATATTCCTGCATTGTGCCCCCAGTAATATGCCAAGCTGTGTACCCAGTAATATGCCCAGCTGTGCCCCCAGTAATATGCCCACATTGTGCCCCCCAGTAATATACCCACATTGTGCCCCCTGTAATATGCTCAGCCGTGCCCCCAGTAAGATGCCCACATTTTGCCGCCCAGTAAATATGCCCACATTGTGCCCCCTCAGTAATATGCCCACATTGTGCCCCCCTGTAATATGCCCACATTGTGCCCCCTGTAATATGTTGTGCCTCTAGTAATATGCCCACATTATGTTCCACAGTAATATGCTGTGCCCCCAGTATGCCCACATTGTGCCACTCACAGAAAGTAAAAAAACATAAACACCACATACTTAGCTTCTTCCTAGCAGCATTAGCAGCAGGACATCGGCTGCTCTAGCCTGTGGAGTGGGTGGAGCCAAGGCTGACTTCCAGCCCCGCCCCCCACACAGACCAGAGAGCTGGCAGGGGGGACAGGAGGGATGATGAAGCAGGGAGCCGATGCCGGCTCTCTGCTTCATCATAATACAGGCAACTGTCTCTGCGTCCTATGGACGCAGAGACAGTTCAAGCACATTTGACTACTGAGTCCAGTTACTGGCCAAGGTAGTGACGCAACCTTGTCAGTTCCATTTTGGTGGAGACCAGAAGCAGCCAGAAACAGGGCAGCAATGCAGAAAGACCGGGTCTGGGGACAGGTGAGTTTTTTTTTAACTTGGCAGTAGACAAGTCCTTTATTTTTATTTCTTTGCGATCGCTTTTAAGAGATTTGGTGTTTTCCCCATTGCCAAGTGGATAGTTAATGTTTTGTTTGTTTTAAAAGGAATCAAGTCCTTAGAAGTGCAGTGAAATCACGGTAATGTGGAACAAGTGGGGTGGAGGATAATGATTACGCTGAAGAGTAGAACCGCCGTTCATTTTTGTATTTAATCATTTATCCTAATTTTGTAGTCTCCTAATTTTTATGATGTTGTCCTCCTGTGAAGCTCATCCATATGCTTCTCATTTTCGGAGCAACCAAATAATGCCTATTATTCTACCTGAAGCACAAATGACTGGGGCTTCATACTATTGTGGAAACAACAAGATAAATCATGAACATACCATTGAAAAGGATGTTCTACAGATACTATGCATTTCATACCAGGAGTTGTAATACACTCATTGACAAACTAAAATAACACACCAAGAAGGAGTTGTTGGAATCAAATGAATCTTTCTATATGTCAATGTAATGTAAATGACATGTTTATTGGGAAAAACTGTACAACTAAAAGTAGGCTCTAGTTCATAGTTGGGTCGCCTCTAGCCCGGATACAAGATGAGATATGGTTGGACATGGAGGAACAGGTTGTGTATGGTACCCTAGATCACATTTGCCCACAGATTTTGCAGCTGGGCCTGTACATTATGTACACCCATAGGTTGCTGAAGCTGATATCCCTGCTGGTTTCATAAATGTTTGATTGGAGATAAATCTGGTGACCGGGCAGGCCAAGAAAGTTTTGCAATTTTAGCAGAGACGTTCTTGGGAAACCCTTGCTGTGTGTGGGCGAGCATTATCCTGCTGAAAAATACCAGTTAGAAGCCCTGCCATGAGAGGCAGTACATGTGGCCGCAGGATGTTCTGCACATATCACTGAGATGTTAGTGTTCCTCATATCACTTACTAGGGGTGACCGATGGTCGTATACAGTGGCTCCCCAGATCATCACACCAGCAGTTGAGGCATTGTGTGCCGTACCACAGTAAAAGCAGAATTAAAGTGCCACGAGGCCTCTATACTTGAACCTGACCATTGGTGGATCCCAAACAGAATTTTCCCCAATAAATGTACCCTTTCGCTCTAATATTGCAATCACGTATATACAGTATATCATCATTACATATGCATATAGAAAACTTCATTTGATTCCAACAACTCTTTCTTGGTGTGTTAGACCTTACAGGGATATTTTCTGGTGGGTTGATGCCCAGGGAGGTCGCCTGAGCCCTCCTCATGGATGACCAGTGGAGGTTTTTTGGGGATGTATTTTGTATTGCTGGCAGTATTTTGTGATTGACTGTGGTATTTGGCTCTGTTGGGGTGGTACAATGTGCCACAATACAGTATTGCTGGCCCTGCCTTCAATTTGGACCCGACTACAAAACGGAACCACTTTTAGCATTTTTTCCAGGGCTACTTTAAGTTCCCAGTCCACCCCTGAATGAGTGTATTACAACTCCTGGCATGAAATGCATAGTGTGTGTCCTGGCAATCGGGCTTTTCAATGGTATGCTAATGATTTCTCTTGTTGTGTTCACCCTTCTTATTTATACTCAATCTGTTTCCCTTCAACTTCAGAAAAACCATCCTTTCAGTGACCTGGAACTTAAAAATATTTCCGCAGTGATATGAAGCCTCGGCCATTTGTGCTTTAGGTAGAATAATAGGCATGATTTGGTTGCACAGATAATGAGAAGCATATGGATGAGCTTCACAGGAGGACAACATCTCCAAAATTAGGAGACTACAAATTAGGATAAATGAATACAGAAATGAATAGCGGTTCTACTCTGCAGCGTAATCATTATCCGCCACCCCACTTGTTCCACATTACCGTGATTTCAATGCACTTCTAAGGACTTGGTTCCTTTTAAAACAAACAAAAAATTAACTATCCGCTTGGCAATGGGGAAAACACCAAATCCCTTCAAAGCGATCGCAAAGAAATATTAACGCTATTATTCTTCGTGTTGTTTTCCTATCTTTTCCGCTTCAGGGACGGCAGCGTGTAGTTTATTGCAGCTCAGAGGATGATTCTGAACACAAATTCCCCAAACTTCTCTTAGCACCGCACATTAATGGTGCTAAAATAAAATTATTTTTTGCTGTGGAACATTTTAACGCTTTCCTATAACACGTGCATAGCTTGGAGGCATCGATTTGTTGATCCCGTCACTGGATCGCTGTAATATGAATGTAAAGGTATTCAATTCATTTTTTTACAGTTTACATTTTCATTTAAAGTGCCCCATTGTTGGATAGGTGCCACCACTATGAATATATTAACAGTGAGCAGCTGTGGCATAAACAGTACCAAGTAAGCAATCCAGTTTATCCCCAGCATTGGGTGGATGTCGGCACCAGTCATAGAATAGGTAGATGTCCAAAAAGGAGGCATGGCTTAGTGGAAAGGGGGTGTGACTTAGCGGAAAGGGGGCATGGCTCAAGTATGCCCCTATGCACAAAAAGTTTGGCGCATTTGTGGAGTAAAACTAAGGAAAAAGGTGGTGTAAACTTAGAATAGACAGTCCAAAGAAGCAACAGACTTATCAGCCAGCATCAGCCAATATGATAAATCTAGTACAGTTTAAGACTTTCTAAGTTGGCACTTACAAAGGACTTTTTCCCTAATCGAACTGACAAAAATGGATGTAAAATTATCACAACGGATGCTCAAAATAAAGGATCCATTTTTTAAAAAGTTTTCTGTTCTTCTGATTAGAAGAATGGAAAACAAAATGGTGATGTGAACCCGGCCCTACTTTCTGCCGTAGTTTTAAGTCTAGGCGCACGGACTGCCTGATGATGGCCTACGCCACGCTATAAATTAAGCGCATCCCCGAGCAGCACAGGGTAAGGCTACTTTCACACTACTGTTTCTATTTTCCGATATTGAGTTCCGTCATAGGGTCTCAACAGGGGCGGTCTTGGCATTTCTGGGGCCCTAAGCGAAGTTATGTCCGGGGGCCCCCACCCCCCAATGACGCGTCACGCCCTCTGATGACACCCCTCCCAATGGCACCCCCCCCCACACATCAAAGACTGGGACTAGAGCATGCTCGGGTGGAATTTGCGTGCGCTTTTTCAAATCTGCACGCTAATTCATATGCATATTTTAGTATGTACACTAATGTGTATGCATTTTATAAATTAGTACGCATTAGCGTACTAATTTATAAAATGAGTACGCATTCGGACAAATGCAGTACGTGACAGCTGGGCGGGCGGTCTTGGACACCAGCACAAGAGCGGAGCGTGGGGGCCCCCTTGGACGTCGGGGGCCCTATGCAAATGCATAGGATGTGTGGTGCCCAAGACCGCCCCTGGGTCTCAATATCGGAAAAAAGCTTCCGTTTTGTCCCCATTTATTGTCAATGGGGACAAAATGTAACTGAACAGGATAGAATGCTCCAAAATGTATTCCGTTCTGAAGAACAAAACGCAGCATGCTGGGGGTTTTTTCCGTCATGGGATGCGGAGCAAGACGGATCCGTCATGGCCCACAATGCAAGTAAATGGGGACAGATGCGTTTTCTCTGACACAATCTGACACAATAGAAAACGGATCCGTCCCCCATTGACTTTCAATGGAGTTAATGATGGATTCATCTTGGCTGTGTTAAAGATAATACAACCGGATCTGTTCATCACAGATGGTTGTATTATCAGTAACTGAAGCGTTTTTGCTGAGCCCTGCCGGATCCAGCAAAAATGCTGGTGTAAAAGTAGCCTATATCAAGCCAGTCTTGATAAATCTCCCACAATATTTCCCAGTATAGTGGAATATAGTTGGACCCTTGTGAGATGACTGAGAGTATGCATAAATGGATTAGAAGGAGGGAGGAGGGCTCATAAATAAGCATCTACATTGTGATTCACTGTGAAAAATGTTTCCATTTACATTTTTAACAATACATCTTACATGCTTTCTCCAAGATAATTTTATTTCCAATTGGCAATTATTAAGACAATAAAGGCGAAAGGTGAACCATTAAATGAAGTTCTACCTTGTGGAGCTGCTTCAATAAACTCATCAGGCAGCACTTTCCAGTAAAAAGCAATCACCCATAATATTAAAACCACTTTGGGGTCAAGAGTAGAAGATTATTTATGGCACCTGTCGAGGGGTGGGATATGCTTGTCAGCTGGAAGCACTAAAATGGTAATGTAAGCATCTGAGAGACCTTTTCTCTCCGCTGTATGGGTAGAAGAGCCGTCGGCAGCCTAGCCTAAGGCCCGTTAGTGACCACCAAGAAAAGATGTATTGGTGGTCACTAATGGGTTAAAGTTTATCAAATTTATAAAACAACGCACAAAAATAAATTTGGCATAAATTACAGAAACGCACAACTGACTTGGAAAAAAATTCTCTTCCCTCCGTTGTTTAGAGCTTAAACACTCAAGGAGTTATATTAGGCTACTTTCACACTAGCGTTTTTAAATTCCGGTATTGAGTTCCGTCATAGGGGCTCAATACCGGAAAAAAACGCTTCAGTTTTGTCCCCATTCATTGTCAATGGGGACAAAACTGAACTAAAGACAACGGAATGCTCCTGAAAGCATTCCGTTCCGTCTTCAGACCGGAGAACAAACCGCAGCATGCTGCGGTTTTCTCTCCGGTCCAGGCATCCGCACCAAGACGGATCCGGAATGACCCCCAATGCAAGTCAATGGGGACGGATCCGTTTGGTGTGACCACAATGGTAAACGGATCCGGTCTCCATTGACTTTCAATGGAGTTCAGGACGGATCCGTCACCTACATAAAGACATACACACATACACATACACACAAACACATACATACTTACATACTCCAGGCAGGCAGGCCGCACGTCTTCACGCCCAGGAGGAAATCTGTCACCAGGATCATCGCTATTGAAGTAAAGCATTAGCCTAATAGCACTTAGTACCTTATTTCCAGATTTGCCTTTGTTCCAGCAATAGATGTTTTCTATCTTATGAAAATCCAGTTTATTTGGTATGCAAATGAGCCAGTAAGGTGCCCAGAAGGGGTGTCACTCTTGCAGGAAGGAGCCCAGGCACGCCTCCTGCTAGTTCCCCAGCCCTCCCTCATGCTGGGAGCAGGGAAAAGGAGCAGAGTTATGGCTTGAGCCTGGGCTCCTTCCTGCAATTGTGACGCCCCTCTGGGCACCTTACTGGCTCATTTGCATACCAAATAAACTGGATTTTCAGAAGATAGAAAATATCTATTGCTGAAACAAGGGCACATTTGGAAATAAGGTACTAAGTGATATTGGGCCATGGCTTTACTTCAATAGCGATTATCCTGGTGACAGATTTCCTTTAATACTTTTTAATTAACAAGCATGATTAATTATGCACAATTTTCAACTTATTGCTTTAATCCCTCAAAGATGCAGCCAGTTTTGGCCTTAAAGGGGTTCAGCTTTTTATCAAATTTTGCCCCTCATTGTATCTGTGGAGGAAAACATACTTGTTCCCCACCACTTGGTACCACCACTGCGTTTATCATGCTCCTGAGCTCACATGTGACACTGCAGCCCATGACTGGCCGCACCACTGATGCGTCCCCAAGTGGCACATAACCTAGTGAGCATTAACCAAGTTCCTGGAAGTTGGTAATTTTCAAAAATGTGCCAATTTTTGCCAATTTAGATAATTTTCTACGCCTAAAACAAGTGTTGAAAAAGATAAATAAGACAGGCTGTGCCCTTACCTGCCCACGCCACGCCCCCTTTTTAAAACTGGCGTATATGGTGTGGATGGGGAAGAAGTCGCAGAATTCGGCCGCAAACCCACTTTGCGACCAAATCTGCAACAGATATACACCAAACATTGGAGTATATTTATTCATAAATGAACCTCTTCATGTTGGAATCATTTTAGAAATCCCACATAAGTCACCACCTTTTAAAAACTGTATCCCTCAAAATATTCAAAATTACATTTAGAAAGTTTGCTAACCCTTTAGGTATATCACAGGATTCAATGAAATACGGAGGTAAAATTTTAAAATGTCAGTTTTTTTGTCTCACATTTTTAAAGACATTTTCAGGACACTATTAAGTTGGCAGTTCCTTGAGCTGCCAAAACATAAGAAGCATCCCAAAACAGCCCGTTTTTAATACACCCCTTATAAAATTCATGTAGGTGCATCATGAGCAATTTGACCCCCCAGGTGTTTCCCAGAATTTAAAGGGGTTCTGCAGTTTTTTAAAACTGATGATCTATTCTCTGGATAGATCATCAGCATCTGATCGGCAGCGGTCCGACACCCGGGACCCCTGCCAATCAGCTGTTTGAGAAGGCAGCGGCGCTCCAGGAGCGCCGCGGCCTTCTCTGTGTTTACCGCAGGCCCAGTGACGTCACGACTACTATCGCTGGCCTGGGCGCGGCTAAGCTCCATTTATGTGAACAGAGCTTAGCCCCGCCCAGGCCAGTGATACTAGTCGTGACGTCACTGGGCCTGCGGTAAACACAGAGAAGGCCGCGGCGCTCCTGGAGCGCCGCTGCCTTCTCAAACAGCTGATCGGCGGGGGCCCCGGGTGCCGGACCCCCGCCGAACAGATGCTGATGATCTATCCAGAGGATAGATCATCAGTTTTTAAAAACTGTACAAACCCTTTAATAGAGCACCAACTAGTGATGCGGGGATTCTAGATCAACCAATCTGGCTCACTATAGACTGAGACTTGAGTTAAGTGCTGCATATAGCAGTTAAGAATAAACCCAACCACATTCTCTTTGTACAGACATTAAAGTGGAACAGGCCTTTAGGCTATAGGCACTCCCCAAATGTTTCATATAACTTATTAGAATTGGGCCATGACATTTAAAATTACAAATGGAAAACATTTAGGGGGAAATTTATCAAACTAATTTAAAGAGGCTCTGTCACCAGTTTTCAACCTATGGAATTAGTTATATAATCAAATAGTGCTCTTAATCCTTTCCCCACATATGCCTTTATTTAGCAGAAGGAATAAGCGTTTAGACAGCAAAACGTTCTTTTAGAAGTATGCTAATGAGTCTTCGGAGCACCGAGAGGCTTGCTCTTGTCTTCTGAGCACCACATCTGCGACGCCCTTCTAGCTCCTAACACCGCCCTTCATCAGATAAACCCGCCCCCCTGCTTCTTGATGGACAGTGCTAGACCCTGCGGTCTAGCAATGTATTCCCGCGCCTGAGCACTGATCCGATGTACGGCGCGATGTATGGAAGTGACGGCGTGTACGCACTACAGAGAAAGGGCTTGCAGAGTTCGGCGCTGCAAGCCTAGTGTGCACGCGCCGTACATCGGATCAGTGCACAGGCGCGGGAATACAGCGCTAGACCACAGGGTCTAGCGCTGTCCATCAAGAAGCAGGGGGCGGGTTTATCTGATGAAGTGCGGTGTTAGGAGCTAGAAGGGCGTCGCAGATGCTGTGCTCAGAAGACAAGAGCACGCCTCTCGGTGCTCTGAAGACTCATTAGCATATTTCTAAAAGAACGTTTTGCTGGCTAAATGCTTATTCCTTCTGCTAAATAAAGGTATGTGTGGGGAAAGGATTAAGAGCATTATTTGATTATATAACTAATTCCATAGGTTGAAAACTGGTGACAGAGCCTGTTTAAAGTAGAACTGGCTTAATTCCCCAAAGCAACCAAACGGATTCCACCTTTCATTTTCCAAAACAGCTGTTCTCTCTGTTTATAATATCAGAGCAGAGATAAGGAGCCTGTCAGCTTCCCAGATGACGGAAAAGACAAAAAATCCACAGGGAGCTAGTAGAGCATATTTTAAATAAAAAACAATTGAAAAATGATTTTAGCTCAAAATAAGTACAATGCAATAATTTTAAAAAAATGTCCCCAAAGGTGTACATAGCCTTTAAAGGGAGTCTTTCACCTGTTTTTCAGCTATATAACTAACAGCACTGCCCCACAGAAGATTGCAGACACATCCCAGACATACCTGTGTGCACTGTGTGTCTGTATTACATGTCCAGGAAAAGCACTTTTATTCTGCAGGAAAACAGCTCCCAAGTGCCCGACTCTGCTGCTGCTGCAAACCAGACTGAAGAGGGGAGGGCTGCTTTAGCTGCTCGAATCTTGGGATTGGTAGCAGATAGAAGATATAGCTGTTAGAAATCGAGTCAGGAGAGAAAGCTGTTTTTAGTTTCACTTTCAGCTGGGCACTCGGGAGCTGTTTTCCTGCAGAATAAAAGTGCTTTTTCTGAACATGTAATACAGACACACAGTGCACACAGGTATGTCTGGGATGTGTCTGCATTCTTCTGTGGCGCAGTGCTGTTAGTTATATAGATGAAAAACAGGTGGAAGACTCCCTTTAACTGATGGTGAATTGCCTCCTATAGCAGCCAATTGTACATATAATCAGAAGATATGAAAGTAATAATGGGTCAGTACTGACTCTCTGAAAAACACAGCCCATACGTACACAGTATGACCACAATACTTCAGAAGTTCAGAGCTTTGAGGCATTAAAAGAAACAGACCACAGCATGAGCCATTATTTTATCTCCCCATCAAAGACTGTTATTATATCTTCACCTTTGAGAATATGGAGACTGAAGACAACGGACATTATTATTCCAGTTTTATTTTGGCCTGTTTTATCATAGCTCCCAGTGCAATAGATGGATGGTAAATACCAGCTAGATTAGAGATGGAGAAGGTGATAGGAGTCAATCTATGAGTAACCTTCCTGCCGCCAATGATGACGCCCTTTTGCAAAGTTCTGAGTAAAGGGACTTGATGTCTTTTAAGACTTTCACACATTACAAAAAAACAGAATTTTGCAAATCAATTGTTTTCTTACTTGATCTACCTTGTTTCATAACAGCTAGATGTCTAATAATGTGGATCCTCTGCATTCATAAAGTCAATAGTTTTCAGCTGCAGGCTAAGTCCATATATTTGTCCAGCTGCCTTGTAAATCATCCATTGTAGCACAAATCAAATACAAGTCTGTGGCTGGAGCTTGTGAGTGGTGGCTGCTGATATTTACAGAGTTCGTCTACATGCACTCTTGAATTTTGGTATTTAACAGAGTTCAGCCTGTTGTTATGGGAATGGTGCTGTGATTTAAATGGTTTGTCTGGGTCCTAGATACTAATGAACTGTTCTTAGGATCTGATCAGTGGTGGGCAGACACGTGGCACCCTTATCGATCAGCTGTTCTCAGTGGTTGCTGGAAATAACACAGAGGATGAAGCCTGAAGCACAGCTCCGTCCACTGTGTATTTGCCATCCTGGGTTTACTCCCATTCACTGTGTCACTCATTGCCTCCCACGTGGGGAGGATTAAGCTGTCTGATCACACTGCAGAACCTTGCTGGCTGTTTCCACCTACTGTACATGCCCTGCTAGCACCACTGTGCCATCAGTGTGAACACTTGTCTCCAAGTCCAGGCACAACAGCACAAGTACGTAGGACAGAATGTGGGACAACCTGCTCTGGCCTTCACTGCCACCATGATGGTCAGTAATGCTCGCCTTGCAGGCATTGTTCCTTCTAAGCTCTTGTAGCCTATGACCAGGGCCGTTAAGGACCTGGGTGCTGGGTACTAAAGAACCGTATCTAATCAATGTTATCATACATTGCCCTTATAATCAGCTATCCAGCATCCAGATAGTAAGGGCTACGTGTTTATATTGCTCTTGGGTTACTGTAGTGAAAGAGGTAATGTCATTACTTCTGATAGTTAATTGCAGGGAACAGATTACTATTGAAATCCCTGATAGTCTAGGGCAGTGATGGGTTTCATGTCAGAATACCTGGTAGTCTAGGATGAGAGGTGGGAGGGTTAATTCTAGTAGGTAAGTAAATAGAGCATTGAAGGGCTTAATGTCAAAATCCATGGTGGTCTAGGTAATTGAAGTGGTTGATATCTTTATACCTGTGGTCTAGGGTAGTGAGATTCATTCCAGTATCGATTCTGGTCCTCCCTGAGGGTCTTTGTATACAGGGCTGCAGCGCTAACATTACATCAAGACGTGGTCGCTGTAACCTATCACTGAAGTTGGGCTGAATTTAACCACGTAACCACCCACTTGCATGTACCCCTGGATCCAACCACTGGGATCTCCACCTATCAAAAGAATTAAAGGGCAGCAATGCTCTTTAGAACACCACTGCGCCTTCTGGATTTTTTCTTACAAAGTGTCCCAGCCATCCAGATTCTGTGCAGAGGAAATGCTAAAGGAGTCTTGGCCTCTGTCTTCTTTCTCATGATTCACGAGGTCCCTGCGGTCAGACCACCATCAATCAGCAAGTGATGACTGATCCTAGCCATATGATGTCACTTTCTACTGTTAGAGAAGGGTCAATAGAAATAGTTCATTAGATAATGGCTAAATATAATCTTCAATGTGTCTACAAGGCATTGGCACCAAAAACATGTTGCCTACAACGTGCCAATTATATGACCATAATGTTTTTATACTGAAAGATAAAAATGATAGAAACATGTCAGAACGCCCTACTGTATGTATTTATCCTAAATGGTATACTAAGGGTCATATCACATCTCCACTAAAGGTAATCTGGTGGTCTGTTTCGGCAGAGGGACAGACTATTCGAGTAACTATATCTGGTACTGCTGGACACCACTGGGCACCGCTCAATGACTATAATGGAATCCGATGGGGATCCAGCTGCTTTGCCGCATAAATGGCAGCTTTCTGCTGGACAAATTCTGCTGCGGCATTTATGCCGGAAAGCCGCTGGATTCCAACTGAATCCCATTATAGTCAATGGGGATCTGGCGGTGTGCAGTGGTTTACAGCAATGCTGGATCCGCTAACTCCAGTAGTCTGTTCCTCTGCCCGAACAGCTTACCTTTACTGGAGATGTGAACCTACCCTATGGTGTATCCACAGAAGAGTGCACTGGTATTTGTCATTCAAAAATCACCGGTGAACCATAGGTTGCTCATTTCTACATAAAAGTATAACACAATTTAGAGCACAATCCGTGAATGATATTTTAAACATCATCTAAACTGTAAATTTACAAGAAAAATATGTGAGCAAAATGACAAGGGTGTGAAACATCTGCTACGGCTCAGTAATGAATGTACACAGCTCTAGGTATCACACATATTTTCTCATCTTGAGATATGCACAATATATTTATTATTTGACAAACTCTTAGAATGTCAGAATTTTTTTTTCAACTACAGAATGTCAGCGTAGCTTCTGCGCACAGAACTTCCATTCAGATTAACAATGTTTTAATCTTCTCTTCTCCCACCACTTTCCTTCTAGCAAGCTTGAGATCACACCTATCTCTGGCTGTAAGGCAACTAGCTACAGCAGGAGTCCTCCCCCGCTGTTCTGTCTTCATTAGATTAGACAAGCTGTGCCCAACCCCTTAGATAAAACCTCCTCACTAGTTCTACGTATGCCAAATATCAGGAGGAAACTGCCGCCTGTGTTGTCTGCAAACTTTCTACAAGACTTTGTTTCAGGAGCAACCTGTAGACTGACAAACATGGTGGGCAACTTTGTCTTCTGCTTATTTTTATCATTCATTTCTAGTTTTAGTGTTCCTTTACGCTAAATACTCCTACCACAGTAGATGAACTTTAGGGTTCGGCTACATGGCGACCCTTGGGCTGTTGCTTCCAAGGATCACAGCGGGATCACAGTGTGGTGGTACCAAAAAAATGAATTAAGCCATGGTGAGACTTACTCTTGTGCTGTGATCGGAACCCCAGAATGGTAGAAAATCCAACACTGCTGTATTTTTTGCAATTCTGGGGTTACAGTTGTGGCAAATGTGTGACCCGATTCATTTAAAAAGTACCACAGCTACTCTGCAACCCTCTGAGATCCTTGGGTGCTATAGTTGTAGCAACAACCAAGATCACCATGTAGCTGAACCCTTAATTGCAAGACACCCCTGCTTAGAGGGAAGGCATATAAACTGCCAACTTGTGAAGGACAGTTGATGGACGATGACCATCAGTGTGGAGATTTGCTAAAAGCTGTTGTCTGAGGTTACAAAAGAAATCCCAGTGCAAATTTTGATCCTGGATGGTATCTGCTATTGCACCCTATTCACTTAAATCACATTAACTAAGATCAAACAGAACACTTACATGGTGATCTCCTTTTTATCTCTCCAGCTTCAGATATTTTGCTTTCCACGCTTGTGCTCTGTCATCCAAGATGGCTGAACCACTTCTTAGACTGTCGCAGCCCAACACACGTTCTGTTTCGAGCAGTCTGAGAAGAGGTGCAGCCATCTTAAATGGCAAAAGAGGGGACTGGGAATTGGCAGATCTACAGCTGAAAAGATGAAAAGGAGGGTGCCAAGTAATAGCTATGTTCAGTCCCCAGAGGGGCGCTTTAATTGGAAAAAGCCATTTAAAGGTGACCTCATACTGTAGTCCAGGTTAAGGAGATGCCATCCCGCTATTTTTTGCAGATCTACTCCTCCATTGTACCGCTATTCCTGCTCTGTTCTGACACCTAATATGCTAATTTGTAGCAAGGAGCCACGGAGGAGCTGTTCTCACGAAATTTGGAAAATCTCGCCAGAACAGGCTATCTATTAAGTAGTTCCAGAGCGCCATCTTTACCAGAGGAGATGTGACAGGCAGAGAAGCAGCATAAGAAGATCAAGGTTAGAAGCAGCAGAAAACCCATACAGCCACAGCAGCAGAAGATACAGGGCCGCAGCAGATTAGGCTCACGAGTAACATCACTGTCCCAGTTAGTCAGGTAAGGCCTAGGCCATGAGCAATGTTGAGAGCAGCAGTAGTGTCATGATTATTAAGGTAACCCCTAAGCAACAAGCGATCTGAAAGAAAGCCTTGAAAATAGTTCCCACACATTGTCCCATAAAGCCTAAGGCAACAAGCCGATGTGCTTGCTTTCTCTGGTGGCAGCCCATCCATTCCCCCATAACCCCCTAAGGCAACCAGCAGATGGCCTGGCATTCTCTATAAGAAGCCCACCCACTCCCCCATAACCCTCTAGGCAACGAGCAGAAGGGCTTACTTTATCTAGGTACAGCCCAACTATGCCACATAACACTCTAGGCAATGAGCAAATGGGCTTACTTTATCTGGTAGCAGCCCACCCATGCCCCCATAATCCATAAGAAGAAGGGCTGGCATTATCTATTATCATCCGACCCATGCCCACATAACCCCCTAGGCAAAGAGCAGAAGGGCTTGCAGTTTGTACAAGCAGCCCACCCATTCCCCCATAATCTGCTAAGGAAACGATCAGAAGGGCTGGCAACGAGCAGTTGTATCGATATAGAAAAGTTTCTCTGGGGGCATATACAGGTTTATCTGGGGGCATACATGTGTGTTTCTGGGGGAATATACATTTCCAGGGAGAATGTTAAAACTGTGCAAGAAAATGTTAATAATAAAAAAAAAACATTTTTGCACAAGGTCGTGTGAATGCAACCTTATAACGCATTATTATAATTAAGCCATTATGTGCTTATTCTCAGAAAAGCGTCAAATGAGACGATCACTAGAAGCTACACAGATGGCTGTATTCATTCCAAGGACAAAAGGCAGGACTGAAGATGGCTTGTTGAAGAACCTGCATCTTCTCCCTAAAACAACTCAGGATGTCACACAAGTAAATGCAGCTTGCAGGTATTGATACTAGTTCTTTGCCAAATAATAAAGTTACAAAGACTGGAAAAGCGTTGAGTACATACCGGTTTAGGGCAGTGCACATATCTCGCCAAGCTGATTATCAGGTCATGGGTGATGGGATCTACCAAGTTTCGGAAACTTGCATATCGGTATAGCACATCATCTAATGATGTTGACTCCATGCCCAAATCCTACATGAAAATGAGAAATAGTGATTACATATAGATACAAATGACTGTATGTAAGAAGGATTCAATCACGTGAATTTAAAACCTAAAAAAATAATAAAGTGCATCCATGTAGAGCTATTTAGTCTCTGAGGGTATGATGAAATGTGCCACACACAAATCTGTACTGGAACTGGGTAAAATCCTATGTACTTTACATGCTGCAGAGACATTCCCATTCAGATGAAGGTATTTGTAGCTGCTAAAATTTCTGCAACAAATGTGCCACGTGTGAACACACCCTTAGGAAATGAACAAATTCCCCCCCAAAAAATGAATATTTCAGTGCAGCCATATTGCAGCTTTTGTTTGCATGGACCCATAATCGGACCCTCATATATGCGAACTGGGCTCTACTGTATCTCTGTAATCGTTAAAGTGGTATACTGTACATTTTGATGGATTCTGTACAAATTGCAGCAAGCTGTACTGGCAACCATATTACAAGATTTCTTCCCTAGAGTTAGGGTGGCCACTTGCTTAACCCCCGAAAAGAAGGACACCCAAGACCACCCCAACTCCGCTAAGCCATGCCCCCTCTCCAAGTAATGGTGCTGGGCAAGAAAAACCATTGATGAGACCTTAAGGTGACCTGTGTGCCGACCCTTTGTGCTTCTTTCACCTTCAGTCAGTCACAGAAAGACATGTCCTCCGGCTCTAGTGACTGACTGGAGTGAGAGAAAACCTCAATCAGTCAATTTGTAGCTGAGGCTAATGCTCAGGCAGAGTGTGGAGCCACAGAAAAGGAGGACACCCCAGCGTCCATCCAGGCCTTGAGCCGGACGGAGGACAGGGTGCCAGGAAAACAGACTTTCCGGCCTAAAATTAAACTTATGGCCCCCCTACCTAGAGTCATTGCAGCTCTATACTTAGTGTATGGCACCGTACAGCCTCCTGTCACCTTGCTGTGATGGATGGGCACAAATAAATTTGATCAAAATGTATTTGCTAAGAACTTTGCATTCATTTATATATAGTGAGAATAGCATAAGGTTATATATTGTGTGATCATGTATTTTGTGTCAGCAAAGTGCTATAGCTTTGTATTTGATACCTACACATGGCTCTGTGGTGTACATGAGGCCTAAGATTCATTATAATGTAGATTCCTTAGGTTTCCAAACCCCTCTATACTGCACCTTTTTTGTGTCACAATGCATTTTGACGCTTGTTATACAAAACTATTGATTTGGACTTTGGGTGAAATTTATAAAGTTCTGTACGCCAATTTTCAGTCACAGATTTGGGCATTTCGGTTCTTATGCTCTCGCAACTTTTAAAAAGTGGGTATAAAAGGGGCGAGTACGGGGCGGCAACCAACTGGACTAACATTTCTAGTGCAAGTGCAACCTTTAAAGGCTATGTATAGCTTTGGGGACACTTTTTTTTATTATTGCATTGTACTTATTATGCGCTAAAGATAATTTTTTTCAATTTGTCTTTATTAACAATATGAAGCCCTTTTTTCTGTATAGAGCTGAGATGCTCTACTAGCTGCCTGTGGATTTTTTGTCTTTTCCATCATCTGGGGAGCAGATGGACTCCTTATCTCTGTTCTCTGACCTTATAAACACTCACTAAAGCACAATCCTTATCTTACTGATCAGAATGTGGCTTAAATAAGGGTTTATGACCTCTCAATAGTTGAGAGATAAGGTTTATTAGATGACCAGCACAAAGTGAAAGTACCAGTCACACAGTTAGAATAACAGTTAACCCTTTGTGACAGAAAGTCCAATTGAAAATTTGATTTTTAGCCAAAAATGAGCGAAATGCAACTATAAACAAAATTGCCTCCAAATGTACATGTGGTATGTCTGTCCCTGGTTTAGTTGTCCTTGTGGCCAGCAGGGGGCCACCTGTTCTCTGGGGCCCCATACATTTGTATGATTTGCAAGGTGGTAATGCCAGCCACGGCATTACAATTTAATACACTGTCAGCAGGGCAACTCTGTTAAAGATCTTGAGTAATCACAGTCTTGCAATATTTGGTTTAGAGAAACTGAGGAAATCTTGAAGAATGGCGGTAAGAACTGAACATAGTAAATGGTTAGAGATGAAAGTACATGGGAAGCAGCTGTCTCTGAGCTCCATATGCATACACTGTAATAATGACTGAGTCATTATCATTTACTTTGTCAATTATTTCTTTCCCCTGACATAAACCTACCACAGGTGTAATGAAGAAACAAGACCTTGGAAGGTCTGGTGCACCAACAAATAACCACAAACCTTCTCAATAATCAGGTTTCTGACAGATTTGTGCATGGCAGATAACAGCAACCTAACCTTTGAAAATGTCACGCTATTAAGACTGCCAGGCATGACACAAAGTTAAGGCAGCAATGAAAATAAAAGCCCAAGTTCCCCAGTCCTGAGCAATTTCATGTACAAATGTATGGAGTAGGAATGCTACATACTTTCATATAGTTGCATGACAAATGTCCATCAAGTTCATACTTCTCAAACTTAGCTGTTTCATCCAGGTGGAGGCAAAACAAATATTCTGAATGATCCTTTATGACATGGACAGCTACAAAAATTGTCTGGATCATGTCAGCTCCATAAATGCTACGTGTAACACTTTTCTTTATTTGTAGGACACTGTCCCTTTAAGGGAAATATACCAGTGAAGACTGTCAGTACTGTTTTCCCTGTATTACATTAAATATGTTGTGTTATACTATGTCTTACTCAGCTTACATGTAATTTAATGCATAATGTAAAGTTCACTCAAGACATTAGGTGTTATTGTTGCATATCATATTACGGCTTGCAGCAGGGAACAGGCAGTAGTGTGTGTGGCTGAAGCCATCTGGTAAGGTGAGGAATCCGCTCATTGTCGCAATTCAATTAGCTGGGTAGGGTGCAAGTTGCCAAAGAGGGGCCAGAGTATTCTTGTGTGATGAAGAAGGACTGAAAAGAGGAGCCCATTGTGTGCGGGAATTTTGGACCAACTTGACTTGTCCTTCAACTATATTTTGAGACCCAGGGGCAGATTGGCCATAGACCTTACAGGGAAATTTCCCGGTGGGCCGATGCCCATGGGGCCATCTGGGCCCTCCTCATGGCCGGCCAGTGTAAGTTTTGGGGATGTATTTTGTGATGCACTGTGGTATTTGGCTCTGTTGGGGTGGTATAATGTGCCACAATAATGTATTGCTGGCCATGCTTTCCATGAATTTGGATCCAACTACAAAACAGGGCCACTTTTAGTATTTTTTCCAGGGCCACTTTAAGTTCCCAGTCCACCCCTGTTGAGACCTGAGTAGTTATGACTGAATAAACCTGACCATGGCCCAAATGGACATTCTCTTTCTCTGAGCAGACATTGAAGACCATCTAAAGTGGATGATAAAATAAGTCTAGTACTTTATTAAACACTTGCTTTACTGTGAAGCCCTTCTCGAATATCTGATTGGGGCAAGTTGAAATCGGTGTCCTCTTGTATTACCCAAGATCAAAGTTTAGAGAAGCTTTCAGGTTAGAGGACCATAGATTTCACATTTGCCATGTAATGCACTTTTACAGCAGTTCACTAAGATATAAAAACTAATAAAGGACTGAGTTCTCACCACAATTAGCTTAGGGTTTTCTAAACAAAGTGGTCCGCATTTACTAAAGTAAGAGCACCTAGTGTTTGGCGTAAAGTGCATCAAAATATGGCCCAATTTGGCCGATCTAAGTTATCTGTGCCTAGGTCGAAAAGGATTGTGGCCTAGAGATCTTCCAGGATTTTGATATTGATAGCCTGTCCTCAGGATAGGTTATCAATATCTGACTAGTGGGACATCCAGGACCCCTGCGCTGCAGCCTGTTCCTCGGCGAGTGACATCACATTCATTGGTCACATATCTTAGGCTTAGCTCAGTCCCATTCAAGTGAATGTGTCTGAGCTGCAATACTAAGCACGACCACTATCCAATGGATGGCATTGTGCCTGGTAAGCTGAGAGGAGGCCATGGTCCTAACCAGAGTGCCGGGGGTCTCCTCAAACAGCTGATCAGAGGGAGTCCTGGGTGTCTGACCCCCACCAATATGATATGGATGACTTATCCTGAAAATAGGCCATCAGTATCAAATCATGTACAAGGTGTGGCTTGACTGGAAGGTACATGGTCTGAGATGCACCATTTTTCCACCAACAATGCGCCCCAGCTCTGCTGTAAACTAAGTCATCCAATAGTTGGTATAAAGTTAGACAAAAGTGTCCCTGCACCACATGCCAGTCTGAGCTTACACTATATATCTATAGAATTAGTAAATCTGCCCCATTATTCTTAATAGAAAGGCAGGACTAAGACAACTTACAATTTATCACTACAAGAAACTGTCACAATATATGAAGAATTTCGGGGAGCAAGAAGAGTAAGGCTGGTCTCACACTCAGTGAGATCCGTCCAGCTGCCAGGTCTCTCTGGATCCAGCAGTCTCGGAAACTACATGATTGATGTCTGGCCCCATTAACTATAATGGGGACCGGCGGAGAGCTGACCACAAGCAGGCAAATCTACCATTGCATCAGGAAACTCTATACTAAGGTACCCTTAGTATAAAGGGTACTATTTACTAGATTAATCCAATAGACAATGGCCAATTTTTATTTCCTATGCCTCCATGAGGCAGCTAAGTGATCAATAAATATCACTGCGTGACCAGGTGAGGGAGAGTAAAAATTGGGATCCCAATAAGATGACATATATGTAAAAGGTAACTAGGAAAAACAACAATAAGCTAACAATAAAGAAAGGTGGATGCACCTTAGAAGTGCTGGCACATAGCAGCACAATTCTGTAATATATTAAACTCCGGAAATCTTCTTCTCCCCAGGTAATATGAGTAATTCAGTATGTATTAGACCGATGTAGTGACATTTCAATAGGGAATAGGAAAGCTTCATGTTTCGGAGTCTGCTTTTCATGAGCAAGTGGAATGAGTGGGTGCAGTAACCCGACTGTCCCCAGCAGATTGTTCAAACCAAAAGCAATTGTCCCTTGTGTAATACTAAAAACAGCACGACAAGTCTGTACTATTCTTTCTTTCTAACTTAATTCATTCTGTGAAGTGTCTGGAATAGCTAAGTCATTCACTCGGATCGAAATCCCAGATGCTCAATGTTGTATTTTAGCTTTTTATTGTTTATATTTTTATGCACTGCTGTGACTGGTGAAGCCAGGATAGGTGCTCCTGAAGAGAAATCCTATCCTATCCTATCCTATCCTATTATGTGATACAAAATATATTTTAAAAAATTGATTTTATTTTGTTAAAAGAAAAAAAAGTAACAGAAAGCTGAGACGGGAATACAGTATTTGGCTTTTAAGATGTAAGGAATCTCACCAAGACTTTTAAGGGTGGGAATTTATCACACCCCTGTACTGTAAAATTCTGAAAAAGTCATGAAATATGACTTTGCAACTTTTTGAGCTTATTTGTGCAAATTTGTGACCAGTTTTGAAAAATGGGTGGGAAAGTGGACATGGTTTGTTAGGTATGTTAATTAGATTCACTCCAGACCTCTACGCCATTTTAAAGGGGATGTCCTGGATTGGTGACTTTTGTTTAATAACACCAAACTTAAGTGTCTATACATCTGTGTATTACCATTATTTTCCTAATTGGATCCCCCATTCATCCTTTCCAGATCACGAGCCAGAAGTCCGTATTTTTTGCAAGTCAAGTGAAGTACCGAGCAAAGCCTCTTCTTCCACTTCGCAAGGAGCCCAGTGATATCATCAGAACACAAGGGCGCTCTGCATAGAGCAAGGAAGGAGGTTAGTAGGCGGTAACTGGCAGCGCTAGGTAACGCCCCTCCAGGCCGGTGACGTCACCAGCCATTGAGGGGCATTATTCTCTGAAGAAGGAGGCATAGAACTATGCTATTTTGGGGTGTTACTAATAAGGGAAGGAATAAAGAGGAGGGGGATGAGTGGCAGGAGGCAGAATAATAATGTGGGGGAGGAATGCCCGGAGGAATAATGACTGCTGTGATGTGATGATCAAGCCAGGAATGGAGCCCACTGGATGCTGACTGTGTACTATCCGCTGGTAACCGTGAGTGCTGTGTTAACCCTGGCCATTCCGGAGGTCACCATGTGGTGCCTGATTTTGGCACTTATTTAACAGGGGAAACTGTATCTATAAATGCACTGGTTGCTGCTTTATTTTATTTTATTTTATTTTAGGCTGAGAGTTTCTCCCTTATCAGGGGATGGTGGAAACTTATAACAGTTTGACAGCTTCTTTATATATTTGATCTTCATGTTCTTAAATCATATGTTGTTTGTCCCCTGATGAACCCTCCTGTATAGAGAGGGGGAAACGCGTTGGGACGCGCTATTAACCCTTTGTGGTATAAACCAGGGTATTTTGCAGGTCAGAGAGGGTAAGGAACCGGGACAGAGTGTTACTACCATCAAGTCGCATCTCTGGGCTGAGACTAGCAAAGGGCCCTAGTCTAGGGTCAGCCAGGAGGTCCCAATCATTGCCCTCTCTTTACAGGCTATTTTGCCACTGTACACCTGTTTTTGATTTTTGTTGCATACGTTGTTTATGTCTTCTATATTGTCTGACCAAGATGGTGGACGATTTTAATCTTTGGTATATTAAAAGTTAAATTTTAGGTACTGCCTATTTTGCCACTTTATATATTCAGCATTACCTAGGGAGAGCACAGACTGTGGTGCTATAATCCCCCCTTTTTTTTTTGGCAGCAGCAATGCCTCACTGCATTGTGGGAACCATAACACAGGAGCAGAAATGTAAGCATTGCAGAGATCAACATGGGGGACCGTAGGAGCACTGGAGAAGTGCAAAAAATATTGAAAATCAACAGGAGGACCTTCCAGCTGCAAGGCAGGGTGATATCTCATGTTTTTAAAAATGAGTTTAAAAAAGTCACAAGAATAGTTGCAAACCCAGTCCAGTAATGGGTTTCAAAAATGGGAGCATTTCTAGATGTATTTTAAGGCAAAATGCTTGCATTTATGCTGGCAACCTTCCAGTTTACCGCCAGATCCTATTATAGTGAATGAGGATCTGCTGAGCCCAGCTATGCTGATTATGGTAACTCCAGTAGTCTGCTCCTTTACTGGAGGAGACTACCAGATTTTTGCAAGATATGAACCTATCCAAGGTATGTTTAGACTTTGTAGATTTTGCAGATTTTGGTGTGAATTTTTGTTATGGAGTGTTATCTCCCTTGCATACACCACCAGTTAGTGTGATTCTGCTTGCTTTGGTGGGCATTTAGATTGTGGGACTCACTGGGTTGGATACCAATGTTAGTTAATACAGTACATTCTTTGTACAGCGCTCTGCAGTATGTTGGCACTACATAAACGACATACTATATACATAAATGAGTACAAAAACAACAGCAATGCTTGCAGGTCTCCATCACTAAGTTCATAAAACATGAATTTCATGTTCTTGTATTCCCAGCATTTCTGTCAGCGGTTGGCTAAACATTACCTCGTTAGATGTAATCGTTACATATTATTATTACATAATTAATCGGCTTTAATACCGTATCAAAAACAGGAGACGGAAATCTACATTTTGCAGCAATAGGACTCCATAGATAATAATTCCTATTGACTGATATCTTGTTGTTTTTCCAGGCAGAATGAATGCAAAGTAGAATGCAAAGTGACAACAGCACGGAGACAGCTATTGTCAGATCTCGGGTACAGACTGTCCTCTGCAATTCACAGGCATCAGTCTTTTCTGCATGTAGTTCTAGAGAGCTGCGGGGCAGCCCGAGGGTTTTCGATTAAATGAACTCTGGAGAGTTGTCAGACGCTCTGTGCCGAGTTCAGCATACAGGTTCTGCCATATTTTGGTCATTGGCATAATAAGTAGCATGGTCACGCTGGTTTAATTTCTGACTGCATTTTCTTTTATTGTGCCAGTGGATGGAAGATATAAGACAAGAACAGAGGGAAGATTGCAGTATCCGTACATACCATCCTAAATCTAATAAGTAATCTATAAGTAAAAGTAAACATTTCTAATGAATGCATCAATATTCACACAAAAGATGACTTACTGTACGTTGTAACCTATCACAAATACTGGACACGTACCTGCGCATTCACCTCATTTTATAGAAGGTGTTGACTAACTTTGTATTTTTTATTATTATTCTGGTCGACTGAAGCTGCTTATGTCCTGGAATCTGATCATGTCTGCTGACCCTCATCTGATGATGAGGGCTAAGAACCCCAAAACTTTGGTGATTATTAATAAGAGTTTATTCCCCAGACAAAACAGGACATGATTTGATTGTTGCATGCTTCCATCTATCCTACTGCCATTTATGAGCATGAATAAACATCTTCATGAAGTCTTTTAACCAGTTAGGACTTAATCTATGTCCGATGCTTCTCTTTCTCCTAAAAAGAATAAGATTTTATCCAGGAGGTGTGGCGCTTAATACTAGAACCATTTGGCTTCAACTGTCAACTTCAGGTTGTTCCTGGTTGATTGGTATCTGCCACAATTGTCTATTTATATGGGTTTTCCTATGATTTAGACTTATCGTCTATCCACAGCATTGCAGGACTCCGACCGCTAGGGCCACCACTGATCAGAAGAATGGGGGCTCTGGATTTCTCCAGAGTTGAAAGGATGAACGACACACACATGACCGCCACTCCACTACTCTCAACAATGTGTCTGACAGAGACAGCTGAATACAAGCTCTTCCATAAATTTGAATGGATCAACAGCATGCATGCGTGACCACCGCTTGATTCAAATAGGGGAACACAGTACTCCATTATCATGATTGGTGGTGAGCCCCAGAGGTTAGATCTCTGCTAATCAGACACGTATCCCCTATCCTGTGTAACAGGACAACCCCATTAATATACTTACTTTTGAGTGTGTGGACCATGCTTAACATTATGGACTGCTCCCAGGTGTTTGACATGGATACAAACAGCATTACTCACTTTTAAATACATTCCACATACACATAGAAGCAAAGTTGGTTGAATTCTCCAATTTTGGCAAGACCGATCAACAATATGTATGTCCTCTGACAGATGATATTCAGGATAGGTCCTTTGTTCTCACAGGAGATAAGTTGGTTCCAGAAGTATCTGGGAGTGGCACCCTCAAACAAACTAAGCATGCATTTTTATGGAGGGGGTGGGAGGAATAGCTGACTGCTGAATGCTTCTTTTGACTCTGTTGGGGACAAGCTGCCACCAGCGCCACCTAAGTCCACATTAGTTTTCACCTGAACTGTAACCAAATGGTAATGTTGCCTGTAAAATAATATGTAAAAAAATACACCACTATGATGACCACCATCATCCTGACATGCCTATTTTGCCTAGGGGTCTCCACCAATGTTGATCTAGGTCAGCCTGAAAATCTACCTTTGCTTTGGATATACATACATGGCAAATCCCAGATATTTGTGAATAACAAATATCATCTAATTTCAATTTCAACACTGCTACTTGTATCTGAAACTGCAAGCCCAACCTATAATCGAGGAAATGATAAACTCTTGGTTGGCCTTTTCAATCTGATGGTAGCTCTAGCTATCAGTATGCAATTATATTGACAAAACATTGGTAATAAATTTAGCTCTGCTAATTACTATTCCGTGTAAGGTTTTTCCAAAGCAGTGGAGCTCTTTAACTTTTACAGTAGCAAAACTGAACAGCTAAGTCAAGTGTATAGAAAGCTGAGCTTGTCTAAGCGTGGGAATCTGAAGGTCTCCCCGAGTTCATAGTCCGTGGCTTACAGCCAATAAAATAAGGTCAGTGACCCCCAGCTTTCTTTCTACACAAGCCATGTGGGCACTTGGAATTTACAGCTTTCTAAACTCAATTCAGTGACTTTTTGTATTGATAACCATGCAGGACCACACTGAGCCTCAATAAACCATGGCTTACCACTCAGTATTGTAGATGGCAGCAAGTCATCATCACTAACATACTTTGTACTCCTAGAAGAATTTATGGAAAGCTTTACTAAGGCATGTGCTGCAGTATGTAAGAGAATCTAAATTAAGTTGTCATTTCTTTACTGTTTACTGTGAAAATGAAAATTTATATCCAAATACCCCCATTTTAATGTATTTCAAGCATATAAATTTGGATATTGTTACTTTCACATGTTTTACAGATAATAATTTGAACTTAAAGGGACTGACCATCTTGGCTCCAACATATTGTCAATTTTTTTAATTGCAAATTTTTAATTTGAGGCTACAGCTACTATGGTAAGCTACATGTCGCTGAGGTACAAGACTACAAACAAATTCTGGGTTCTGCAGTTATCTATTACTTTCTTCTATCTGATCCAAGGCTCTTGGTAGCCTACAGACATTAGAAGAGTGGCATACTAATGGAGAGAGAAATGTACGCTATTATCTATCAATTTTTAAAGGGAACCTGTCTTTAGAATTGGACTATATAGTTAATAAAAAGGCTGCCAGTCACATAACACTAGAATTGTTACACAGAGGGTGTGAAACTGTTCACTGTGTCATGAACACATATGGCTTGTGGCTACTCCCAAGAGCATTATTTAAGTGTCCTCCCCCTCGTAGTTTTCACTCTTTAACCCCTATACAAGAATCTGTACTTCGCTGTAGGGGAAACACCAGGCTGCTACTGCTTAGAGTAATCTCAGTTCAAGTGACTGCTGACCCACAGAGATCAAGAGACAACAGGAACAGGCCGAGGTCAGGGCAGGCAGTGAAGGGTAAAATCTGGAAAACATATAGAAGTCCGTATACAGGCAGACAAAAGTAGAACAGCACACCATTGCACCGTTGAAATTATTGCTCAAACACCCTCCCACAGGGAAAGGTGCCTTAAGTACCCCTGGTGGCTAGCCATAGGCTAGGGAAGTGTAGGGTGTATGCGCTTGCTCTTTAAGACTTGGCGAAAGCACATGCACGCCCTATGAGCAGTGAGAGGCACTGCCAGCAAGGAGCAGGCCGTGGACTATTCTCACAGTCAGGATGGCCAGAATGGAGAAGTGGAAGGCCAGAGGGTCTAAGCTGCTGGAGCATGGGAGCAGAGAAGCAGTGAGGGGCCAATGTCTGCCAGGGAGAGCGGAGCGACAGCAGGCAAAAGCCACTATCATAGCAGTAATCAATATTTTTTAGTAAAAATCTTCTCAAGACCGTTGGCAAGAAATCATGCTTTTGATTTGAGCTAAATGCGAGGCTTGGAATAAGCTGTGATGATGACACTGTAGCTGTTATGGAGACACAGTAGCTTTGATGGTGGCACTGTGGCTCTGGTAGGGACACTGTTGTGATGGGGACACTATGTCTTTGATGGTGGCACTGTGGCTTTGATGTGGCACTGTGGCTGTGATAGGGACATTGTGGTTTTGATGGTAGCACTGTGGCTGTGATAGGGACACTGTGGCTTTCACGGTGGCATTGTGGCTGTGATGGGGACACTGTAACTGTGATGATAGCACTGTGGCTGCTGTTACAGAAGTGGTTAGATTATTTAAGAGCAGGTTTACGTATACAGCAGACACAAAAAAGAAACACAGAAAAATAAAATCAACTACTATATGTTAAAAAAAAAAACATTAGCAATCCTCCAAATGCCTCTAGGATAATGTACAGAATTCTACTGAATACAGCATTAAAGGGGTTATCCCACGAATAATGTAAAAATGAAAATCAGACATCATATAGCACATGACAACCTCTTTCTAACAAAGCAAGAACCAGCTCTGTACCTCACATGGATCCACAGATCTCCACATTCATTGCTCTGCTAGATTCATATCAAGCTGACAGCTCGGGGAGTGTCTTTTCTGCTGCAAGCTCAGGAGGCGTGTCCATGCTCTGCCTATCACAGCTCAGGAGGCAGTTAAAAGTTGAAACTGAGCATGTGCGGCCTGCTCAGTGAGCAGGTCAAAGAAATAAGAAAGTAAGTGGTCCTATACAGATACACTTTATTGAATAACTCAGTAGCTGTACAAAATTTTTAATGACAAGCAATTACAAAAGTATTTAGATCCAGGTGCTGGTTTGAAAGCTGTATAATATTTTTCGTGGGACAACCCCTTTAATATACCGCATACATACATAACATATAAGCATGAAATTCGTCAAGTACGAATTCAACTCCACTAGAATTTACAGCAAGATCTCCCGGTCTGATGAAGAGCATCATGGGGAATCATCGTAAAGTGGAGTTTTCTATCATTTGATCCCACACAATTCAACAATTTGCCTTTCGAGAGCAAAGAGAACTTTATGAATTCCCCAAAAGACAACATTAAAGTAATGCGGGAACAGGGGATTTCTTGAGTGGTAATTAAAGTGACAATTTCAATTATCATTAAGCTTTTGATGAGCATCCAATCATTACATCTCTAATTACAATCTTAAGGTTTTTTTTTTTTTTAAACATGAATCGCTCAATTGACATTTATACAGTAAAAGGACCCAACCAGCTTATGGTTACTCACTTTTTATTATTTTAGTTGAGAATTTACTTTTACTATGTCATACAATCGAGGATTCGTCTTAGTTAGGTTAAGAGATGGCTCAGCTTCCGAAGGACACGTGATTTCGAGGCTGCCAACTGTACAACCTTGCTTTATATTTTCCATGATTTGTGTAACTTTCAAGGATTTATTTTCAAGCTATTTTCAAGCTGTGAAATGCTGCTGACAAGCCAAGCCAGAAAGAAAAATGTGATTGGTAAAAGGAAGTCTGTCTTTTATCAAAATGCAAGAATTCTCACTAAAAGGCATATTACCAGCTTAGACATACGGCATATCTACAGGATTTTCCATATATATCTGAAAGACATGGGACCACCTCTGGAGATCTACACCTATTTGAAGAATTGGGGTCCCCCAAACAGCCTGGTGAGGTGGCCACCAGCCATGCACATCTATGCAGTGAATAAATGAAGGCATAGTCATGCTCTCTCCACTCACTTCTAAGGAAGTTATGGAACAGCTGAGCACTGCTGGTCTAGTGTTTCTGTAACTCCAATAGAAGTGAATGGAGAGAGCCAATTTTTACTAGATAAAAATAAATGTGTCCTGTTTTAATACTTACCTATCACATGTTCCCATGACGAGTTGGTTTTCTTTTCATAAATGCGACTTTTTACACAAAACACCACTACATAAGTTGGCTTAAGTGTCCCCGACAATTAGAGCCATTTCTGCCGATAAGAGGATGATAAAAGAGGCGTAATATACGCCAATTTAATAGCCCCACCCACTTTGCCATGTATAACTCATTTCTGGCGCATTTTTTATGGTGAAAATTCTAGTTAAAACAGTTGATATATTTGGCACAAATCAAAATGCCATTCTTTTTGGCGTATTTTACGCCATAATTCTGGTCCAACATGCTTAGTAAATGTCTGCCAATGTGTCACATAATATCGCAACTGTAAACCTCTAAATCCAAACTTCAATCAGAAAGTCAGTAGTCTCTGGAAAATTCTATTTGTTTTCTCCGTCATTCTATTTTTAGCTAGATTACACATTCCTCAGGGAAAAATATCTTGTTTTTCTTAATTTCGTCTTGGTCAAACTGCTTTCAAGCAATGCAATCAGTGCGCAGTTCTCTATTATGGCCACTTCTGCTACGTTGTTTCTACATGTTGTATAAATAGACTAAGGTCAAAGATAGGAAGATAAGTCTGTGTAATTATGTAGTATTTTAAAGGCAATGTGTCAAAATCATGTTTTTAAGTTGAGCATATTTTTTTTAGAATTTTTTGTGCTTTTTTTTATTTTTGTTTTATTTTCCCATGTCACTGTATTTAATAATTATAAAATCATGCGGTTTTCACACTGGTCACTAGGCCTAAAATGTGTCTGAGACTTCCTGTCTCAGCAACATGCGCCATAAAATCACCTATTGTAAATGGTGGATTCTGTGTTATCTACTGTTTTTAGAGGTGTTACTTGTCATTGTAATTCTGCCTGTGATGATAAAATATCCACTCAAAAGTTACCGGTACAGGACAGGAAACCATAACCTATTATGAAACCTAGTGGTCAGTGTGAAAATTGCAGGGTTATATACATTTTTTAAATAGTAACTTGGAAAATAAAAACAAACACTAAAAATTATTTAAAAGTATGTTTAAAATAAAAACGTGATTTAAACAATAGGTCAATTTCTGTTGACACATGCCAACATGACAACAGTATCAGTATATATAATATATGCTTTTTTATTGTTCAATATCACACTCCTGTAAAACCCCTTTAAAAGGGTTTTACGAGATTTTAATACTGATCAGTATCACAGTATCTGATTGGTGGGGGTCCGACACCCGGGACCCCATGGATCAGCTGTTTGAGAAGGCAGCAGTGCTCCTGTGAGTGCTGCAGTCTTCTTTCAGCTCACCAAGCACAGTGCCGTACATTATATAGCGGTTGTGCTTGGTATTGCGCTCAGCCCCATTCACTTGAATGGGGATGAGCTGCATCTAGGTTGTGTGACCAATGAGCGTGTCATCACTGACCTAGGAAAAGCTGAGAGAAAGCCGTGGTGCTCACAAGAGAACCAGTACCTTCTCAAACAGCTGATCAGGGGGTGGTTGGACCCCCACGAACACATTCTGATGACCTATCCTGAGGATAGCTCATCAGTATAAAAATCTCAGAAAACTCCTTTAAACGTAAGTAATATACTAAGGCAAAAAATATGAAAATTTGGCAGTACAAGCCAATAAACAGCAATTTGGCCAGAATGGTGACAGACGAGACCCCAATTGGTGCTATATTAATGGCAAAAGCACGGTCTGCAGGGAATTTTTTTAATTCTTTTTTTTTTAAGAAGTAGAGAAGTAAGGGGCCCATAGCAAGGATCAAACCAGGCCCCCCACACAGGACAGAAGGGTTTCTGCCTAAATCCTTTTCAATGACCCTTGGGACATTTTTCCACTGCCTCATTTGCTAAAAGTTGTTCCTTTAGAGAGTAGAGTCCTGACCAAGTTTTCACCCCCAGTAGAAGAGGAGATAATCCCAACTAAGACTGGGCCCCATAGCAGTCGCATGGTCTGTCGTTATGGTAGTTACGCCATTGGTTATGGCTAAGATGAATGGTAAAATGCTAAAAATTTACAACAGCCATGAGTTGGGGTACGAAAGTAAAATACATCTAACATACATAGTGAGTTTGTAACATTTTCAAAAATTAGTCTCATTTGTACCCACTAGGGAAGATATACCTAAAGTAGCGTTAGAATGCACCAGGCCTCTTAATAAATTTGGCACAAATGATAGTAAATTGTGTGGGCAGCAGGACGGCATGCCCCTCCCGCTAAGCCCTGTCTGATTTTCTCACCACTTTTAAAAAGTTACAAGCCAAGTGAAGATTTGCATCTTTTTTACACCACAATAGTTTGTGTAAATGCTTTAGAAAATGTCCCTCGATGACCCCTAATTACAGGCATCTTAAACCACCACATTTGCTAAACGCATAACCTCTGCTCTAAATATATAGACCTGGTATCCATATCCTGATGATCACATCTAAATTCCACTTTTGTAAGCAATCTCATTTTTTATGTAGAAGAGCTTCCTGGGAATATGCAGATTACTTATAATCACTTGAACTACTTAAAAGTCATTTCATGTTCCATGTAAAAAACTAAAAATTAAAAATAAAGACGCAGGAGGTAACAAACTGCTTGACTTTAGTACATACAATTAAAGGGGTTATCTCTCTTTTTTACTCACGTATCTGGATGATTTCCTTCCCTTTTGGTGGGTGGGCAGCAGCTCACATGAGACAATCAAGGACCTGCATTTCCCAGGATGCACTGCAGTTAGCTCTTTAACCACTTCCTTCCCTGCATAATAGTCCCTCACATATAACAGCAGAGGTACATACAGTATGTAGTGGTCCACAATTTCCTTCTCCACTTTCTAGAGCGGAATCAGCAACTTTCGGCACTCCAGCTGCTGTGAAATTACAACTCCTAGCATGCAAACATTCTGCGCTGTTTTTCCCACTCCCACAGAAGTGAATGGAACATTCTGGGAGTTGTACAGTCATGGCCAAAAGTTTTGAGAATGACACAAATATTATATTTTCACATGATCTGCTGCCCTCTGGTTTTTATGTGTGTTTGTCAGATGTTTTTATCACATACAGAAATATAATTGCAATCATATTATGAGTAACAAAAGCTTATATTGACAGTTAGAATGAGTTAATGCAGCAAGTCAATATTTGCAGTGTTGACCCTTCTTCTTCAGGACCTCTGCAATTCTCCCTGGCATGCTCTCAATCAACTTCTGGACCAAATCCTGACTGATAGCAGTCCATTCTTGCACAATCAATGCTTGCATTTTGTCAGAATTTGTAGGTTTTTGTTTGTCCACCCATCTCTTGATGATTGACCACAAGTTCTCAATGGGATTAAGATCTGGGGAGTTTCCAGGCCATGGACCCAAAATCTCTATGTTTTGTTCCCTGAGCCATTTAGTTATCACCTTTGCTTTATGGCAAGGTGCTCCATCATGCTGGAAAAGGCATTGTTGATCGCCAAACTGCTCTTGGACGGTTGGGAGAAGTTGCTCTCGGAGGACATTCTTTATTCATGGCTGTGTTTTTAGGCAAGACTGTGAGAGAGCCGATTCCCTTGGCTGAGAAGCAACCCCACACATGAATGGTTTCAGGATGCTTTACAGTTGGCATGAGACAAGACTGGTGGTAGCGCTCACCTCGTCTTCTCCAAATAAGCTGTTTTCCAGATGTCCCAAACAATCGAAAAGGGGATTCATCAGAAAAAATGACTTTACCCCAGTCCTCAGCAGTCCACTCCCTGTACCTTTTGCAGAATATCAGTCTGTCCCTGATGTTTTTTCTGGAGAGAAGTGGCTTCTTTGCTGCCCTCCTTGAGACCAGGCCTTGCTCCAAGAGTCTCCGCCTCACAGTGCATGCAGATGCACTCACACCTGCCTGCTGCCATTCCTGAGCAAGCTCTGCACTGCTGGTAGCCCGATCCCGCAGCTGAAACACTTTTAAGAGACGGTCCTGGCGCTTGCTGGTCTTTCTTGGGCGCCCTGGAGCCTTTTTGGCAACAATGGAAACTCTCTCCTTGAAGTTCTTGATGATGCGATAGATTGTTGACTGAGGTGCAATCTTTCTAGCTGCGATACTCTTCCCTGTTAGGCCATTTTTGTGCAGTGCAATGATGACTGCACGTGTTTCTTTAGAGATAACCATGGTTAACAGAAGAGAAACAATGATGCCAAGCACCAGCCTCCTTTTAAAGTGTCCAGTGGTGTCATTCTTACTTAATCATGACAGATTGATCTCCAGCCCTGTCCTCATCAACACCCACACCTGTGTTAATGGAGCAATCACTGAAACGATGTTAGCTGGTCCTTTTAAGGCAGGGCTGCAATGATGTTGAAATGTGTTTTGGGGGATAAAGTTCATTTTCTAGGCAAATATTGACTTTGCAAGTAATTGCTGTTAAGCTGATCACTCTTTATAACATTCTGGAGTATATGCAAATTGCCATTATAAAAACTGAAGCAGTAGACTTTGTAAAAATTAATATTTGTATCATTCTCAAAACTTTTGGCCATGACTGTAGTTTCAGGACAACTGGAGTGCTGAAGGTTGCTGATCTACATGCAGCGATCTCCTCCAGAGATGGGGAGGAGCGATCACTAATGCCAACGACTTGTTGTTTCCCGGCAGCAGATCGTATTTATATAGCTCCATCTGCTGTCGGGAAACAAGGATTTTTGTGTTTGCTCAAACAATCCAATTACTTGATGAACAAGCGTTTTGCTTGTTCATCGGGTAATCGGCGGTACATATACACCTCCAAGTCATTGCTAACAAGCGTAACTATGAATGCTCGTTAGCAATGATGTATGGGATGCTTGGCTCATGTAAAGGACCCTTAAAGGGCTTGTTTCACTTCAGGAAATGGCCATCAAAGCTCGTTCCATGATTACGACCACCCTGCAATCCAGCAGTGGTGGTCGCGTTTGTACACTATAGGAAAAAGCACTAGCCTATGTGCGCTCCCATGGTCCCGCCCACCAGAGATCCTGGCATTTTTTCTTATAGTGTTCAAACACAACCACCACTGATGGATTGCAAGGTGGTCGTAATCATGGGAATGAGCAGTGTATAATGTGATGGAAAAATGAATCCAGCCAGCAAAGGAAGAAATATGAATAATAACATTATATTAGTAAGAGCTTTGTATTAACTTTCTCTACATGATAAATGTCATTTGCTGAAGTGACACAACCCCTTTAAGTATGTACAAATATATATGAGGATGGAGAGTATATACAGGAGCGCATGTGTTATGTACAAAGGTTGCATTTATAAGAAATTGGGTTATTGGATTGTTTTCCTCCTAACAATTCAGTGTCTTCAGGGATATCCTGTGAACCAGACCAGGAAGGGCTGGAGATTATGGACGTCTGCATGATATGAGGTGTTTCTCAGACAACAGACATGGTTTACATGTGCTTGGAACCTACATATGGATTGTATATGTGGGTGCAGAACATGTGTTGGGTGTATGCAGACATATAGGGGGTCATGTATCAAACTGATGTAAAGTAGAACTGGCTTAGTTGCCTATAGCAACCAATCAATCAGATTCCTCCTTTCATTTTCCAAAGGAGCTGTCCAAAATGAAAAAAAGGAATCTGATTGGTTGCTATGGGCAACAAAGTCAGTTCTATTTTACACCAGTTTGATAAATTACCCCCATAGTGTCTTTCTGTCCATGTCTATATAGCATACAGTACAGACCAAAAGTTTGGACACACTTTCTCATTCAAAGAGTTTTCTGTATTTTCATGACTATGAAAATTGTAGATTCACACTGAAGGCATCAAAACTATGAATTAACACATGTGGAATTATATACTTAACAAAAAAGTGTGAAACAACTGAAAATATGTCTTATATTCTAGGTTCTTCAAAGTAGCCACCTTTTGCTTTCTGAATCTACAATTTTCATAGTCATGAAAATACAGAAAACTCTTTGAATGAGAATGTGTGTCCAAACTTTTGGTCTGTACTGTATGTGTGAAGCACATGTTGAAGTGCACTTTGTGTTTGGAGTTTGTGCACATGTATGAATCATATTTATGGAGTATATACAGGTATGTGTGTGTGTGGAATATATGCAAGTGAGTGGTGCATAAGTAGGTTTGCAGGTGAGTGAAGCATATAATTGAGATGTGTGAACTGGGTTTGTGGAGTGTCTGGAGTGTACAGATATAGAGATGTATGCAGGTAGGTGGAGACGTAAACGCAGGTATGTGAATTAGGTTAGCGTGGAGTGTATTATGCAGATACGTGTTGAAGTGTGTCAGAAATGTATGGAGTGTTTGTAGAGTATATATAGGTGTGTGTATATATATATATATATATGCAGAGTGTGTATCTGACAGATGTAAGATGGAGGTGTGCCCACTGTACATGTGGAGTATAGGTGTGTGGAGCATGTGTGTCCTCTTTATATGCTATGTTACATGTTCAGCTGGGAGTTACTAGGTGATCTGGGTTTAGTAGATGTCACTCAGTGTCCATTAAACACCTTTCACACTGATCTTTTTGGATGGGGGGGTGCACTCTGAAGACTCTTTCTTGGGCACTAAGAGAGCTTGCCTACCCCTGTATTACAGAATCTCAGAGGCACTACAAGGCTGCACAATAAGAGCCTTAGGGACTGTAATTTGGACCCATCAGGACATGTAGATAGGAGGACTCGTCAGAAAAAGGTTATCTATTACATTTAATGGACACAATGGGGGACATTTACTAAGCTAAGAGTTTTGATTTGTGCTAAATATATCAACTGTTTTCTCCAGAATTTTCACCCAAATAAATGCATCACGCCAAAAATCAGTTATAAATGTCAAAGTAGGCAGGGCTATCGAATTTGCGCATATTACGCCTCATTTATCATCATCTTATCGGCAAAAATGGCTCAAATTGTTGCAGACAATTAAGCCAGCTTATGTGGTGGTGTTTATGTAAAAAGTCGCATTTATAGCAAAAAGATACGATTTTTTATCACAAAGTTGCATTTATGAAAAAAACAACTCATCATGGGAACAAGTGATAGGTAAATAATAAACAGGACGTGTTTATTTTCATCTAATATAAATGAGCTAAATAACAGGGTTTCTTCAGTAAATTGACATTCAGCAAAACAATGACAAAAATGTCCCGAGTCTGAGACAAAAGTCACAATTTACCACTGGAAATGTTGCAAATATGTTTCAAAAGTGGCAAGTGCGGTCTGGCAGGGGTGGCTAAAATGACGCATTTCAGTTTTAAAAAGTCGCATTTTAGTGATATTGGCGTTAAAATGTTGCAAACTGAGAGAAATAGATGAATAATTAACCAGTCACCAGTTTTGATTTGTAATATTAGTATTTTTTTGCTGCACAATACACCATAAATGCTAAATGTCCCCCAATATGCAAAGATGATGAAATCAATCTTTCAGTAAATTGCAAAGAGCTCAAAATGATCTATTCACATAAATGTTGCGCAATGTGTTGTATCACTCTAACAAAAATAATCCCTTAGTCTTCACATCTCATACATGACTTATGATACCTCAACCCCCCCCCCCCCTCTTTTTGGAAGTGAATCTTAATAATCAATGTTGTAAATAATGAACAAAGGATTTGGGGTTGAATTTTTATTAAAATATATTTTCTACATGTTTTGCCTATTCTAATGGGACAATGTTTTCTACATGCAAATCATGCATACATTTAACTTCAGCACCAAGGAAAAGCCACATAGCAGTTCTTCTTGGATGCTGTCCAATCTAGTCATTGCCAGTTTTCATTGGGCAGGTGACCAGCTACTTTGATCTATTAAACCACCAACATAGACCTGTCAACCTACACGTCTTTCTTTATATGCTGCATGCATACAACCAAGCGCCACAGCCAAGAACTAACCCAGGGGCGGATTGGCAATGTATCCCACCGGGAACCTTCCCGGTGGGCCGACAGCTTTAATCATACTCTGGGCCGGTATCACTTTTGCATCAGGATAAATTAAAGCAGGGCGGGCGGCGGCCATTGTCCTCACTACAATATACATACAATACAATGCACACTACAATACACATTACAGGTCTCAGTCAGCCCTGCTGTGGTCTAATTATGGTGCCACTGTTATGATAACGAGATCGCAGCAGGGCTGTTGACGGCCGCAATGTGTATTGTAGTGTGTATTGTATTGTATGTGTATTCTAATGTGTATTGTATTGCGGCCGCCGCCCGTCCTGCTGTGATCTAATCATTATTCTGCGCCCCCGCGCCATTATGCAGCCCGCCCCTGTACCTCCTGCTGTCAGGTCCTTTGACACCGGACAGCAGGACAGAGATCAATTCCCGACTCTGCCCTCCAGATGTCAAAGGACCTGTGACTCCTCCCACTCCTAGCGTCAACGTGACTGACGCTGTGGCATCCTCCCTACTCCTCCTGCTCCAGGACACAGGACAGAAGAGGCTGCCCCATGTATACACACTCAGGTGAGGTTTTTTTATTTTTTTCCCCAGCCATTTGACAATTAGGAGGTTTGGGGGCACTATAAGGACCACTATAAGGATTATATATTACTGGGGGCATTACTATGACCATTAAAGGGACATTATTGAGAGCAGAGGGGAAATTACTGTGGGCTCTATAGAGACATTACTGGGGGCAGGGGGGCATTACTGGGGGCTGTATAGTGACGTTACTGGGCTGGGGGGGCATTACTGTGACCATTATAAGGACATTACTAGGGGCAAGGGGGCATTGTTGTGGCTGCTATAGGGACATTATTGGGGGCAGGGGGGCATTCCTGGGGGCTCTATAGTTACATTAATTGTGGGAGCAGGGGGGCATTATTGAGACCATTATAGGGACATTACTGGAGGCAGGGGGGCATTACTGGGCGCTCTGTAGTGACATTACTGGGGGCAGAGGGGCTTTGCTGTGGCCACTATAGGGACTTTACTGGGGGCTCTATAGGGACATTACTGGGGGCAGGGGGGATTACTGTGACGATTATGGATAAATTACTGGAGGGGCATTGCTTCGGCCACTCTAGGGACATTACTTGGGCAGAGGGGCATTACTGGGGGCGCTAAAGGGACATTACAGGGGGCATTATTATTACTGAGGGCACTGTGGAGGCATTATCATTATTGGGGGAATTATAAGTGGCACTTTGTTGTTGCTGGGGTCAGGCATTATTGTCACTGGGGGTACTATAGGGGACATTATTATTTTTACAGTATGTTATTTGGGGACATTGGGGAGCACAGCAGGTTCAATGTTGGGGCACCATGGTGGGGAGGATGATGGAAATTTGAGGACTCTAAGATGTCTGTTTGTGAAACTCTGCAGAGATGGAACACGGCTAGAAGATGTCATCATGTATTATCTGGTCCTAACGGAGAAGATGAGGAAAGAGAATGTGTGCATCAGAGGAGACGTCACCGGAGAGGTAAGTGACGCTGTATTCCCCTATATGTATGGTAACGCTGAAAGACCAGTCAGAATACTGATGGTAGGACTGGCTCTCTGCTGTTGCCTGTGTTTTAACTCCCCGCCCACTCATGTTGGTCCCACCTTCTCTCAATCTAGGCCCTCCTACGACATAGGGCCACTTTTATTCTTTTTTCCAGGGCCACTTTTCATTCCCAATCCGCCCCTGAACTAACCCTTCCAAGACTATGCTGGATCTCATCAGTTAACTCAACACAAGCTACAGTAGCTGCCTAGGTGCAAATACTAGTTAATTTTAGAGATGAGCGAATCTATTCGCCGCTTCGTAGATTCGTATCGAATCTTGGGATTTTTCAGCTGCGAAGCGAATCCGAATATTAGGTGATTCGCTTCGCTTTTGTACGCATTCGCTACGTAGTGTGTCCTATAAATTATACGCTATTCTACTTATAGTTTAGTTACTCTATACGCTGTCGCGTACGAATTCAATTCAGCGATGCAGACTTTTCCCTGGTAGTTACTCTATACGCTGTTGCGTACGAATTCAATTCAGCGATGCAGACTCCTCCCTGGTAGTTCCGCCCCTTTCTCCAGCGCGGGAGGATGACGAGGCAACTCAGGAAATTAAAATTAAGTTGCGCATTCGTGCGCCTCATCCCTTTTTCCCCCTTTTCAGGTTATTTGGGGAGCCCCTTGAAAGAGGGTTTTTTAAGGAACCTTTGCTGCTTTTTTTTACCCATTTGGATTACAATTTTGCCTATGTGGTTACAAATTGCGACTGAGTTTGGGACTCTGCTCCAGTTCTATGACGATCGTCATGTGTCCGTGAGCATACTAGGTAGGTGATATTTAAAATTTTTATATTATACCTATAATAATATATTTGCACTTTACCATATATATGTCTCGAATATTCGCTCTGCCTCTGAGGAGTGCACGCCGCGGCCTCTCCTCGTTCGTGCCTGCGTATTACGTAATCGCGTAGACAATAGTACGCTGAGATTCGTAAGCTATTTGTATGCTCATGCGTATGTCTTCTAAGAAGTTGCGTATATTTTGTAAATGAACGTTCGTTATTAGTGAGCGAATGTTCGCTAATAGCACATAATAACGTATATTTTGTAAGCAAATACAACGAATCTATTCGTCGAATATACGAATTTTAGGAAAAGTTTGGCGAATGTTCGGCGAATAATTTTTTGAATGATTCGCTCATCTCTAGTTAATTTCATCAAAATGGAGAATAAAATTAAAGGGGTTTCTGGAACTTTGATACTGATGGCCTATCCTCAGGACAGATCATGAATAGAGATGAGCAAACCCAAACTTTACAGGTTCAGGTTCGCCGTTCGGGCAGTAAAGAAATCCTGTTATGGATTCCGTTATAACGGAATATAACTGAATTCTCTGACGGAATGCAATACGGAAGCCTTTAAGAGGCATTCCGTTTTGATTTATCATAATAGAAGTCTATGGCCAAGCATAACGGATCCATCTGGTTTTCATTATGCAGGATGAAAAACAAAGTCCTGCATAACGGAAAACAGACGGATCCGTTATGCTTGTCCGTAGACTACTATTATGAAAGATCAAAACAGAATGCCTCTTAAAGGCTTCTGTTTTGCATTCCATCATAAAATTCAGTTATATTCCATTATAATGGAATCCATAACGGGATTCCTCCACTGCCCGAACGCAGAACCCGTAAAGTTCGGGTTCCTTCATCACTAATCATCGCTGATCAGGCTGAGCAGCTGTTTGAAGAGGTTGTGGCACTCAAATGATCATTGAGGCCTCTTCTGAGGTCAGTAAGGTCACATTGGACCCTCACCGACCAAAAATTGATGACCTGAGGATAGGCCATTAATATCAAAATCCCAGACAACCAATTCACAATGAACATGAAATTTAAAAAAAAATTTAAAAAATAATCGTAATCACAACCACACAGTATAAATAAGATAACATTATAAAAAATATCAGACTAGATGCTAGGGATGGGATATTTTTAAAGTAAAATATCAAAAATGCTGATTAAACGGGTTTTCTGGGATTTTAAACTTGATGACCTATCCTCAGGATAAGTCAATCAATATCAATATCAAATCAGCAGGGGGTTTGACACCTGGTACCCCCACCGATCAGCTGTTTTAAGAAGGCAGCAATACTCCTGTAAGCGCCGTGACCTTCTCCCTGGTCACCAAGCACAGTGCAGTACATTGGTATCACAGCTTAGCTTCATTCACTTGAATGGGGCTGAGCTGCTCCTAGGCCACGTGATCGATGAACGTGACGTCACCGGCCTAAGAAAAGCAATGAGAAGTCTGCGGCACTCAAGGGAGGGCCGCTGCCTTTTCAAACAGCTGATTGGTGGGGGTCCCGAGTGTTGGACCCCCATCGGCCAGATAATGATGACCTATCCAGAGGATAGGTCATTAGTAAAAAAAAATCTCAGAAAACACTTTTAATATATTTTTCTGGAGGTCAGTGCTCTATTTTTCTAAATGAGAGGTCCAAACCAAGATAAGCAACACTAGCTGCCCCTAGAGGGAGCATGGGAGCTATCCATATATATTTACCGTATGCAATGAACAATAATTACACAGCTCCTAGGCTCCCTCTAGTGGCAGCAGTTGTTAGCTAGGATTTTACAATTTAAAGCTATGTGTGGAATGGAAGGGATTTGGAGATCTGTATCAGTCAGAAGAGATCTCTGACCACTAGAAAAAATATATAGAGATGTGTCCTTTCTTAAGGCTCCATTCACACGTCCTGTTTTTCTTTCCTGATTCAATCCTGATCCTGATCTGGATCCATTCATTTCAATGGGTCCTGAAAAAATCAGGATTGAATCAGGAAAGAAAAACAGGACGTGTGAATGGAGCCTAACTATGCTCTTGGTTAGAAATATCCTGAGATGAGTGGCGTGATCTGGTCAGGTTTAAAAAACTTACTCACAATACCCAACTAATTAATGAAAGTTATTTTTCATCTCCAGATACACGTATCTCAAACCAAGAGAAAAGGACACATCTGTACTAAGAAACGAATGAGCACTATACGTTGGACGTGGACAGCCGGACCCGACCTGCGCCATCACAGAGATTTATTCACATTTTTTTTGTAGGTTTAATTATTATGCACCTTCCACAACACAGGCTTTGCATCAACCCATGAATCCAGTAATAATCTATTAATAACCTATTTCTGAAATCTCATTTTTGTACACTGCTGCTTCAGCAGAATAAATCATTGTGTCTCCATGAAACAAGTGGTGATTTTAACTTCCCATCCCTGTACACATCATAAGCATATGCCAGGTTGCCTCCTCTTATTATCTGCGTCTTCCCATTTACCCTTAAATATGTAGATGTTAGCAAAACTCATTTTGCCAATGCAGCAGAGTTCGGTATGTCATCGAATGCAACTTTTTATATATTCATTATTTGAGGTTCTGCAAAATACAGCTCTGCTACATCTCTACATAAATACAGGTAGCACTTATCTGACATACTGATACATCGGCATCTTGAAAATTCTCAGGAAAGCATTAGCTCCTCTTCAAGGAGTACCATATCTCCATATAATCCCCTGCAGCAAGGATAAAACATTATTTTTACCACTCCAACGAAATGATTAGAAACAGAGCAAATAAAACTCCATTTCTATCAAGCAAGCTACAACAACAATGCCGCTGTTCTCTTACACCTTAATGTCATTACCAGTTCATTTAATGTCATGTGCCTATACAGGGGCTGGCTGGCAAATTTTAGCCTGGGGGGCAAGCACACAGCACTGGCCCATGTGTAGCGGCCCACCCTTAACCTGTTTAACTCCGCCTACCATAAAGCCGGTATAGGTAAATGGGCTTTAAATGGTTAAAAGGCGGCAGCTGGTTGTGTTTTCATGTTGCATTCCAGATACAGAACATGGCTGAGTCCGTAGCAACAGCCTGATCATTAGAGGGACCAGATTTACCAACCCCTGAGCTGAAGAGACTCCATTGAGTACAATAGGGTATGCTCAGGATGCTGTTCCTTTACCGAACAAAAAAGTCTTGCATGCAGAAGTTTTCTGACCGGTCTTTTTAACAGAATCTGTGACCCAAACGCAAATGTGAATGGATAGTATTAGACGTATAGCATCAGATGTATGTTTAACACAAATACAGAGCAAGAACCAAGATCACTACTTACACACAGCACCAGAACCAAACCTAGAAGTCAAACACAGAACCAGAACCAAGTTCACTGCATGAATACAACACCAGAACCAGGCCCATAAGTCAAATACAGCAACAAAAAATATAGCACCATAACTAAACCTATAAGTCAAATACAGAACCAGAACCAAGTTTACTACATAAATACAGCACCAGAACCAAACCCATAAGTCAAATACAGCACCAGAACCTAGTTCAATACATAAATACAGCACCAGAACCAAGTTCTCTACATAAATACAGCACCGGAACCAAGTTCTCTACATAAATACAGCGCCGGAACCAAGTTCTCTACATAAATACATCACCAGAACCAAGTTCTCTACATAATTACAGCACCAGAACCAAGTTCTCTACATAAATACAGCACCAGAACCAAGTTCAATAAGTGTAAAGGGATGCTGGGAGTTGTTGCCCAAAACAGCATGCTACCACCCATCATCAGCTGTAGATCATCCAGGTGACTACAGCTCCCATCATACACAGTCAGTAGCAGAATAATCATTTCCATTTATTGACTTACAGGTGACGTCTCTTCCTGAGTTCTTCCCCATCTGGTTCAGACCACCATGACGACTCCTCCCATTCACAATGCAGCTTTGCAGATTTTGCCGAGAAGATGTCTTCAGCTTCACGCTTTACCAACACATTGGCACCCTGCATACTGACACAAACTCATCTTAGTGCCACATTCTTTGCCCTGAATATAACAGCAGCATACTCTGTGCCCTCTGTATACAGTGCCATATGTCCTCTGTATATAGTGCCACATGCCCTGTGCCCTTTGTATATAGTGCCACATGCTCTGTGCCCTCTGTATATAGTGCCACACACTCTGTGCCCTCTGTATATAGTGCCACATACTCTATGCCCTCTGTATATTGTGCCACATACTCTGTGCCCTCTGTATATAGTGCCACATACTCTGTGCCCTCTGTCTACAGTGTCATATGCCCTGTGCCCTCTATATATAGTGCCACATACTCTGTGCCCTCTGTATACAGTGCCATATGCCCTCTGTATATAGTGCCACATGCTCTGTGCCCTCTGTATATAGTGCCACACACTCTGTGCCCTCTGTATATAGTGCCACATACTCTGTGCCCTCTGTATATAGTGCCACATACTCTGTGCCCTCTGTATATAGTGCCACATACTCTGTGCCCTCTGTCTACAGTGTCATATGCCCTGTGCCCTCTATATATAGTGCCACATACTCTGTGCCCTCTGTATACAGTGCCATATGCCCTCTGTATATAGTGCCACATGCTCTGTGCCCTCTGTATATAGTGCCACACACTCTGTGCCCTCTGTATATAGTGCCACATACTCTGTGCCCTCTGTATATAGTGTCATATGCCCTTTACCCTCTGTATATAGTGCCACATGCTCTGTGTCCTCTGTTTATAGTGCCACATGCTCTGTGCCCTCTGTGTATAGTGCCACATGCTCTGTGCCCTCTGTATATAGTGTCATATGACCTGTGCCCTCTGTTTATAGTGCCACACACAGTGCCCCTAATGCTAGTGCCGCATGCTTGGTGCCCCTTATAAAACGTGCCTCTTATATGTGCCCCTTTGTGTATAGTGCCCCTTCAGTGTGCCCCCTTTATGTATTGTGCCTCTTGCAGTATATGTGCCCATTTGTGTATAGTGCCCCTTCAGCGTGCCCCCTGAATACAGCGTACACACACTGTATCATAATACTCAGTAAAAGCTAGAATGCAGTGGGTGAGACGTCACTGGCTACAAGTTGCTAACGGTCACATGACAAGCTAGATGTAGTGGGTATATAGAGTATATACAGCAGTGTATATAATATATATCTATACACACTGCATCTAGTATACCTCGTACCTCACATATCAGTACACGGCTGTATATACTATATATCTGTACACACTGTATCTATTATACCTTGTACCTCACATATCAGTACACTGCTGTATATACTATATATCTGTACACACTGCATGTATTATACTTCATACCTCACATATTAGTACATTGCTGTGTATACTATATATCTGTACACACTGCATCTATTATACCTCATACCTCACATATCAGTACACTGCTGTATATACTATATATCTGTACACACTGCATCTATTATACCTCATACCTCACATATCAGTACACTGCTGTATATACTATATATCAGTACACACTGCATCTATTACACATCATACCTCACATATCAGTACACTGCTGTATATACTATATATCTGTACACACTGCATGTATTATACTTCATACCTCACATATCAGTACACTGCTGTATATATATCTGTACACACTGCATCTATTATACTTTTATAATACATGCAGTATATACAGATATATAGCATATACAGCAGTGTACTGATATGTGAAGTACGACGTATATTAGATGCAGTGTGTACAGATATATAGTATATACAGCAGTGTACTGATGTGTGAGGTACGAGGTATAATACATATAGTGTGTACAGATATATAGTATATACAGCAGTGTACTGATATGTGAGGTACGAGGTATAATAGATGCAGTGTGTATAGATATCAGCAGTGTACTGATATGTGAGGTACGAGGTATAATAGATATAGTGTGTACAGATATATAGTATATACAGCAGTGTACTGATATGTGAGGTATGAGGTATAATAGATGCAGTGTGTATAGATATCAGCAGTGTACTGATATGTGAGGTACGAGGTATAATAGATATAGTGTGTACAGATATATAGTATATACAGCAGTGTACTGATATGTGAGGTATTATATGTAATAGATGCAGTAGGGTTAGCAGTCAATATTAGGGTTAGGGACAGGATTAGGTGTCAGTATTAGGGTTAGGGACAGGATTAGGTGTCAATATTAGGGTTAGGGGTCCAGGGTTAGAGGTCAGTACTAGGGTAGGGGTCAGGGGCCAGTATTAGAGGTCAGGGGCCAGTACTAGGGTTAGGCTACTTTCACACTTGCGTCAGCAGGATCCGTTTGTGAGAGCCTGGGACGGAACTGATCAGTTTTTCCTTAATGCATTCTGAATGGATAAGGATCCGTTCAAAATGCATCAGTTTGCCTCCGTTCCATCTCCATTCCGCTCTGGCAGCGTTTTGGTGTCCGCTTGACTGAGCGGAATGGAGACAGATCCGTCATGACTACAATGTAAGTCAATGCACAATAGTTCTGAACGGATCCGTCTCTGCTATGTAAAATATAATACAAACGGATCCGTTCAGAACGGATGCAGACAGTTGTATTATCAGGACGGATCCGTTTGTGAGAGCCTGGACGGATCTCACAAACAGATCCTGCTAACGCAAGTGTGAAAGTAGCCTTAGGGGTGCGACAGGGCCAGTATTAGGGGGTCAGGCAAGGCCAGTATTAGGGGTCAGTGTTAGGGGTCCAAGGTTAGAGGTCAGTACTAGGGTAGGGGTCAGGGGCCAAAATAAGTGGTCAGCGGCCAGCACTAGAGGTCAGGGGCCAGTACTAGGATTAGGGGTCAGGCAGGGCCAGTATTAGGGGTCAGGGGCCTATATTAGGGTTATGAGTTAATGCAGGTCAGTATTATAGGTCAGGGGCCAGTATTAGGGTTAGGGTAAGGCAGGGCCAGTATGGGGGTCAGTAACAGGGAGGCAGGAGGCAGTATTAGGTTAAGGGGTGCATGTAGAGAGCATAGGGGGAGGGCAGTTAATACTAACCTGTCTAGGCGCGGTCCCACGATGCAGACCCGGCCTCTTCTGGTGGGTCTGCTCCTGAGGAACGTCGCAGGCGGCGGATGACGTCATCATGCCGCCTACGTCACATCAGTGCGCCGGCCACCGGGAGTAGCGGAGCAGGGAACCAGAGGTTCCCTGCTCCGCCTGCGCTGGCTGCTACTGGCACAATTGTATCTGCATCTAGTGGATGCAGATACAATTGAGTTCAGGAGCCGCGGCGGCCCTGACATACACCGGCCCGGGGGGCATCTGCCCTCCTGCCCCCCGGCCCAGCCCGCCCCTGTGCCTATAGATCATTGAAATATGTCAACCCCAGAAATAAGCAATAAAAAATGCAATGTCAAATGCCCCCAAAGGTCTTGTATAATGGCCTAAAAATAAAGCATCATAGATCACCAAAAAATACAAAAAGTTCGAAAACACGTGCACTACATGAGACAAGACAATAATTCACTTTACCCTTGGACTAGTCTTAGATGCAGATCACAGTTGCCTTGCACATGGTCCCTCCTCAAGTTGCAGCATTAATTGGTTTCGAGATGACCATTGTAACTAAAGACCATAACTCCATAGAAAACTGGTGATTGGTTCAAAAACCCTAAAATGTCATCCGAAAATAAGATAAAATTGGGATTAAAAGGGCATCTGTCATCAGATTTGTACCTATGAAACTGGCTGACCTGTTACATGTGCACTTGGCAGCTGAATGCATCTGTGTTGGTCTCATGTTTATATGTGCCCGCATTACTGAGAAAAGTGATGTTTTAATATATTCAAATGAGCCTCTAGGAGCAACGGGGGAGTTGCCGTTATACCTACAGGCTCTGCTCTCTCTGCAGTGACCACACCCTCTGCACTTTGATTGACAGGACCAGGCAGCGTAAACATGATAATATCTGGCCCTGACTTACAGAGAGCAGAGCCTCTAGGTGTAATGGCAACTCCCCCATTTCTCCTAGAGGCTCATTTGCATAAATCAAAAAATAAATATATAAATATGTATCAATGTGCCCAAAGTTATTAGTGGTGAAATTCTACTGAGAGAAATTTCTATTCAAATGCATATAACAAGTATAGTACAGATCAGGACTGGTCACTCATCAGACAGCTTCATTTTCATAGCTGAATTATTGGCCAAATATTGCAAAAAATATTCAGCATATACGAGTATGTAGGAATATATTAAACTGTAGGACATCATACACATCATACTTCTATGCCAAACTTATTAGGCGTCAGTGCACGGTTGTATGGGTGATGATGATCTCTTTGAATCTTTTTACTATGAGAGCTTTCCTATTACTTAACCCCTTCCCGCACAACACCATACTAGTACGGCGCTGGGCAGGTCTTTAAACATGGCGCCCGCTCCTGAGCAGAGCGGGCGCCATAGCCGTGGGTGGCCTGCTGAATCCTACAGCAGACACCGGCGGCTGATGTCCGCAACCGGCAGTAATGCCGATCGCGGACATTTATCCCCTCGGATGCCGTGGTCAATCCTGTTGCTTCGGCTCCCCCGTGTGGCGATCTGAGGAGCCGAAGCGTATATACAGCAGTCCCTGCCTTTGTGAACGGCAGGAGGCTGCTGCATAGTATTTCCTATGGTGCCCTTGCCTGTAATAGGGCTCCATAGGAGGGCTCCATAGGAAACTAGTAAAATCATCACAGACTCCAATGCAAGTGCATTGGCGTCTATGATAACAGCAATAAAATGATTGCTTGTTATAGTTCCCTATGAGAACTATAAAAAAGTGTAAAATAATTAAGTAAAGTTTTTAAAAATAAAAAAATAAACAAAAATATAAAAATTCAAATCACCCCCTTTCCCCAGAATAAAAATAAAAGAACTAAAAATATTTTAAAAATACACATCATGGGTATCGCCATGTGTGAAAACGCCCATACTATAAAAATTTATTTCCCATACGGAAAACAGCGAAACGTAAAAAAGGGTCCAAATGGCCGATTCACCGTTTTTGGTCGCTTTATTTTCTAACAAAAAAATTAAATAAAAATTGATCAAAAAGTCATACACACCCCAAAATGGTATAAATGAAAAGTTTAGATCGCCCTGCCAAAAATGAGCCCCCATACAGCTCCGTACACATAAATGCCAAAAATTTATAGGAGTGAAAATATGGCGATGAAAAAAAAAATTTCCAACGTTATAATTATTTTATCAAACTGCAGGAAAAACTATACATATTAGAAAACGCTGGATTCGTACTGACCTCGTACTGGCCAATCAGCTGTTTAAAGGGGTTGTACCACGAAAACTGCTCTACAGTTTTCAAACTAGCACCTGGATCTGAATTATTTTGTAATTAAATGCAATTAAAAATTTTGCATAGTCACTGAATTATTCAACAAAATGTATCTGTACAGCACCACCCGCTTTTTATTCCTAATTTTATGTCCTACTCACTGAGATGGCCGCACATGCCTCCTGAGCTGTGATAGGTAGAGCATGGACACGCCCTCTGACCTGCAGCAGAAAAGACACTCCCCTAGAGCTGTCAGCTTGATATAAATCTAGCAGAGCAATCAATGGGGAGATCTTTGGATCCATGTGAGGTACAGGGCTGGTTCTAGCTTTATTAGAAAGAGGTTGTCATGTACTATATGATGTCTGATTTTAATTTTTTAAATTAGTCATCGGATAACCCCTTTAAGCTCTGGTGAGCACCACAACCTCCTCGCAGCTTACCAAGAACAGCGCCGTCCATTGGATTGCGGCTGTGTTTGGTATTGCAGCTCAGACCCATGTGACCGATGAACATGACAAGACATGGCCCAGGAAGAGGCCTAAGCACTCAAGCAGCACCACAGCCTCTTCAAACAGCTGATCGACAGGCCTGCCAAGAGTCAGACCCAGACAATTGCATACTGATGACCTATCCTGAGAATGGGCAATCAATGTGAAAATCTTAGAGCCCTTTATGGGGGGATAAAAATGGTAGATATGTTGTATTTTATCATTCATAATCAGAACTAAGGGTTTTTCCAGTTGTAATCACTGTTTAAATAGAAAGTTAAAATTCTTCACCATTTTCAAGAGATTTGTCAGTGCAGGATAACACACACGTTTACGTGTAGAGGCTGCAAAACTGCACAGAGCAGTCCTGCTCAAAGTGGATACAACTGAATCTAGACATTGCTCTGTGAGATAAACAACCCACACTCCAGACTGATACGTTGTAGCAAACTACCAGAGAGCAGCTGCAGCTTGTAAAGTATTGTCCTGCCTGGATACAGGTGTATCCCTTCTCAGGACAGAACAGGATCAGCCACATGCAGTTTGCATCTTCTACTGTACATATAAACACGTGTCTCATTCATTGACATCAGAAAAAATGTGGAGGTGGTCATGTACGTGCAGGGCTCTCTCCAGTGAAGATGATCCTCTCTTACAGCCTGATCCCGGGCCAATAAAGAGTGCCAATCGATAATAATAATAATAATAATAGGTGCTCATTTAAAGGGCCTTTTACGTGGCCTGAAGCAAAATGAATGAGAGTCAAACAATCATTATTACGATCATTTGCATTTTGCTCACTTTCTGGGCGGTCAGTGGTACTTTTAGGGTGCTGCCACTCGTTCAGGTTTTTTGATGCAGTTTTTGAAGCCCAAACCAGGAGTGGATTGAAAATAAGTGGAGAAGCTGTATGTGTCATGTACAATAACTGTCCCTTCCTTTAAGAAGACTAATAAAGTAGAAGAATTAAATAATCATACTTTATACTCCAACATATTGAGCAGTGCTTTGCAATTAGAAGGGAAGGAACAAGTCTCAAGCGATCAAGAGTTGTATTGTGTAAGAGTTGTGTCTACCCATAAGAGCTCACAAGCTAAATGGGACTGTACGAGTGACACAATAGGCACCTGGTGCTAATCTGATCCAGAGGACCAGCCCATTATGAGGGCACAGTATTTATGCCATAAATTGAGAATCTCCATAAAACATTACCCAATATACATTTCTTTTCAATGATAAGCTTAACCCCATATAGAAACTATTTTACTACAAACCCTTCTCCAATTCAAAGTCCTATAATAAAAAAGTGAATGATGAATACAGCTTTGCCTGACCAGATGTATCTAGAAGCTGCTTTCCAAGATCTGAAAGTGGGCTCCTATCTACTATGTCCCATTTATAAGGGAGATGTATCTAGAAGCTGCTAGGCCCTAGTACAAGATCTGAAAGTGGGCTCCTATCTACTATGTCCCATTTATAAGGGAGATGTATCTAGAAGCTGCTAGGCCCTAGTACAAGATCTGAAAGTGGGCTCCTATCTACTATGTCCCATTTATAAGGGACATGTATCTAGAAGCTGCTAGGCCCTAGTACAAGATCTGAAAGTGGGCTCCTATCTACTATGTCCCATTTATAAGGGAGATGTATCTAGAAGCTGCTAGGCCCTAGTACAAGATCTGAAAGTGGGCTCCTATCTACGATGTCCCGTTTATAAAGGTGGTTTTCACGAACAACAATTTTGGAAAAAATGCCCCCATAAGCCAAAAGTAGGTCCAGCAGGAAGGGGAAGTGCAAGTCATTTCTTTATATTTCTCATTTCTTTAGGATCCACCTCTGTCTTTGCTTAAAGAAAATTATTTTTTTTTCAAAAACACTGTGTGAAACCACCCTAATATTAATGTTGACTGCTAACCCCTCAATCTTTCCTGACCACACCTGACCATGAATTTGCAGCCACCTCTTTGTTTACAAAACTAGGGCCAAGACTTCTTTCTAGAGATCTTGGGGGTGGTCTCAGCATTCAAAAATAACAAATCAAATTTGTATGACCTTTATGCTTTTATATGAGTTTGTTTCACTAAAAGTTTGCATTGTACCCTAAGCAGAGGAAAGCTTTTTTTGAGTCCATTCTGTTTTTAGATTAAAAACATCAATACAAGTCTGACTATAGTTGCAAGCACCATCACTCCAACCCAAATAGTGGAAGACTTCTATTCTATGGGTAAAGTGGCATTAGAGAAACTATGATCACATTATATGCATAAGAAAATAAATGAATCTAGAATTATTGAAAGAAGCCATAGAAACTGATACTAGAACGGAGGCGGCTGGAGAAAGGAGATTATCATAAAACTATTGTGACAGTTTCTATAGTGTTACAATGGATTCCGGCAGTGCATTGTATTTTGTTAATAGATTTTTTAAGTATTTTTCACAAGAAAAGTAACAGTGCTACAGTGTATATAGAAGTAATTCCTCTGTTTGTCTAGTTTCCTAATCCTTTAAACTGAGCAGGAATGTGAAAAGTTAACATTGCCACAACTTCATGCATTTAATAATATTTCAATGGACTGCGTGAAAGTTTTCAGGGCAAACAATGTTAAAGAAGAACTGTTCCCAGTCTGTACTAAAACATTGTATTCTCTGAAGCATTTCTTGGGAACTCTGTATTGTGTAGTTCCTCTTATGTTCCTCAAAGAATTACATGAATAAATTGACAATTTTGTGATATTGTGTCAAGAGACGTCTATCCCATATTTGCCTATATTGTGGATTCCAGTGTGTCAATGGCTTCTTTGCATTCCAACTAAAGTAATGGTGGAGATATTAAAGGTTTATGCCATAATGAATGTAAAATTTGTAAGTCAGGCATAATACAGTAAATTATCTCTTTTTAACAAAGCTAGAACCAGCCCTGTGCAATGGCGTTGCTCCGCGCCCTTCTCCTATATGGGGAGGGTATAGGTGCCACATCACTCAGCAAGCTTCTACCTGGGGCCAGCCACCAGACTCCTGTGTCCCATACTGCAAGATGCAGCCTGGCTGCTAGGTCTCTGTGTGTGTGTATTAGTGTCTATTCATTGAACTGGTCCCTGCAGCACTGCAAGGGTTAATTCCCCTTTTGCTCTGTCTTCAGCTGTTTGATTAATGAGTTCCTCTGCCCTCCTACAGTATATATGCTGGGCTGTTTTTTTCCATCCCTTGCCTGAGCAATCTTTTAGATTCTTTTTGGGTTCACTTGAATGCTAGGCCTTGCGAAAGAGCTATAATCCATTAGTCTGTGACCTGACTTCTGCCTGTTTCCTGAATACTGACTCTCTGCCGCTAACACTCGGTACCTCACATGCATCCAGAAATCTTCCCATTCATTGCTCTAATTGCTCTGCCACATTCTCTTTAGGCTGGCAGCTCAAAGAACATGTCCTATATCAGTGGGTGTGTCCTTTCTCTTCCCCTTTCTGCTACAGCCCTCTCCCTGTAAGTGTCACAGTAGATAGAACTGGTGGCAGTTGAAGAATGGAATTGAGTATTCACGACCACCTCAGTAGGTGGACATTTCCATTACTATACAGATTAAACACGGGGGGCACTATAATTAAGTAAAAAGAGTGTCTCACAAGTAGAGCATTACAAAAGTAACCAGTTTTTCATGTTGAATTACACTAAAATAACATTTTACGATAGCACTATGGTACTATCCACATACATATATTAAAGGGGTTGTCCAGAACATTTGAAAAATCTTCAAAAGGAGGTTTTAAAGTAACAAAATAAGTATTATGGATTGTCTGCTGCAGTGATGTGTGGGTAGTCACAATGTCATAACTGCTGGACAACAACAAAAACCGGTGGAGAGTATTCTGGGTGAGTAGTACTTCCTTTTCTTCTACCAGGCTGTCAAATGTCCCATACAAGAACTTTACGAATAACAGATCAGCCAACAGCAGCTTGTTGGTGATTTCCAGGAAGCGACATTTAGTATATTTTCTACACATAATTAAAACAAGAGAACAGCAACATGCATAATAATAAATAATTCCTTAAGCTTTACACACACAGTGGAGTAAAGCCAGTCGCACACTTGGCCAAGCATGCATGTTTATATCCATGGGAAGAAGATTATAAGCAGTTGCCAGAAACTTCTGGCAGCAGTTTATCTCTTGCAGGAACAAAGGATCATGCATGTTGAAATCAACATGTCTAATCTCTCTTCCCGACACCAATATCTGCTGTTGGAAGACAGCTGGGAGGCCCCATACTCATGAGTTCATTGGGATGCCATTCTTTGAGCCAGAACCGTAAGCACTCTTAGCGGCTTCCAGATGTTCCTGGAAACAGGGTACATCAGGGATCAGCAACCTTCGGCACTCCAGCTGCTGTGAAACTACAACTCCCAGCATGCAACATGCTCAGCTGTTCTTCTAACTCCCACAGAAGTGAATGAGGCATCCTGGGAGTTGTAGTTTCAGAACAGCTGGAGTGCCAAAGGTTGCTGATCCCTGGGCTACACCATTTGTAGCCCATCGGAAATCCTGCAGAATCCAAGCAGCTCCACCACCCTGACTCCAGCTAGGTAGTTCACATACATGGCTGCAGGGTTTAAGAGGCTTATTTTACAAAATCCTTCTCCTACTGTTGCAAATAAGGACCCCTTTAGAAAGACCTAAAGTACTATAACAGCTAGTGGTATCTACTGACAAGTTCCTTTCAGGTTCCTAACAAATAGTTTTGGGTACATAGGGCTTATGTTTGCTGACCAAACCCAAAAAGTACCGACGTCACTATCAGCAAATTGGCAAAGATACTAGCCAGATAATGGCACATAGTCAACTTCCATCAGTATTTACTGCAATATATGTGGAGACTTCCCAACAGAGAGTGAAAATACTAAAAAAAATTTGAGATAAAACACAAGCTGATCACAAAGTAATGTATCCATGCCTTTTTGATGACAAGGGGTACAACTGAAGGTTTTAATCAAGCACTCAAGAATGACACCCCTGGCCAAGTAAACACAGAGCTCAATTTCTCCCAGCTATCTGGACAGTCTGAATCCAGTTGTTATTGCCGGCAGCGGAACTGAGATTTAAAGGTAAACATTGGGAAGTCTCTAGAGCGTCTCTGGCATCTATATACAAAACTTCAACTTAATTGCACACAGGCGCTGTTATTTGCAGAGCTTGGAAATGTATCTCCTAAGCAGTTGGAAACATCTATCATGTCTTGTTGCTCTAAAAAAGTCATGCATTTAGAGTCTGCCCTTCCCCTCGCTTATGACTCCATAAATTTCAGGAAAACAACTGTGAAATAGAGACACAAATTTCAGGAAAAGTGATTGGGTTTCTTTATATTTCCTCAAGACTACTCTCATATGTGTACTAGGCTCCAGGAAGTATATATCTCTTCCAGGTAAAGCTGGATGAGATATAAGGAATGAGTATCCCTAAAAAATAATAGTTTTCTAAGGTCTTTGGTGAGTCCTGTTTTCAGGCCTAAATATTTATGGAGTGATGGGTAGGTTGGTAGTGGGGCCTATCATTCTCTTCCTGGCCAGTACCAGTTTTCTTTGTAACACAGTCCATCTCATTACTGGGCTATTAAAGGGGTTATCACAGGACTAAAAAAATGAAAATTCATCATCATCATATAGTGCATAATAATCTTTTTCTAACAAAGGTAGAACCAGCTCTGTACCACAAATGGATCCAGAGAACCCCCCATTCATTGCTCTCCTACATTTATATCAAGCTGGCAGCTCAAGGGGAGTGTCTTTTCTGCTGCAGCTTAGGGGGAGTGTCCATGATCTTCAAATAACAATTAGTTGAAAGATGAAACTGAGCATGTGCGGCCTTCTCAGTGAGCAGGACAAAGAAACAAGAAAAAGAACAAACAGCAGGTGGTGCTATACAGATACATTTTATTGAATAAGTCAGTAGATATTCAAAATGTTTCATTACATACAATTACAAAAATATTCAGATGCAGATGCTGTCTTTGCAAGTGCAAGGTGTGAACTAGAGAGACAGAGCCATCTGAGGAGACAGAACTTTTCTGGGGAGACTGTTGCTAAGTTTTCTAACCTCAAAATGTACATTTACTCCTGGTGTGAGGTAAGCCACTTGTATAGTCGGGGACACATATATTTAGTTGACGCTCAGCCAAGCAGTGGTTTGTTTGTGTTTTTGGGCCTGAATGTAAAGGCTGGTTTTCTTACTTTTTCAACATCACTGGCACAAGATTCTTTGGTAAAGGCAGGGCCTCAGCACATTTTTCTTCTTTTACTCCAGTTTTCTGGTATAAAAGAAGACCAAAATCTAGTTCATCCAGATACCATGACAGAACCAAGTACAGTCAATGAGGTCAGCAGCATTCAGACTATAAGACGCACAGCCACTTTCCCCCACTTTTTTTTGGGAAAAAGTGTGGCTTATAGTAAGTAAAATATGGTAATACTATGTGAATTCTCACCAGTGATCATGATGCCTGATGCCGCTGTTGTCACCTGTTGGTTTCTGTATAATAAACTGTATGTGCACAGTTAATTTCAGAGCAACAATCCAGAAATGCACTGGGTGACAACTGCTGCTTTCAATGAGTCTCCTTAAGCTCCTTCTTGTTTTCTGTAGATTATGTATGGCTACTGCCAAACAATCATCTCATCTTGCTATGTGCATGTGACACACATGCTGCTGCATAGTGCATAGTCTGTGAACGTACCCTTGGATGACAACTTGTAAAGATTGAAATAACTTTAGCATTAAATGTGATCTGGACTCTTCTTTTTTAAAATACAAAGGGTTAAATAGAAAACTGTAATATTGGGGATCAGTCTGGCAGCGAGACGGATTTTCACACATCATATGGACAAAAGTATTGGGACACAGATCTGAATCACTGAATTCAGGTGTTTCATTCAGTGCCATTGTCACAGGTGTATAAAATCCAGCTCCTAGTCATGCAGTCTACCCTTACAAACTGTCTGTGAAAAAATGTGTCGAGCTCACTGAACTCCAGCCGGGTCCAGTGATACAACAGCTCATGAAATGTCTTCCCTCCCATATATTCTGCGATGGTATTATTGCCAAAATAAATTATTTAGGAACCACAGCAACTCATCCATGAAGACAAGAGATGAGCAAAATTCTTAAAAATTTGATTTGGCTACTTTGGCTTGCGCTGCCTCCCCATCATTGAAACCCTCAAATGTCACACTCATCACTGATCGTGGTATCTGAGATCAATATTACAGTATTTTAGTCGTTGCTAATAAAAAAAAGAAATAAAAAAATTAAATTGTACTTACCTCATCCATGTGATCACAAAGAAGCCGTCACCGCCATCTTGCTTGGAGATCCAGTGAAAAATCTTGCACAGAGCGTGATGCTGGCCAGCGTGACGACCTGATACGTCACCGTGCATGAGATTTTGTGCTGGATTCTCAAGCAAGATGGCCGCAATGGCCTGTTCGTGGTCAAATGGATAAGGTAAGTATGTTTTTTTTTTGTATTTTTACCGCCATTTCAGGGAAGATTGATTTGTTTCCACGAAGCACAAGGAAATTCGGCTTCAGGGAGAATCAAATTTTTCCTGAAATTCGGATTGAAATCAAGATGGATCTGTCATGACCCCAATGAAAGTCAATGGAGACGGATCCGTTTGGTGTGACACAATGGTGAACGGATCCGTCCTCCATTGACTTTCAATGGAGTTCGTTAACTTTGATTCGCTCAACACTAATGGAGACCACGTAAAGTTACAGAGCGGGGTCGCTAAGTACCAAGGCACATACCGACACTCTGATGACTTAATAAATGCAGAGCCCAAACCTCCTTTGGCATTAACACCAGCACAAAAACTGTGTGGCGGGAGCTTCACTGCATGGCTTGACAGCTGCATGCAAGCCTTACATCACCAAGCACAATGCCAAGTGTCAGATGGACTTGTGTAAAGCATGCCAACAATGGACTCTGGAGTAGTAGAAAGATTTTCTGTGGAGTGATGAATTACTCTTCTCTATCTGGCAGTCTGAAGGACGGGTCTGCGTCTGAAAATTCCAGGAGAAAGTTACCTACCTGACTGCATTGTGCCAACTCTAAAATTGGAAGAAGGATAATGTTATAGGGGTATTTTTTAGGGGTGGGCCTAGGCCCTAAGTCTCATTGAAGGGAAATAAGCTTCAGCATACCAAGATATTTTGGACAATTACTTTGTGGGAACAGTTTGAGGAAGGCCCTTTCTTTTCCGAAATGACTGTGCCCCAGTGCACAATGCAAGGATCATAAAGGCACGCTGGGTTAGTTTGGTGTGGAAGAACTTGACCATTCTACACAGAGCCCTGACCTCAGCAGCATGAAATGAATAAAAATCATGTGCAGTATTTCTCAGCACAGTAAATAGAGACAAAAGCAGAAAAGACAAGGAAGCCTGGAATTATGGAATCCCACTCAGGTAATGAAAATGTGAAAGGCCATTATATATTAATAGCTCTGTAGAAAGATGATGGGACTACCAGAGAGGAGCAGCAACTCGGATGGTGAGACAAACGATGAATATTTTATCAATAAGGATTCCCCAGCTCAGCAAAGCTCAATCCTACTTCCAGTGTACACAATGCACACAATGTACACATCTTTCCCTTTACTGCTGCCACTCATAGATTAATCAATGGTAGAAATTGCAGCCAGGTTGAACTACTGGATATGACTCACAACTATATCACAAGCTTGTCAACCAGATACCATATACTATGACTAAGTAATTCTACTATGTACTAATTATCTACTTCTACTATCTACAGACTGACTACTACTATCTACTGATTATCTACTTCTAATATCCACTGACTATTTCTACTATCTACAGACTACTTCTACTAACTACTGATTATCTACAGTACATTTATTATCTACAGACTCTACTACTTCTATCTACTGACAATCTACTTCTAATATCCACTGACTACTTCTACTATTTACTATCTACTTCTAATATCCACTGACTACTTCTACTATTTACTATCTACTTCTAATATCCACTGACTACTTCTACTTTTCTACTACTATCTACTGAATATCTACTTCTACTATCTACTGACAATCTACTTCTAATATCCACTGACTACTTCTACTATTTACTATCTACTTCTAATATCCATTGACTACTTTTACTTTTCTACTACTATCTACTGAATATCTACTTCTACTATCTACTGACTATCTACTACGATCTACTAAATGAGTACTTGTATTATCTACTTCCACTACCTACTGACTACATTTCTTCTATCTGCTTATATCTACTGACTATCTACTCCTGCTATCTACTGAATACATTTCTTCTACTATCTACTTCTACTATCTGCTGACTATTTGTTTCTACCATCTACTGACTAACTACTCCTACTATCTACTGACTACATTTCTTCTACTATCTAGTTTACTATCTACTGACTATCTGATTCTACCATCTACTGACTACTTCTATCTACTATCTACTCCTACTATCTACTGACTACATTTCTTCTACTATCTACTTCTACTATCTAATGACTATCTGATTCTACCATCTACTGACTATCTACTTCTACTATTTTCTATCTATTTCTGTCTACTGACTCACCACGTCTGCTATCTACTCACTACAGTCTGTATTATACCAGCCAATTTTTTGATATATGATTGCTAACAAGTGTTCGTATGTTCAAACGCTCATTACAGATCATCTTGCCGTGTAATATTGCTGCCGATTGCCCGATGAGTTCATTAACCCTTTCGCGCCCGGAGGTTTTTTCGGTTATGCATTTTCGTTTTGCGCTCCCTGCCTTCAAACAGCCATAACTCTTTTATTTTTCTGTTCACATAGCTGTATGAGGGCTTGTTTTTTGCGGGACAAGTTGTACTTTCCAACGCCACCATTTAATATTGCATACAGTGTAGTGGGAAGCAGGAAAAAAATTCCAAACCGGGTGAAATTGCAAAGAAAACGCTATTCCGCTACAGTTCTACGGGTTTCTTATTTACAGCGTTCGATGTGCATTAAAACTGATCTGTTACTTTCATTCTACTGGTCAGTACGAATCCGGCAATACCTAATATGTATAGTTTTTCCTGCGTTTTCATAGTGATAAAATAATTAGAAAGTTGCCCTTTTTTTTTTTGGTATTTATGTGTACAGAGCTGTATGGGGGCTCATTTTTTGCGGGACGATCTGAAGTTTTTATTGATACCATTCTGGAGTGTGTATGACTTTTTGATCACTTTTTATTTAATTTTTTTTTAGAAAAAAAAAGCGACAAAAACCGGCAAATCGCCATTTGGGCGCTTTTTTCCGCCACACAATTCGCCGTATTGGAATTTGTTTTTTTATATTTTAAAAGTACGGGCGTTTTCGGTCACGGTGATACCCATGATGTCTATATTTATTGTTATTTAGGTATTTATTTTTTAATTATACGGAAAGGGGGGTGATTTGACCTTTTATATCTTTTTTATTTTTTATATATTTTTTAACATTTTTTTTTAATTTTTTTTTTACTATTTGAAAGCTCAAATATGGGCTTATATATTGTGGCTTTTTTTCTTTATGAGCAATTATGGATTGTATAGACTCAGAAATCCAAGAATTGCTCATTTCTTATCCTGGCCTGCCATCTAGTGGCCAGAATAAGAATTGCACTTTGAAAACTGTAATCCTCACCAGCGAGGAAACAGCAGAGACTTGCCGGCCATGACGCCCGCCGCACTTGCGAGCGGGCGCCATGCGCCCGCATCGCCCCAGCGCCGTACATGTACGGCGCTGGGCGCGAAGGGGTTAATTGGGCAATCCAAATCTTTTGACACGATTGCAGATGGCAGATCATGCTTTTTAATAACAATCTGCCGACTGCAAACCACTAGACAGTATGCGGACGAGCAATGGCATAGCGATCACTCCTCCTCATACTGTGCATGTAATAGCAGTGGTCTACTCCACTAGCCAGCAGGTGATTGCCGGCAGAAACAACTCCCTGTGTTAAACTATATTTAGAAAAATCAGAAGATACATACAGGACCACGAAAAAATATACTTTGTGGGCCCGCCATTCAATCTAAGTCCTACCCAAATTACACCTACAGTACTTTTCAGAAAGTTGTCCAGAATGGTGAAGACCCTCAAAATGTGGCAAATTGCTTGCATAAGTGCATTTCCACAAAATTCTGCATTTATTTGGATGCCACATTTTAGTGCAGGGAGGTTTGAAATGAAATGTATGAAAAAATTTAAACTTATTTTTAATTTTCTAAGAGCGATAACAGATTAATGACAAAAGGCAGAGTTCTGACAAAAGATGCTCCAGAATTTTTATATCATGGGAAATGCGAGCGTTTATTAAAACAGACATGTACAGAAAAGGTGATGGATCCTTCTTAAAGGAATATAAGTTCATTCAAAAAACAGTAAACATCACTCTGACAAATAGCAGCATGTCCTTTCAAATACATAGAACGCCTTTAAATGACTTAAATGTCACACGAGACTGTGTTTTATAAAAAAAAAAACAAAAAAAAAACAATATGAACATAGATTTTCAGGCATCCACTGACACAGACGCAAGAGAACAATGTGGAAACATAATAAAATAATTATGAATCATAATCTAACCCTCTAGAAAGCGGAAATAAATATCAGACTGACAGCAAACCATAGAGAAGATAGCAAAGCCATTACTGTGCAGTGATCCCAGCCATGCTTATAAGCGGACATCCGACAGCTGGGCCCTACGTCTAGTTCTGACTCATTTCACTAACTCGAGTCCTCAATCACCATCAGAAAAGCAGGCTGAGGCTAAGTAACGTACAGAATCCAGGGTAAGGAAGGAAACATCCTCAACCCAGGCTGGAAAATAACTCCAGATGCAGGAAAGGTAAGCCCTTGAGTAATGGACTCAGGAGAATTAATGAAACTGTTTACTTGCTTCTGGATAAAGCCATATCTACTGAGTTTTTCAGTCTGTGCATAGTGATCATATGAGACAAATGCAATGTAATAGTTATATGAGTTGTAAAAAGCATTTAAAAAAAAAAAAACTTTACTGGAATAAAAGGAGTTGTTCAACCCTTTTCAAGTGATGGACTTTCTCCACCATAGGCCATCACTGGATGATTGGTGGGGGTCCAACACCACACAACCCCACTGATCAGCTATTCCGCAATAGCTCCAGGTCTGGAAACAGACAGCTCCCATATAAACGCTATGGACACCTTTGGTATGGAAAAAGGTTTTTTTACGTATGTCTGTGATTTTAAAATAAGTTGCGGTTTGCAATTTCCTTCGTTCATTTTTAGACCTTCTAATATTTAATTAGAAGTCTGGCTCTAGTTTAAGACTTTTCTCACATGGTTATTTCCTTTCCAAAAATGTATTCTGGATGCGAGGTCCGTGTGTCCATGATGCTGCTCTCTTCATTAGCTCTCTTAGGCTACTTTCACACTAGCGTTATGGAATTCCGGTATTGAGCTCCGTCATAGGGGCTCAATACCGGAATAAAACGCTTCAGTTTTGTCCCCATTCATTGTCAATGGGGACAAAACTGAACTGAAGACAACGGAATGCTCCTGAAAGCATTCCGTTCAGTCTTCAGACCGGAGAGCAAACCGCAACATGTTGCGGTTTGCTCTCCGTACTAGTTATCCACACCTAAACGGATCCGAAATGACCCCCAATGCAAGTCAATGGGGACGGATCCGTTTGGTGTGGACACACTTGTAAACGGATCCGTCCTCCATTGACTTTCAATAGAGGTTATTCCGGATCCGTTCAAACGCTAATACAACCGGATCCGGAATTACGGATCCACAAGGTTGTATTACTCAGTACGGATCCGGCGGGTCCCTTCACCCGCCGGATCCGTACTAACGCTAGTGTGGAAGTATCCTTATCCATTCCTGATCAATATCTTCTTCTACAGTCCCATGAGTGATCTCTTCTCACTTGTACTGACAGATACTGATAGGTCCCACCCCTTGGAGGGTATACAGTGGTGCTCTGCTTTCTCTTTACACTTGTACACATGATATGTAATCCCCACTTCTATTGAATGCCTTGTGTGTTCCTTCCTCCCTGTCCATGACTTGTGCGAGATTTACTGAGAAAAATAAGGAAAGATGGGGCACAAAGAATGAGCCATAAATTAGTTTTTGACACTTTGATACATTGATGGTTATGGAAAGTATACAGAGAAGATGAGAAGTGGTAAAAAAAGTACACTACAAATGTGTGAGCCATATTTTGGGGCAAAGTATAGGAATTATAGGAATTCATCCATCAAAAACAGGCCACCCAGACAGGTTGTAGAAGGGGTTGTTCCAGCTGGACAACTGCTCCAAGGAAGCATCTTCTTCACTCTCAACAGAGTGGAGGATCTGATTGCCCAGCAGCCCTCCCACCATAGTCTCCCCCTTTTCACTTCCTCCAAATACTGGTGATCGCGGGGGGTGGATGACAATCACAGGTAGTCCCCACAAAGAGGACTAAGCGCAAGCAGCAGCCCCTTTGTTGTGAAGGGTCGAGCAGCAGGTCGGAGAGGAGAGTTGTGTGGAGACGTCATTTCTGGGAGGAAAACTTCTTACACCTCCAGCAACTGGTGCCTTGTGCCATTGGCAGGAGGGCAGGGCCCAACGCTCTGCACGTGTAATACACCAACTGGCTCCGGCAGTAATCGCACCTATTCGTGTGAAAGTCGACATTTTCTCATCAGGGCTGGCCATATTTGAAGACCTTCTGTGTGCCTACGGGGTGCTTATCCACTGTTGGTTTAGAGCAGCACGGTTTTTATTATCTTATACAGACTGTGTGTGAAGGATACCTTTGCATTCACACCTGCTATGGCTCTGGACAGCTGTAGGTGGCAGCACATTTCCCCTGTAGTGGTAGTCAGGCTATGCAACCTGAAGCACCCAGCCTGTGGAATTTATTTGGCAAATGGTGGGTGAAAGTAGCCTAGCTTCTCCAATTAATATATGAGCACATACTGCAGTGCAATTACTAGGCGATATAAGATAGACCTACAGGTCAGCTCCACTGTATTGCGCTAAACATTGGTCCAATAGTTTTTCACGCTTATAGGCAGTAATATATCTCTAGCAGTCAGTAAGATGTAACTGTGCACAGACCTTTATGTGTGACGGCTCCAACCACCACAGAAGTGACAGGGCCCCTGAACTGAGAAGTTTATAAATTATAGTACTGAACTGCCTAAAGGTGCATGCTGAAAACTGATGGTATAAATACATGGAAATTCAGAAAGAGAGGTGTCTGGCAAAAAGCTGTAATATAGAAAAAAAATCCAGCAAAATGTAACTCCAGGAAGAGGTTACCTGAAGTCATTGTAGCAACCCAAAACCTCTATTACCAATAATATTGTAATGCCTAATAAACATGCAGGGCTAGCAATGGCGGTATCTCACTACCTCTGCTATAGCATATGACTCATTCATCAATGTCTGTGTACTGCTATACCAATAGCCACTGTACGCTTTGAGAAATCTGGTGAAGTCTTTGACAAATGACCTCCTTAATAGCTAAATATCACTGGCATGTTCCATAATACATACTATTGCTGTGACATCACAAGAGTGTTTAAGTCAGGTAAGCCACTATAACATGAAAGGGTAACATCGGGTAAGCTGCTATGACATTGCAGAGTACAGTAACATAGAAACATAGAAGATTGACGGCAGAAAAAGCCCACCTGGTCCATCTAGTCTGCCCTTTTATTATTCCTTTATTGTTATCTTAGGATAGATACATGTTTATTCCAGGCCTGTTTACATTCAGTTACTGTGGATTTATCAACCACCTCTGCTGGAAGTTTGTTCCAAGTTTCTACTACTCTTTCAGTGAAATAATATTTTCTAACGTTGTTCTTGATTTTTCCCCCAACTAACCTCAGATTGTGCCCCCTTGTTCTTGTGTTCTGTTTCTTATTAATAACCCTTCCCTCCTGAACTTTATTCAGTCCTTTAACATATTTAAAGGTTTCAATCATGTCCTCCCTTTCTCTTCTTTCCTCCAGACTATACATATTAAGAACTCGGAGTCTTTCTTGATAAGTTCTATGCTTTAGACATTCCGCCATTTTTGTAGCTCTTCTTTGGACCCGTTCTATTTTAGCAATATCCTTTTGCAGGTGAGGTCTCCATTAGGTCTACAGTAACATTAGGTAAGCTACTATGACATCACAAGAGTAAAGTAAGCTGCTATAATATCCGAGGGTGATATCAGATAAGCTACTATGACATCACAGGGATTTGGCAGTGTCAAAGCAGGGATTTGGCAGTGTCAATCAAGGAGAGGGAAGGGCTGGCAGAGGAAGCAGGAAAAGCATGGGTGCACAGAGTGGAATGGGCCCACCCTTGGTGCACTTAACTTCTCATTTGCATATGGATTAAAAGTACCTTTCTCCAGAACAAGAAAAGGCTTCCCTATAAGGCTTTTTGACTGGTTTATCGGTGAATTTCCCGTGGACAGACTCCCTTTAAGGCGTTAAAACAAAGTATATTCGAAAGTTACAAAACGTTTCATTTTAACAGAAGAATAGAAGCATTTAAAGCTGTTCGGCAATTTACCCCCAGCAACCAATCTGTCTGAAATGACTGGACTGGTACTGACATAGGAGAAGGTGAAGAGCAGACTGGCATCAGTCCCACTATGCCACTCCACATTAATCAGAAGCTCTTCATCTTTGCTGTCTAATGTGGTATTGTTGTAAATCTGGACCATCCAGTGATGTAGGTGATCCAGCCCATGCACCAGACAGATGGTCACCTGGGATCTCTAACAGGTCTGCTGAAAGAGATCTTGTAGAAATAGGTGTATATATAGGGAACTGTATATATTATTGCCCTATATAAGGTATACTCTCTTCCCATATGCAGTATATCTATAATAGAAAAGGGGACTGTGCATACAAGTGGTTAAATGTAATCTTTATTAAGCATCCATTGAAAATAAATGAAGACAAACAAAAAGTGGGGGTGTAGGTAGATGAGATAACAGAGCAGGTAAGAGACTGTGCTATAGGGGACCTAATCGGCTCATCTACACCCACCCTCACTTTTTGTAATCACATTGAAGCAGGGCTGGCTTGAACACAATTCCTGTTTTAGCTCCACAGCAGTGTTCAGCTAAACCCTTATTCCAGATTCTGAGCGGAGCACGCCCCCTGATAAGAGCAACCCCCTAGACCAGGGATTGGCAACCTTCGGCACTCCAGCTGTTGTGAAACTACAACTCCCAGCATGCTCCTTCCACTTGTGTTGGAGTTTAGAGAACAGCCAAGCAAGTGTGCATGATAGGAGATGTAGTTTCACAACAACTCGAGTGCCTGAGGTTGCTGACCCCCTGCCCTAGACCCTGTTCTCCAACTGCCCTTTTTCCTCAGGTAGCAATAGAGATGCGGCCAGTAAGCTCCCTGAAGAGCCAGTAAAGTATAGCTGGTGAAATGCGTTATAGCTGGCAGGTACTACTGAGGTCTATTGTTAGACAGAGCAGGGAGAGGTTCGAGAACCAGGTCTAATTTAAAAGTTATGGCCCTCGAAAGACGAGGATAAAAATACAAGGGGTTGATATCTACCTATGTAATTATCTAATATTTTCTTCAGCAAACTGTAGTTTCTAAATGAACGTAGGATGATACTTACCTCAGTGCTTTGGTTTGCTTTATAATTGGGAACCATGATGGGAACCAGTGATGGATTATCACATGACGGATCCCGTTGACTTACAATACGGTCAGTTGGGTTCCACCGAGGTCTTCGCTCTAAGTTTTTCAAAGGTCTACATCTTGCAACTGGGAGTACGTGGGCAGCATCCACGTTACTGCAAGGTGGATGCCTCTTGGTGGCAAGTGCCCCCTTTGCCTGATTTCAAACATATGCCATGACCGATATCGTCCAATACATTGTCTTTTTTTCCTAACGTATACGTGAAACGGAGGCATAAAACGTGATGTGAACCCACCTTAAGAAACACAGCTGTAGCCTGCCCATGTATGCGACGTTGGTGAGGATGACACATACATGGGCGGTGGAAACCAAGAAGCTTAAATTACATGTTGGATGTACGGCACGTGATCTTACATGGAAAAGAGAAAACTGGACAACTGATTTGGGCCATGCATTAGTCAAATTAAGTCAATTACAAATTATTTGAACACTACAATGTAAGATAACTAATAAAAAAGAAAGTAGCCTCCGAGAAGCCCCTTAAGAACATGTTGGGAACCTTTAGGGTGTTTGTTGTACTATCAATGTCCATTCACTAAAGTCATCCAGATTTATTATCACTGTTGGAGGGACAGTTTCTGGGACTATTAAAAGCTGCTATTAATTTTAGAAACAAGTGACATGTTTTATTTTAGACATCGCGTGCCTCATGAGAAATGTCACCTATAATACTACGACTGGCCTAAAATAGACACAAGCTCTTCATCACCTCTGTGTATTCTGCTGCGTAGCTCTAACGATCGTGCCACCAGCAAATTTACGCTCCATCTTAAAGGCTAAACTAGTAATCTTCTGACAAACATGCTGCATGTCACCTGCAACAATTTTCAGAGCCTTTCTTGGGTCACTTTCCATGGCAGTATTTCACATCATAATGAGTGAGCAAAAAGTGGGTCTAAAATGTACGAGAGGTGCAAATCTTTCCATTATACCTTTTTTCTTTGTATGTTCAACTTTTCCACTACATTTTGGAAGGTACTAATTGTTCTCTATGGTAGAGAGACTTACAGGCAAATATACAAAATAGCTCTCCTCTAGAAGAAAGAAATCTGTCTCTACAGTACCACCTATAGCTACTCCGTAAATTAACCTCTAACCCCTTAACCCCACATTACCATACCTGTACGTCATAGGAGTTAAGAGAAAGTATGGCTCAGCTTGCTGAATATGGGGTAGGTGGGCAGACTGGAAACTTAAAGTGGCCCTATGTTGTAGGTTTCACAAGGGGTGGACATTACATAATTGTAGGAGGATCAGGACTGCATCTGGCTGGTGGGAGAAAGTGTCCTCCTGCATTCAACTGTATTGCCGTCCTCAGATGAATACTGTGGCAGGTGTGACAGTACTTTGTGCTGCACTGTGGTATTTTGGTTCTTCTGGGGTGGTGTTTTGTGCTGCACTACAGTATCGCTGGCCCTGCCTACTTTTGTTGTCCCTGCCTATTTATGTTGGCCCTGCCACTTTTGGGGCCACTTTTACTTTTTTTACAGGGCCAATTTAAGTTCCCAGTCCACCTCTGGGTATAACCAAATAAACAGAAGGTGGGGAAACACAAGTAGGTAGAGTCAGCACAAATTACCGCCCCAGAAGAACCAAATACCACAGTGCAGATCACAATACTGCCACCTGCACCACAGTATTAAACTGTATCACCTGCCTGAGGACACTGACACAGTTGAATTCAGGAGGGCATCTGCAGCTGCTGGCCAGGTGCATAAGTACCTTATGCTCCTAGCATTAATGAATGCTCAGAGTATCAGATTCTTATGTACCTGGCTGGTGGCCATGAGAAGGGCTTGGGCTGGACCATCCTTAAGGGGTTAACAGAGCCTTGAGACATGACTACAGATATTAGTGAAACAGGAGTCAGCCATCTGCAGACAGACGTTTTTGCTCCAGTACAGAGTAGGTTTATGACAGTCTGAAAGAGATGCTTGTGAAAAAATTCTTGGAAGGTACAATTTCTACTAGAGATGACCCAGCTGCTGTAGGACGTCTTACATACTATACTTCCTAGGAAAAAGAATGCAAAATAGCTCTCATCCAAAAGGAAGAACACTGTCTCCCTAGTACCACCTACCCTGTAAGTTGATGTCCATCTTATAACAGCACCTCGAGACATGACTGCAAGGAGAACCACAACTTTCCAAAAACCCCTTCAAAAGCATCTCACCTAGCCAACCAGAACCAAACTCTGTGCCGATGAGGAGCAAGAACAGTCCGGCCATACAGATGGGTGTCTCTGATGTGGTTGATATCACTCGTCATGTCTCAAGGCTCTATTATTGCTTGGACACTGGCTTAAAATACTGGTGAAAAATACTGATGTTGTTACAATCTGTGAATGTGGACCACTGTGCTAACCACCCAGGAGTGGTAGGCTGCTAACCTATGCGGATCAGGGACACCAGAGTGGAGTACCAGAGGAATCAGGCTAACTGGTGGTCAGGAACAGACTGAGGTCAAAGTCCAGGAAGGCAACTATCAGTATACTAAAACAGATTATAGCTCAGAAAGCAAGGTAAAGCAGAACCCAGCAGGACCTGTATTGATCAGGCAAAGACTGAAAGCAACAAACAGAAAGGGGAGCTGATGAACTAAGTCAACAGGTGGACAGCAACACACAAAGCAAGGACAGAAACCGTATAACCCCCACAGTGCTGAACCTGAAGTGATATACACTGAACTAAGCTACTGTTCTCACATATACACCAGACAGACAGACAGATAGCGAGTAGACACAGGTCAACAGTGTAACTGATGTTTGAAAGTGGTGTTGGTCATAAGATGTCAACAGCAAGCCTTCAAGGCTCCAGGGAAATCAAATTTCCTTTAACCACAAGGTAGAGTACATACAGACAGTATTTACTGTGGCCTGTAGTATGTGATTGTCCTGTAAAGATGCAATACCAGTAAAAACATCCTCTACAAGTGGTCCATTATTGGAATACAGGCTACCACAAGCAGCATCTGCGGGCAAGGTATCTGAATCTGGCTGTAGTGTGCATGCAGACATTCCTGACGCGATAATAAAGTGCGAGTGGTTTCTGACAGCTGCTTATCTCACTGGCCATATTGAAATAGCGTGAACACGCGAGAGAATCACATGTGTAAATTGATGGGGGAAAACAGGGGACAACTATTTTATGTTGTTGAGCGTGAGGAAACAGTCTACAAATGTCTAATAATCACATGTGATTTCTGCTCTTACGCAGGCATTTTGGGAAACAAGTTTCCTTATCAGCCTTCAGTTGTACAGGAGAGCTGGAAGTTGAAATCCCAGATACAACATTTAATACATATGTCCTGCAATCTAGTGATGTCGAGTAGACAGCTTCATGTTACCTAGTAACACTCAATTTATTAAGACACATCTCAATAAACAAGAACAACACCAGCCTTTTGTGCTCACATGGAAGAGGAAGATGATATACAAGCAAACAATAATAATAATAATGATATAAAAACTAAAAAAAAAAAATAATATAAGGCTACTTTCACACTGGCGTTTACATTTTCTGGTATTGAGTTCCGTCATAGGGTCTCAACACCGGAAAAAAAACGCTTCCGTTTTGTCCCCATTCATTGTCAATAGGGACAAAACGTAACTGAACTGAACATATTGCTCCAAAATACATTCTGTTCTGTTCTTATACCGGAGAGCAGAGCGCAGCAAGCTGTGGTTTTCTTTCCGTCATGGGATGCAGAGCAAAATGGATCCGTCATGACCCACAATGCAAGTCAACGGGGACGGATTTTCTCTGACACAATCTGCCACAATTGAGAACGGATCCGTCCTCCATTGACTTTCAATTGAGTTCATGACGGGTATGGAGTTCGGTCTTGGGTATGTTAAACATAATACAACCGGATCCGTTCATAACAGATGCAGATGGTGGTATTATCAGTAATGGAAGCGTTTTTGCTGAACCCTGACAGATCCAGCAAAAACGCTAGTGTGAAAGTAGCCTTAGAAAACTGAAAATAAATAATGTAGAAACTGAAAATAATAATATGAAAACAAAAAAATACATGAATAAATGATGTAAAGACTGGAGATAAACAATAATATAAAGACAAAGTAAAAACAGCATAAATGACAATAATAATAATTATTATTATTATTTATCATTATTTCTGCACAGCCATCAGCTTTTGAAAATTATAATAAGAATTCTGTCTCTTATGTGAAGGGGAATTTGCAAATATATTCACGACTGTCCCACTAACAAAATGTTGTGAGGTGTATTCCTCTGGGGTTACATGTGCTTAGGAGCTTTAATGTGACCAAGATAATAATATACCAAAATGTCCAACAACGTGGCATACTTTGTGATTAACACAAATCGCGTGCCATAGGTTTGTATGAAAATCACATGTGGTATTGTGCAATCACAATGACTGATACACAAGGTTTCGAAATTATTTTCAAGCTCAACAACCCATTTAAGCCCAGAAAGAGCAAATATGTCAACTGATAAAAGTTATACTATTTTTTAAGCTATTTTAAATTATACTATACTAAAACTATCAATTACTCTGCTCAGCTCCTCCTGCTCTGTTACATGCTGCCTGAGGCTCAGGCAATCACATTCAACTTTGCAGGTTCCCTTAAATAATATATTAAGTTTCTTCTGATTTTTTGCCCCCATGTTACCCCTTCTTTGGTTTATGTTTATGTGCTTTTGGGGACTAATGGAAGTAACCATTGAATGTGGCTGATTTTTGTGGCAGCCTGTGTTTTCTTTCCATTTCCTTCTGGATAGGCCTTGCTCAAACCTTCAATAGCCTCCTTGAATCCCCAGCAGATAATGGGAAAAGTAGTTTTTCCACAGAGATGTGCTTACTTCAATATTGGATGGATGGATTTCACATAAGTGTGTTGGAGTGGACACACAAAAAAGAGAGTTGCTGTTTTGGTCTGAACCCCTGAATCTGGTTAGTCTAAACTCTTACCTCTTTATAACTATTTTAGAAAACTACTTTAATCCTGATCTATCCATAAATCCCTTAATAAGTATGGTATGTGCCATCACCATATAATATTATAAAATGCAAGAAGGTCTAGAGCCTGGTGGCACATTATCTCAGGACCTGGGCACTCACCTGTCTCAGGTGTTTCAACAGTTCAGTGGCTTCCTCCTGTCTCCCTTGTTTGACTAGCATCATCATGTCTTGGATCATTTTGATTCTCCTGTGATAAGGGGGTAGATTTGAAGATCCACTCTTGGCAAATTTATCCCCAGATTTCACCCCAAAAGACCAGAAGTCCCCTCTCTCCCTTGCAGGAGTGCTCCTCCGGGATCCCGAGAGGTGCTGCTGAGGGCTTTCCCCTCCAGCACTGGAAGCCTGGCAGACCTTGGTCTGCTTGGTGCCCATGATGGTAATATTGATCTCTCAGGAGAGGCATCCGAAACGATCCTGGTGGGGTCAGACAGCAAAACAAATGTGCAACAGGTCAACGATCCACTGAGCAAGTCACTCCAGCAATGGCATTACAAGGTGTCCCTGGAGATGAAGATCCAGCAGTAGTCCTCACAGTTTACACTGGAAATTCCAAATTGCAACATTGTTTCTGGTAGTCACAGCCAGGAGTCCCTCTCCCTTCCTCCTTGAGCTACTGTTTCCCCCTCCCAAGACCCTTCCAGGCTGCAGAACTTTCTACCTTACATCCAGAAGAACAGGAACCAGAGCTGAGGACACTACAAGACGGCGATCTCCTGGAACTCATGTAAGTCAGGTCATAGGTGTCCTCCAGCCAAGTCCAAGGGTCTGCTCCACACTAAACTGTTGCGCGTCCTTCTGAAGCCCCAGGATGAGCAGCAGCAGAAGGCTTTGTGATGACAGGGGGAGGGGGGAAGAACAGACACATCATTTGACACGCAAAAGTCTCAGCCTCTCGGCACAGACTGCCTGGCACTGGGAAGCAATCCGATTAAAGTCTCAGGTGCCCGGGAGGCTGCAGCAACTTGGAGACCCCGACTAGGAGCAGGGCGGGCGGGGGCTTCCCCGTGGCTGCCGCCCAGGAGCCAGCAGGTAGGACTTGGGTGTCTAGGAGCTTCTCTGTAGCCAGCATCGCTTCCCATACACACAAGAAGAGGCTGTGTCAGGGAGAAGGCGTTTCCTGTGTGTGGAGCTGGCCACTCTCATGCTAGGAAGAGGTCTGCTGGGCATGTGCCAGGAAAAGCCCCTGTAGATCCATCACTGCTGGAACAGATGAGATCAGGGAGCCCCCGGTGCGGATGTCTAAGTTGACTTCTTAAAGGAGCCCTGAAGTGTCAAGCTTATAATAGAGCTGCTGTTGTCACTCACAGATATGTATGTCACTTGTGCTGGAGGTTATCAGAACTGGACAGATGATGTGATGTAAGGTGGTGATTATGGGGGTCAGACATTTATAAGACTTGTCAGTCCTACGATGGAAGAATCCTACAGTCAGCCTGAAATGGTTGATAACATAGAACAATGCATGGAGTTCATGGAGTAGCTTTATCTATCTAGAGATAAGCAAATCAATTTGTCTCATCAGCAGGGCTTTTTCATCTGTGGCGGTCTGTCCAAGCAGGTGAAGAAGCACCCACTTCTCTAGGTTATACCCATAACAGATATTGATGGCATATTGCTAAGATATGTCAACAATGTCACTTCTGGGACCCGCACCTGTCTTCAGAACAGGGCCCCCAATGTGAAGGAGAGTGCACCGCAGATGAATGCATGCCCTCCCTTCACTTCTATTCACTTCTATTCCTAAAATGGCCAAGTTGACGCTTCAGAAGTCCCATAGAAGTGAATGGAGCACTGAGCGTGGACTGACATGTCTCCATTCACCACTATTGTAGTGCTTGAAAAAGCCGAGCCGGCGCTCACATATTTTACAGACTCCGAAAACAGTGAATGGAGGGTGGCCGCTCTTGCGCTGTGTGCTCTCCTTCACTTTGGGGGGCCCGTTTTGGAGTTAGAAGAAGGTGAAAACCAGCACCTTTCTGACATTAGTGGCATAACATAGCGATTTGCCACCAATCTATGAGATGGGAGTACCCGTTAAATCCGTGTACATTCCGTATTTTGCTGAACAGAACAGCTGGCCCCTAATAGCACTATCCTTGTCCATAGTGCGGACAATAATAAGACATGCTCTATTTTTTGCGGAACGGACATACGGAGACGGAATGCACACGGAGTACCTTCCATTATTTTTGTGGTCCCAACCGAAAAAAAAACAGAACGGAACAGACACGGAAAGGCTACCTAAGGCTACCTGCACGCTTTGCATGTTTGTATGGAGAAAATTTGCATGAAATCTACACAAAAACAGTATGAAAAATAGCACATAAATCTGCACAATTTATTGTGGTTTTTTTGTGTGGCTTTTATATGTTTTTCTTAGTTTTTTTATTTTTTGCGCTTTTTGGTACAAATTTTCTGTTTATTTTAACAACCCTATTGAATTCTATGGGGAAAACCACTACACATAAGGTGTGGAATCCATATATTTTAAAATTAAAATATTTAAAAAATACACAAAATATAAAATGAGATTTGCCAAATTTACTTTGTTTCAACTGTATTACGCTGTGATTTTTCTGCATGACAATCAGGGTGGAAAAGCCACAAATAATCTGCATCGTATACTACCCTTAGGCCTTTTTCACACAAGTGAGTTTTCTGCTCTGGTGCAATGCGTGAAGTGAACGCATAGCACCGGTACTGAATCCTTACCAATTCATTTCAATGGGTCTGCGCACATGAGCGTAGTTTTTCACGCATCATTTCTGTGTTTCGTGAGAATTGCAGCATGTTCTATAGTCTGAGTTTTTCACACAGCCCTGGCCCCATAGAAGTAAATGGGGCTGGGGGCGTGGCTTGGCCGGCGCTTGAGATGGCCGCCTAGTGTGCGAGCTCCAGGATCCGCAGCTCCTCTTTCCCGCCTAGCGACTATGGCAGCGGCTCACAGTGAACCAAACGACTCTACTATGGCAGCTAAACAGATGGAGAAGAAGAAGATGCCGAAAGCTAAAGGCTCCATGCCTCTGGAGCACTTTTTCTTTGGAGAGGAGGTGAGCAAAGATGGTGCCGCGGATAGGCCGCGCACGCCCAATGCGACAGCGGGAGACTCCGCACTACTGAACTCCCAGACTGATGAGAATTCAGACCCAAATGTCAAACTCACTCAGCAATTTACGTTGAATGGAGACTGGGACTCACCTTTGTCCTCAGGTGCCGAGGGAGATGACGCCATGGCTCGTAACCAGGCAGCACCACAAAGGCCCCATCGTCCCTCAAACTCTGCATGGCATGGAAGACCATAACTCCACTCCGATAGGAGATGGCGACTCATCTCTGACCAGTCCCCAGAAGCAGCGTCAACACCTGCAAGACACAGGGTGTGAAGGTACTTCTATACCCTTTTCTAACTCTACAGCTGAAGCTGACGTCTTTTCTAGATTTCAAACTTCAGACAAAGCTGCTTCCGAGCACACCCTGAAAGAAATGTTGCTAGCTTTACGCTCTTCCTTACATAAGGACTTTTCCAAACTGTTGTCACCATTACACTCGGTGCTCAATAACCTAGGAGACCGTGTCTCACGTGTGGAATCTAAAATGGCGTCATTTGCTGGAGCCCACAACGAACTGGTGGACTCCCATAACCTCTTAGATGACAAAGTCGACTCTCTTCAAGCAAAACTAGTGGAATATGAAGATAGGAGTCGCAGAAACAATATAAAATTCCGCAATATCCCAGAGTCCGTTCCGGGGTTAGAACTCCGGGCCTACTTGCAAAACCTTACAAAAGCGTTGCTCCCGACTTGTGCAGATAACGAGCTCAGCATTGACCGACCCCATCATGTCCCAAAATGCTCAACCTTCCAGATAGTGTTCCAAGGGACGTAATGGCCAGGTACACGTTCTACCTTATTAAAGGGGTTCTCCGGGAATTAAGAAAATGAAAATACCTAAATATTAGTTTATTATAAATAAATTCCCAAATACCTTTCATTAGCTATATTGGTTCATTTTGTCTAGAGAGCAATCATTAGGAGAAATAAAATGGCTGCTGACAAAACCTGTCCTAATCACGCATCAGGGCAAGTTACTTCACAACACATAGAACAACACATAGAGCTAAACATAGAAACATAGAAGATTGATGGCAGAAAAAGCCCACCTGGTCCATCTAGTCCATCTAGAGCTGCCTCATCCTCCTTGCTGCTCTACTTGGCAGGAATTATGATCCTGAATACAGCTGATAAGATCTTCAGCTGAATCTCTGAAGGAAAGGAGCTCATTAGGAGACATGAAGTACAGAGAGGATGGACAGGACAGACTGTGGTAATGTGTGACTGTGGTAATGGAGACTGCATACAAGTGCTGCTGCTCATTATCCGCACCCCCACCGTCCTTTCTGTACTTCATGTCTTCTTCATTCCTACAGAGATTCAGCTGAAGCTCATATTAAACTGTATTCAGGATCATAATCCCTGAAAAGTAGAGCAGAAGTAACTTGTGAAGTAACTTGTCTTGCTGTGTGATTAGGACAGGTTTTGTGCGTACTAATAGGACAGTGGCCATTTTGTTTCTCCTAATGATTGTTCCCTAGACAAAACGAGCCATTATAACTAATGAAAGTTATTTGGAAATATATTTATAATAAAGTATTATTTAAGTGTTTTCATTTTCTTAATTCCCGGAGAACCCCTTTAAGGAGAAATGTATGGAAACCGCACGCAAGCATCAACCGTTACCTGAACCATACGAGACTCTTAAACTATTTACTGATCTGTCTGCAGCAACCTTGCAGGCTCGCAAACACCTGGCTCCACTTACTGCTTTGCTTCGACAATATTCCATACCATATCGTTGAGGATTTCTCACCAAAATTCTTATCAACAGGAAAGGAACTTTCCACGCAGCCACCTCTATAGAAGCTGGTAAAGCTCTCTTGACTAAATAGCACATCCTCACAGATGAAGATCCTCCATCGACTAAACAGACAACACCAGCTAGAATGGACGCTGAGTGGCACAGACTGTCCACCCCTTGATCTCACTCAGTCTGTTTTTCCAAATCTCATCTCCCTTGCTGCTACTCCCTGACTTTCATCCTTCAGCTTCCATTTTCTATCCTTTCTTTTCTGCCTCTGTTCCTACTTCCCTATCCTTCTTTGTTTCACTAAGGGAGAAGGAGTTGGCGGTATTCCCCGCTAAAGAGACTGTCCAGTTTTCTGCCTTACGTTTGTACCCCCACTGTGATCTGTACCTTAGGCCTTCTGAGAGAAATAATGGTCTGGGTACTGCATTTATTTTTATGTATCTGGTTTAATGTTTTTATTCTTTTAGATTCTGAGCTTTTTGACTATGATGACCTTGCTGCTTTTTGTCCAAGTGGGTGCCGTCCCCACATTATTAGAGTCGACGCAACAGTTCGACCCCCTCATATGCTGCTACTCTTAAGGTATTTCATTACACATCTATGCTCTACAACTAAAGATGGTGCTTACATGTCTTTATCTGAATGTGAGGGGTCTAAATAGCCCCTTTAACCCCTTCACCCATTTTCACGTACATGTACGTGAGTGAATGCGGCTCCTTGCCGCATCCTCACGTCCATGTACGTGATAGGATCGGGCGGGTGCAGGAGCTGCACCCGCCCGATCAGCAGCACGGGCCCAGCTGTTGCCGATAGCCAGGCCCGTGCTGCATCCCCCGGCATCGCTGTGTGCGGTGATGCCGGCGGATTAACCCCTCACACGCCGCGATCACCGCTGACCGCGGCGTGTGAGGAGTCTGAGAGAGGGAGGGGGCTCCCTCTGACCCCATCGGCCCCCCGCGCTGCGCTGGCAGGGGGCCGATGGTTGCCATGGCAACTCCAACGCCTCACATCGGAGCTGCCATGTACGGAAGCCTAGGGGATCCAGCCTGAGGGCTGGGTCTCCTAGGCAACCTGTCAGCGTCTCACACAGTGAGACGCTGGCAGTTCAATTCAGTACAATACAAAATGTATTGTACTGAATTGAAACAGGGATCAAACCCTAAAAATGTGAAGTCCCATAGTGGGACATAAGTAAAAAGTAAATAAAAGTGTAAAAAAGTGTTTTTTTAATAATAAAAAAAAAATAAAGTTTCAAGTAAAAAAAAAGAAAAAACGCCCCTCCCCATAAAATAATGTTTTTTTTTAAAAAATAAAAAATAAAAAACACACATATTGGGTATCGCCGCGTCCGTCACAAAGTGCTCTATAAAAATATCACATGATCTACCACCAAAATATCACATGATCTCAGGTGAATGCCGTAAAAAAAAAAATTTAAAAAAAACTGAGCAAAAATGCCATTTTTTGGTCACCTTACATCACAAAAAGTGTAATTACAAGCGATCAAAAAGACGTATGTACCCCAAAATAGTGCCAATCAAACCGTCATCTCTTCCTGCAAAAAATGACACCCTACCTAAGACAATCGCCCAAAAGATTTAAAAAATATGGCTTTCAGAAAAAGGAGACACTAAAACATGATTTTTTTTTTCTTCAAAAATGCTTTTATTGTGTAAAACTGAAATAAATATAAAAAAAGTATACATGCTAGGTATCACCACGTCTGTAATAACCTGCTCTATAAAAATATCATATGATTAATGCCCTCAGGTGAACGCCGTAAAAAATAAAAAATAAAAACTGTGCCAAAAATGCAATTATATTTGTCACCTTCATCACAAAAAGTGTAATTACAAGCGATCAAAAAGACGTATGTACCCCAAAATAGTGCCAATCAAACCGTCATCTCTTCCCCGCAAAAATGACATCCTACCTAAGACAATCGGCCAAAGATAAAAAAAATATGGCTTTCAAAAAATGGAGACACTAAAACATGATTTTATTTTCTTCAAAAAAGCTTTTATTTTGTAAAACTGAAATAAATGTAAAAAAGTAGACATATTAGGTATCGCCGCATCCGTAAAAACCTGCTCTATAAAAATATCACATGATCTAACCCCTAAGGTGAATTTCATAAAAAAAATAAAATAAAAACTCTGCCTAAACGACCATTTTTTTGGTCATTTTGCCACATAAAGTGTAATATTGAGTGATCAAAAAATCATATGTACCCAAGAATGCTACCTATAAAAACGTCAACTCATTCTGCAAAAAATGAGCCCCTACACAAGACGATCGGCAGAAAAATAAAAGAAATGTAGCTTTTATAAAATGAAGCCACAAAAACATAATTTTTGTTTTGAAAAATGCTTTATTATGTAGAACTGAAACAACAACAAAAAATACACATATTTGATATTGTTGCGTCTGTATCAACCTGCTCTTTATAAGCAACACATGATCTATCCTGTCAGGAGAACTCTGTAAAAAACAAAAAATAAAAACTGTGCCACAACAGCCATTTTTTTGTTACCTTGCCTCACAAAAAGCGTAATACTGAGCAATCAAAAATCATATGTACCCCAAAATAGTACCAATAAAACTGTCACCTCATCTTGCAATTTCCAAAATGGGGTCACTTTTTGGGAGTTTCTACTCTGGGGGTGCATCAGGGGGTGTTCAATGTGACATGGAAACTTAAAATTATCCCAGCGACATCTGCCCTCTAAAATCCATATGGCATTCCTTTCCCTCTGCGCCCTGCTATGTTCCCCTACAGAAGTTTACCACCACACGTGGGGTGTTTCTGTAAACTGCAGAATCAGGGTAATATTGAGTTTTCTTTGGCTGTTAACCCTTGCTGTGTTACAGGGATAATAAATTAAAATGGAAAATCTGCAAAAAAAGTGAATTTTTGAAATTTCACCTCCATTTTCCTTTCATTCTTGTGGAACACCTAAAGGGTTAACAAAGTTTGTAAAATCAGTTTTGATTAACTTGATGGGTGTAGTTTTCTAAAATTGGGTCATTTATGGGTGGTTTCTATTATGTAAGCGCCACAAAGTGACTTGATATCTGAACGGGTCCCTGAAAAGTGGGTTTTAGAAATTTTCTTAAAACATTTTAAGAATTGCTTCTAAAATTCTAAACCTTCTAACTTCCTGAAAAATAAAATGATGTTTACAAAATGATGCCAACATGAAGTAGACATCTGGGAAATGTACAGTAACAACTATTTTATGAGGTATCACAATCTGCTTTAAAAGCAGAGACATTCAAATTTCAAAAATTATGAATTTTTCCAAATTTTCTGTAAATTTTGGAATTTTTTATAAAGAAAGGTGAAACATATTGACTCAAATTTACCACTAACATGAAGTACAATATGTCACGAGAAAACAATCTCAGAATCGCTTAGATAAGTAAAAGCGTTCCAGAGTTATTACCACATAAAGGGAAACATGTCAGATTTGAAAAAATGTAGCTTGGTCCTTAAGGTGAAAACTGGCTGTGTCTTGAAGGGGTTAAAAGGTCAACGATGTGGAGGGAATTGAAACTACAGAACTGTGATATTGTATGTTTGCAGGAGACACATATTTCAACAGCGAATCCACCCGAGCTCTGCCACAGGGACTATCCTCACATATTTTTCTCGACTTTTACCAAAAAGAAAAGAGGAGTGCTTATAGCCTTCAAAGCAACAGTTGCTATACAGGTTTATCAAACATGGATTGACCCGCTAAGCAGGTACATCGTTATACATTGTCTTCTCAACAATGTTGAATACACCATAGCGAATATTTATGCACCAAACTCACACACGGTTTCTTCGCCGCTTTCTATGTAAATTACAGAAAATTCAGAGAGGTAGGGTGGTAGTATGTGGGGACTTTAATGCGATCTGCAACTCCTCTTTGGATACAACAGCAGTCCCTTCCTCCCACAGAATCCATGTGGCAAAGCGAGCTTGGACACATGACCTATATAACATATGGTGTATCCTGCATGTGAATGAAAAATATTTTACCTATTACTCTGCTGTCCATAAGACATATTCTAGAATAGAAATGTTCTGGATTGGTAGATCTCTTATAGAGCATGTCTCGGCAGTTGATATAGGTACAATCCAATAGTTGGCCCACGCACCTGTAAAACTGACCCTCAAAGAAGGTCCTTCCAAAACTTCGGATTACATTTGGAGACTCAATACATATCTCCTATCTATGCCGTCCATCAGCGGGGAAGTAGAACATTCTCTAAAAGAATTCTTCACCATCAATGACACTCCTGATGTTCACCCCTACACTCTCTGGAACTGTCATAAGGTATATATGAGGGGAGTTCTTATCAAACAGAGTAGCATCTGGAGAAAACAGCGAGATAAAGATACTCAGACCACTATGCAAACTATCCAAAGATTAGAAACCATGAACAAACAGGCTCTCTCAGAGGCCCTCTTGACAGAACTTTCCAAGGCTAGACTACATCTATGAAGCCTCCTCATGTATACCTATGAGAAATCCATGAGACGTCTTCAACTCCAATACTATGCCCATGATAACAAATCTGGCGCACTTTTGGCAAGGAGACTCAAGACACTAAACCTAAAATCAAGAATTTCGTGTCTACACCATCCTGTCTCCAAAAACCCAATGACAGCCCCTAAGGACATAGCTAATGCATTTAGGGATTACTATTCAGATCTCTATAACTTGAAAGACAGCCCCACTACCTATCCGCCATCCCAAGAGAACATCAACTCTTTCCTGGATAGCATCAAACTACCCCACCTTCAACCAGACCAACTCAGCCTACTCAATCAACCGATATCACTGAAAGAAATAGAGGATGTGATCCGTTCGACACCTTTTAACAAGGCTCCAGGCCCCGACGGATTTTCCTCCCTCTACTATAAGAAGTATTCCCCTCTTCTTACTAAATATCTCCTACCTGTTTTCTCTACTGCAATGCAGTCAGGTTCCTCCCCCCCTGAAATGCTAGAAGCACTGATAGTGACCATCCCAAAACCGGGCAAATCACCCCTACTAACCACGAGTTATCGGCCTATCTCACTTTTAAACTGCGATGTCAAGATGTATGCAAAAATTATAGCAAATAGACTCTTAACTATAGTTCCCTCCCTAATCTCGATTGACCAAACAGGATTTGTAGCAGGGAGACAAGCCCAAGATAATACCAGAAGATTACTTTCTCTTTTACGTTCTATAGAATTAAACAAAACCCCTTCCATCTTTCTGACCCTTGATGCTGAGAATGCGTTTGATAGGATTAGTTGGCCCTACGCTTTTTCTGTTCTGAGGAAATTTGGCTTTTCTGGCCCAATTTACTCTGCCATCTCTGCTTTATATTCCAACCCCTGTGCTAAAGTCTTCACTAATGGCACCATTTCCACCATTTTTTCCCTTACCAATGGTACTAGACAGGGGTGCCCACTCTCCCCCTTATTCTTTGTATTATCTATTGAACCTCTAGCGGAACTAATCCATCGAGACCAGGACATCTCAGGCATTGAGATAGGAACCAGAGAACACAAACTTGCACTTTTTGCTGATGACATTATTGTCACTTGCACCAAACCCGATTCCTCCCTACCCTTGAATCGATTTGGCCGCATTTCCTTCTATAAATTAAATGTAGACAAATCCCAATGTCTCCCAGTATGTGTCCCCCCTGAGATTCTAACGAACCTCCAAAATCAGTTCCCCTTGGACTGGCAATCCAAATGTATACAAAACCTAGGAATTCAACTAACCTACCCAACATCACAAACATTCCACACTAACTCCCCCCCCCCTCTATTGGATGCTATCCAGAAAGATATGATAGGCCTAAAATCTTACTTGATCTCTTGGTTTGGGAGAGTTGCGACCTATAAAATGCTATTGCTACCTAAACTCCTATATCACTTTAGGACCCTCCCAATACATATCCTGGAATCCTTCTTTGAGAAGCTTAGACGACAAATGATGGCGTTTATCTGGGAGTCTAAACGCCCTAGAGTATCATACTCCATCTTAACTATGCCGATACAAACAGGAGGTTTGGGAGTGCCGAATTTAAAACACTACTACTATGCATGCTTATTAGATCAATTAGTACATTGGTGGCAGGACTCTCCAGATAAACATTGGGTACATATAGAAAGAACCTCCCTTGGTATCTCTACTCTCCACTCTCCGCTGGTGTACGCAGCATGGGGTAATTGCTCACAGACATCACTCTTACCTGCAATACAGTCCTCCTTTAAAGCATGGAGTTTCTATTTGAGCAAGTCCTCCGACAAACGGAATATTCCTCCTGACTGCATTACTGTGTCATGTTTATCAGACCTTGTACCCAACTTAGACCTACTGAACTGGTCCACTCATGGTATCTCCTCGGTATAGGATATGAGGGACCAGGATGATGCTCTGTGTTTCTCACATATAAATAAAACCTACCAGATATCCAACAAAGAATTCTTTAAATTCCTACAAATTAGATCCCTTCTTGGGAAGAATGAGGGGGACTTATAGCACATTTCTGCTGTAGCTCTTAGATACTTAATAAAATCCCACAGAGAGGAGGCATTTCTCTGTTTTACAATATGCTGGATCTAGGGCCTCATTGGTCCAAACCTACCCAGACCTACAGATGTCCTTCTCTAATGATCAATGGCATTCTGCCTTTAGAGCAGCCATGAAAACTTTCCGATGTGTTACACACCAAGAAGCAGTTTACAAGACATGTTTGAGATGGTACTACACACCTACCAGACTATCTATCATGTACCCGGGATCTTCCCCTGAGTGTTGGAGACAGACATTGTGGACAACGGGGCTCCATCCTACATACACTATGGTCTTGCCCTAAGATTCTCCCATTGTGGCATCAGGTCAATACTTTGATTAATGACCTCACTAGGCAAACTGTAAACATATCACCTGAAATGGCACTCCTCTTTATCAATATTAATGCTATACCATATCCAACCAGAACACTACTGTTACATATCTTCATGGCAACCAAACTTGTTGTCACGAGACACTGGAAGTCCCCTCAGACTCCCCAGGTATCAGAGGTGATTGCTTTGGTGAATACCATCTGTTTGTATGAGAGAATGATAGCCATGCAAAGACCTTCCAGGCCTAAATTTCAACAGACCTGGCAGCTTTGGATGATGAGCAAATGGTACTCAAACTAATCAGCTCTCCATATATGGGAAATACCTGCAATGACCCTCCCCTTGCTCACATTAATAATTCAGGTGTTCGCGTTATAGAACGTTTTTTTTTTTCTATGTAAGACTGCACCACCTTGAGTAGCGGACGGCACCTACCTGGATACACTTTTTATGTTTTTATGTTTGGATGTTATAACGAAGTTTTAATTTTATGTTTACTTTGATAGGCTGCTTACTGGGGATGCACTCACACTGCGTTCCTTAATGTTCTGCTTTTAGACAGCCTACTATATCAGACCTAATGCCAACTTATTACATCTCAGTCTACTTATACTGACCCTGTGTAACCTTACAGGTTATAATACTTGTATATCATTTGACTGATTGCTGTGTGTTCATGTTTTATTGAAAAAAAACGAATAAAACATTTTGGAAACGAGAAGTAAATGGGGCTTAAGTGAAAAATGCACTGTATCCGGATGCAGTGAGTGTCACTGATGGTTTCTAGGGCAGTCCTACATAAAACAACATAAAACAACTACATAAAACCAAAAACCCAATTTAAAGTGTCAGTGACTTTTCATAAAACTTTTGTTATGTCATTGAGACATTTCAAAAGTTTTGATTGGTGGGGCTGTGAGCGCTGAGACCCTCGCCAATCTCTAGAACGAGCGGAAAGAAGCATTATTAATATATTCAGTTTCTACTGTCACTTCAAGCATATTTCCGGTGTAGTGGAGTGCATAGAAGTAATTTTTGTAACATCCTCTATTAAGCGATTTTGTTCACTTTTATTAAAAAAACAGGCTCTGAAGTTACTGTTACATGTTACATGCTGAGAAGCCTGCCTCTTCTCTCCTTGGTTCATACATCTATATAACTGTCCCTATATACTGTAAAACTATTTCTCCCTGTCTCTCTGCCTATTATATTGACTCTCAGTGCACTTACTAACTAGCTGCCGGGAAGACAGAGGTACTCTCAGCACTCCCCACAGATAGAGATGAGCGAGTAGTGAAATATTCGAAAGTTCGAAATTCGATTCGAATAGACTGCGAAATTCGACTATTCGACCGGATATCGAATCCCATTAAAGTCTATGGGAAAAAAATGCTCGCCACTTGGAAATCTCAATTCGACCACTTGGAGGTCACCAAGTCCACCCTGGAACCTCAGAAAAGGATGCCAACACTGCTGGAATGCAACTGGGACAGCAGGGGAAGCATGTCTGGGTGCATATAACGCGCCCAAGTCGCACTATTACGCCACTATCACAGCCTCTCAACAATACACTCCAAACACAATCTAACCTCTCTGTAAAGTGAGACCATACAAGGAAACCTTCTTTCCTCAACATTGCCATGGACCCCAAGCCAAACTAGACAAAAAGAAGATAAAATTCTGCACCCCTTAAAATCACGTTGCCTATGACAACCACAGATGGCATAGGCAAGGGGGAAAGCAAATAGACCCCACCCCTAATTGTCATTGTGTGTGTGTGTGAGATGTGGTCAGACAATGTCTTCTTTAAAATGTAAAAACAACTCAAAACACATGCAGAAGCCTTAAAATGCCCAAATTGTTGGCGCTTGAGATGTCAGTGACCCGACCTGGCCCGTGTCATGTCTAGCAGGTAAAGCAGTGGGATGTTGAGGGATGCGTAGGACCGCAAAAGGCGGAAGAGGCCCGTGGGCTGGTCATAGGCTCATGGAAAATTTTGTGGCGGCCCAAGAGGTGACACCTCTTTAAAAATTATGTGGAGGCCCAAGAGGTGAGACCTTTAAAAATTGTGGAGGCCCAAGAGGTGAGACCTGTTAAACATTTTGTGGAGGCCCAAGAGGTGAGACCTATTAAAAATTATGTGGAGGCCCAAGAGGTGAAGACCTGTTAAAAAATTTTGTGGAGGCCCAAGAGGTGGGAGGCCCACCTAAAAATTATGTGGAGGCCCAAGAGGGGAGACCTGTTAAAATTTTGTGGAGGCCAAGAGGTGAGACGTATTAAAAATGTAAAATTTTGTGGAGGCCCAAGAGGTGAGACCTTGATAAAATTTTTGGAGGCCCAAGGTGAGACCTCTTAAAAATTATGTGGAGGCCCAAGAGGGAAGCCGATAAAAATTATGTGGAGGCCAAGAGGTGACACCTCTTAAAAATTATGTGGAGGCCCAAGAGGGAGACCTTTAAAAATTTTGTGGAGGCCCAAGAGGTGAGACCTCTTAAAATTATGTGGAGGCCCAAGAGGTGAGACCTCTTAAAAATTATTGTGGGAGGCCCAAGAGGTGAGACCTGTTAAAAAATTTTGTGGAGGCCCAAGAGGTGAGACGTTTAAAAATTTGGAGCCCAAGAGGTGAGACCTGTTAAAGATTTTGTGGGGCCAAGAGGTGAGACCTATTAAAAATTATGTGGAGGCCCAAGAGGGAGACCTGTTAAAGATTTTGTGGAGGCCCAAGAGGTGAGACGTATTAAAAATTATGTGGAGGCCCAAGAGGGGAGACCGATAAAATTATGTGGAGGCCCAAGAGGTGACACCTCTAAAATTATTGTGGAGGCCCAAGAGGGGAGAACCGATAAAATTATGTGGAGGCCCAAGAGGGAGACCCTTAAAAATTATGTGGAGGCCCAAGAGGTGAGACCTGTTAAAGATTTTGTGGAGGCCCAAGAGGTGAGACGTAGACCTTTAAAAAATTTGTGGAGGCCCAAGAGGGGAGACCTCTTAAAGATTTTGTGGAGGCCCAAGAGGTGAGACGTATTAAAAATTATGTGGAGGCCCAAGAGGGGAGACCTGTTAAAGATTTTGTGGAGGCCCAAGAGGTGAGACGTTTAAAAATTTGTGGAGGCCAAGAGGGGAGACCCGATAAAATTATGTGGAGGCCAAGAGGTGAACCTCTTAAAAATTATGTGGAGGCCCCAAGAGGTGGAACCTTAAAAATTTGTGGAGGCCCAGAGGTGAGACCTCTTAAATTAATGTGGAGGCCCAAGAGGTGAGACCTCTTTAAACAAGAGTGAGACCTTGTGGAGCCCAAGAGGTGAGACCTTAAAAATTATGTGGAGGCCCAAGAGGTGAGACCTCTTAAAAATTATGTGGAGGCCCAAGAGGTGAGACCTCTTAAAAATTTTTTGTGGAGGCCCAAGAGGTGAGACCTCTTAAACATTTTGTGGAGGCCCAAGAGGTGAGACCTCTTAAAAATTATGTGGAGGCCCAAGAGGTGAGACCTGTTAAAATTTTGTGGAGGCCCAAGAGGTGAGACCTCTTTAAAAATTATGTGGAGGCCCAAGAGGTGAGACCTTTAACATTTTGTGGAGGCCCAGAGGTGAGACGTATAAAAATTATGTGGAGGCCCAAGAGGGGAGACCTGTTAAAAGATTTTGTGGAGGCCCAAGAGGTGAGACCTATTAAAAATTATGTGGAGGCCCAAGAGGGGAGACCCATGAAAAATTATGTGGAGGCCCAAGAGGTGAACCTCTTAAAATTATGTGGAGGCCCAAGAGGTGAGACCTGTTAAAACATTTTTGTGGAGGCCCAAGAGGTGAGACGTTTTAAAAATTTTATGTGGAGGCCCCAAGAGGTGAGACCTGTTAAGATTTTGTGGAGGCCAAGAGGTGAGACGTATTAAAAATTATGTGGAGGCCCAAGAGGTGAGACCTGTTAAAATTTGTGGAGGCCAAGAGGTGAGACGTATTAAAAATTATGTGGAGGCCCAAGAGGGGAGACCTTTAAAAATTATGTGGAGGCCCAAGAGGTGAGACCTCTAAACATTTTGTGGAGGCCCAAGAGGCCCAATTTTTCTGATTTACGGACCAATTCTACGGCGGTTAAGGAGGAGGAGGAGGAGGTGGAGGAGGAAATGGCAACTTCATACACATGGCACTTCACTTTTGGCTGCTTTCCACTGTTGGAGAAGCAAAGTCCGGGTCAATCCACTTGCTGTTCATTTTGATTAGCGTCAGCCTGTCGGCACTGTCGGTTGACAGGCGGCTGCGCTTATCGGTGATAATGCCCCGGCTGCGCTGAACACCCTTTCTGATAGCACGCTGGCGGCAGGGCAGGCAAGCACCTCCAAGGCGTACAGGGACAGTTCCAGCCACGTGTCCAACTTGGATTGCGAAGACCCAGTACAGTTTGTTCTCCACTATCCGGACAACACGTGTGTCCCGGGAAAAGCAGCCCAGCATGAAGTCAGCCATGTGTGCCAGACTCTGAATAGGCATGACCTCACTGCCCCCACCAGAAGGATCACTTGCCATTTCCTCCTCTTCCTCTTCCGCCTCCTCTCCGCCCCATCCGCGCTGAACCAATGGGACGCACACAGCCTGACTGCTACCCTCGCCGCCAGCATCCTCCTCCTCTTCCACAGCCACCTCCACGTCGTCCTCCTCCTCCTCATCCTCCTCCTCCTGCAACTGCCACCGTGAAGCAGACAAAAGTGTGGTCTGACTGTGTAGCTCCGTTGCGTCTCCTCCTACCCCCGTCTCCTCTGCGTGCAATGCGTTCTCCCTTATTGCGATGAGCGATTCTTTAAGGACGCATAGGAGCGGGATGGTTACGCTCCCCTGCTGGCTGTGGCCCTCACTTCTCTGTCTGAACTGTCCTCTGCCTGTGGCCATTCTGCCTGTGCCATCCCTCTGCCTGTGGACATGCCCTGCCTGCCTGTGGATCCCTCTGTGTGTGGACATCCCTCTGCCTGTGGACATGCCACATCCCTCTGCCTCTTGCTGCCTTTTTCGGTGCTGCGCAGACCACCACCTCTCCACTGCTTTCCTCGCTGGACATCACCCTGGACCGGGTCAGTATCGGACAGTACAAAGCGGTGGTACATTTCATACTCCAGCCGTGGCCTGTTTTCATTCTCCCAATGCCTTGAGACATGTACTGAATGTAAATGAAGGTGTTGTAATCGCGTCTCTCTGTGACAATAGCTCGATACTATCAACTGCCATTTATTTTTACTTTTTTTTTTTTTAGCGAACAGTTTTTTTCAACTTACTGATGTTTTCCAGTCTCTGTTTGGAAACTTTCTATGACTTTTTTCGTACTGGGTGCAATTTGGTATAAATATGCAGAGAGTTATTTATGGTTTAATCGCAGAACGATGCAAAGGGAAAGCGTCGTCTAAAGGAGAATCATTTACCTCAGATAATTCAACCAGCCAACTATGGCCCCCAACAGCATTTCCGCGCCCCCACCTCGTCCACGTCCTATTCCGCTAGCCCCCCTCCGCATTTTATTTTTTTTTTGGTTACAATATTTTGGCCTTCACAGCCGTGAAATAATTTTGCAAGAGAACGCACAGTACAGTTGCCAATTATAAGGCTAATATTTATAGTATAATTATGTGGATGCCCAAGAGGTGAGACCTGTTAAAAATTTTGTGGAGGCCCAGAGGTGAGCCATAAATGATACATTTTTCTTATTTACGGGCATTCTACGGCGGTTAAGAGGAGGAGGAGGAGGAGGTGAGGAGGAATGGCACTTCATACAGATGGCACTTCACTTTTGGCTGCTTTCCACTGTTAACCTCTTAAACCTTTTGTGGAGGCCCAAAGGTGAGACCTCTTAAAAATTATGTGGAGGCCCAATAGGTGAGACCTGGTAAACATTTTGTGGAGACCCAAGAGGTGAGACCCGTTAAAAATTATGTGGAGGCCCATAGGTGAACCTGTTAAAACATTTGTGGAGGCCCAAGGTGAGACCTGTTAAAATTATGTGGAGGCCCAAGAGGTGAGACCCTGTTAAACATTTTGTGGAGGCCAAGAGGTGAGACCTGTTAAACATTTTGTGGAGGCCCAAGAGGTGAGACCCTGAGACCTCTTAAAAATTATTTTGAGGTGAGACCGGTTTAAAAATTATGAGTAGGCCAAGAGGTGAGACTGTTAAAATTATGAGGAGGTCAAGAGGTGAGACCTTTAAACATTTTGTGGAGGCCCAAGAGGTTGAAAACCCTCTTAAACATTTTGTGGCAGGCACAAGAGGTGAGACCGGATAAAAAAGAGGTGAACCGGTTAAAAATTATGAAGGGCCTGCCCAAGAGGTGAGACCTCTTAAACATTTTGTGGGGGCCCAA